>OU744319.1:63781116-64361057 GCA_916610145.1 Eristalis arbustorum | reverse complement strand
AGCATTAAGTGGACACTAGCTACTGTCCAGAAATAGCTTCGCCGAAGCATTAAGTGGACACTAGCTACTGTCCAGAAATAGCTTCGCCGAAGCATTAAGTGGACACTAGCTGCTGTCCATAAAGTGCTTCGCCGAAGCATTAAGTGGACACTAGCTACTGTCCAGAAATAGCTTCGCCGAAGCATTAAGTGGACACTAGCTGCTGTCCATAAAGTGCTTCGCCGAAGCATTAAGTGGACACTAGCTACTGTCCAGAAATAGCTTCGCCGAAGCATTAAGTGGACACTAGCTACTGTCCAGAAATAGCTTCGCCGAAGCATTAAGTGGACACTAGCTACTGTCCAGAAATAGCTTCGCCGAAGCATTAAGTGGACACTAGCTACTGTCCAGAAATAGCTTCGCCGAAGCATTAAGTGGACACTAGCTACTGTCCAGAAATAGCTTCGCCGAAGCATTAAGTGGACACTAGCTACTGTCCAGAAATAGCTTCGCCGAAGCATTAAGTGGACACTAGCTACTGTCCAGAAATAGCTTCGCCGAAGCATTAAGTGGACACTAGCTACTGTCCAGAAATAGCTTCGCCGAAGCATTAAGTGGACACTAGCTGCTGTCCATAAAGTGCTTCGCCGAAGCATTAAGTGGACACTAGCTACTGTCCAGAAATAGCTTCGCCGAAGCATTAAGTGGACACTAGCTACTGTCCAGAAATAGCTTCGCCGAAGCATTAAGTGGACACTAGCTACTGTCCAGAAATAGCTTCGCCGAAGCATTAAGTGGACACTAGCTACTGTCCAGAAAGTGCTTCGCCGAAGCATTAAGTGGACACTAGCTGCTGTCCATAAAGTGCTTCGCCGAAGCATTAAGTGGACACTAGCTACTGTCCAGAAATAGCTTCGCCGAAGCATTAAGTGGACACTAGCTACTGTCCAGAAAGTGCTTCGCCCAAGCATTAAGTGGACACTAGCTGCTGTCCAGAAATAGCTTCGCCGAAGCATTAAGTGGACACTAGCTACTGTCCAGAAAGTGCTTCGCCGAAGCATTAAGTGGACACTAGCTACTGTCCAGAAATAGCTTCGCCGAAGCATTAAGTGGACACTAGCTACTGTCCAGAAATAGCTTCGCCGAAGCATTAAGTGGACACTAGCTACTGTCCAGAAATAGCTTCGCCGAAGCATTAAGTGGACACTAGCTACTGTCCAGAAATAGCTTCGCCGAAGCATTAAGTGGACACTAGCTGCTGTCCATAAAGTGCTTCGCCGAAGCATTAAGTGGACACTAGCTACTGTCCAGAAATAGCTTCGCCGAAGCATTAAGTGGACACTAGCTACTGTCCAGAAATAGCTTCGCCGAAGCATTAAGTGGACACTAGCTACTGTCCAGAAATAGCTTCGCCGAAGCATTAAGTGGACACTAGCTACTGTCCAGAAATAGCTTCGCCGAAGCATTAAGTGGACACTAGCTGCTGTCCATAAAGTGCTTCGCCGAAGCATTAAGTGGACACTAGCTACTGTCCAGAAATAGCTTCGCCGAAGCATTAAGTGGACACTAGCTGCTGTCCAGAAATAGCTTCGCCGAAGCATTAAGTGGACACTAGCTACTGTCCAGAAAGTGCTTCGGCGAAGCATTAAGTGGACACTAGCTGCTGTCCATAAAGTGCTTCGCCGAAGCATTAAGTGGACACTAGCTACTGTCCAGAAATAGCTTCGCCGAAGCATTAAGTGGACACTAGCTACTGTCCAGAAATAGCTTCGCCGAAGCATTAAGTGGACACTAGCTACTGTCCAGAAATAGCTTCGCCGAAGCATTAAGTGGACACTAGCTACTGTCCAGAAATAGCTTCGCCGAAGCATTAAGTGGACACTAGCTGCTGTCCATAAAGTGCTTCGCCGAAGCATTAAGTGGACACTAGCTACTGTCCAGAAATAGCTTCGCCGAAGCATTAAGTGGACACTAGCTACTGTCCAGAAAGTGCTTCGCCCAAGCATTAAGTGGACACTAGCTGCTGTCCAGAAATAGCTTCGCCGAAGCATTAAGTGGACACTAGCTACTGTCCAGAAAGTGCTTCGCCGAAGCATTAAGTGGACACTAGCTACTGTCCAGAAATAGCTTCGCCGAAGCATTAAGTGGACACTAGCTGCTGTCCATAAAGTGCTTCGCCGAATTAAGTGGACACTAGCTACTGTCCAGAAATAGCTTCGCCGAAGCATTAAGTGGACACTAGCTGCTGTCCATAAAGTGCTTCGCCGAAGCATTAAGTGGACACTAGCTACTGTCCAGAAATAGCTTCGCCGAAGCATTAAGTGGACACTAGCTGCTGTCCATAAAGTGCTTCGCCGAAGCATTAAGTGGACACTAGCTACTGTCCAGAAATAGCTTCGCCGAAGCATTAAGTGGACACTAGCTACTGTCCAGAAATAGCTTCGCCGAAGCATTAAGTGGACACTAGCTACTGTCCAGAAATAGCTTCGCCGAAGCATTAAGTGGACACTAGCTGCTGTCCATAAAGTGCTTCGCCGAAGCATTAAGTGGACACTAGCTACTGTCCAGAAATAGCTTCGCCGAAGCATTAAGTGGACACTAGCTACTGTCCAGAAATAGCTTCGCCGAAGCATTAAGTGGACACTAGCTACTGTCCAGAAATAGCTTCGCCGAAGCATTAAGTGGACACTAGCTACTGTCCAGAAATAGCTTCGCCGAAGCATTAAGTGGACACTAGCTGCTGTCCATAAAGTGCTTCGCCGAAGCATTAAGTGGACACTAGCTACTGTCCAGAAATAGCTTCGCCGAAGCATTAAGTGGACACTAGCTACTGTCCAGAAATAGCTTCGCCGAAGCATTAAGTGGACACTAGCTACTGTCCAGAAATAGCTTCGCCGAAGCATTAAGTGGACACTAGCTACTGTCCAGAAATAGCTTCGCCGAAGCATTAAGTGGACACTAGCTACTGTCCAGAAATAGCTTCGCCGAAGCATTAAGTGGACACTAGCTGCTGTCCATAAAGTGCTTCGCCGAAGCATTAAGTGGACACTAGCTACTGTCCAGAAATAGCTTCGCCGAAGCATTAAGTGGACACTAGCTGCTGTCCATAAAGTGCTTCGCCGAAGCATTAAGTGGACACTAGCTACTGTCCAGAAAGTGCTTCGCCGAAGCATTAAGTGGACACTAGCTGCTGTCCAGAAATAGCTTCGCCGAAGCATTAAGTGGACACTAGCTACTGTCCAGAAAGTGCTTCGCCGAAGCATTAAGTGGACACTAGCTACTGTCCAGAAAGTGCTTCGCCGAAGCATTAAGTGGACACTAGCTACTGTCCAGAAAGTGCTTCGCCGAAGCATTAAGTGGACACTAGCTGCTGTCCAGAAATAGCTTCGCCGAAGCATTAAGTGGACACTAGCTACTGTCCAGAAAGTGCTTCGCTGAAGCATTAAGTGGACACTAGCTACTGTCCAGAAAGTGCTTCGCCGAAGCATTAAGTGGACACTAGCTACTGTCCAGAAAGTGCTTCGCCGAAGCATTAAGTGGACACTAGCTACTGTCCAGAAATAGCTTCGCCGAAGCATTAAGTGGACACTAGCTACTGTCCAGAAAGTGCTTCGCCGAAGCATTAAGTGGACACTAGCTACTGTCCAGAAATAGCTTCGCCGAAGCATTAAGTGGACACTAGCTACTGTCCAGAAATAGCTTCGCCGAAGCATTAAGTGGACACTAGCTGCTGTCCATAAAGTGCTTCGCCGAAGCATTAAGTGGACACTAGCTACTGTCCAGAAATAGCTTCGCCGAAGCATTAAGTGGACACTAGCTGCTGTCCATAAAGTGCTTCGCCGAAGCATTAAGTGGACACTAGCTACTGTCCAGAAATAGCTTCGCCGAAGCATTAAGTGGACACTAGCTACTGTCCAGAAATAGCTTCGCCGAAGCATTAAGTGGACACTAGCTACTGTCCAGAAATAGCTTCGCCGAAGCATTAAGTGGACACTAGCTACTGTCCAGAAATAGCTTCGCCGAAGCATTAAGTGGACACTAGCTACTGTCCAGAAAGTGCTTCGCTGAAGCATTAAGTGGACACTAGCTGCTGTCCAGAAAGTGCTTCGCCGAAGCATTAAGTGGACACTAGCTACTGTCCAGAAATAGCTTCGCCGAAGCATTAAGTGGACACTAGCTACTGTCCAGAAATAGCTTCGCCGAAGCATTAAGTGGACACTAGCTACTGTCCAGAAATAGCTTCGCCGAAGCATTAAGTGGACACTAGCTGCTGTCCATAAAGTGCTTCGCCGAAGCATTAAGTGGACACTAGCTACTGTCCAGAAATAGCTTCGCCGAAGCATTAAGTGGACACTAGCTACTGTCCAGAAAGTGCTTCGCCGAAGCATTAAGTGGACACTAGCTACTGTCCAGAAAGTGCTTCGCCGAAGCATTAAGTGGACACTAGCTGCTGTCCAGAAATAGCTTCGCCGAAGCATTAAGTGGACACTAGCTACTGTCCAGAAAGTGCTTCGCCGAAGCATTAAGTGGACACTAGCTACTGTCCAGAAAGTGCTTCGCCGAAGCATTAAGTGGACACTAGCTACTGTCCAGAAATAGCTTCGCCGAAGCATTAAGTGGACACTAGCTACTGTCCAGAAAGTGCTTCGCCGAAGCATTAAGTGGACACTAGCTACTGTCCAGAAAGTGCTTCGCCGAAGCATTAAGTGGACACTAGCTGCTGTCCAGAAATAGCTTCGCCGAAGCATTAAGTGGACACTAGCTACTGTCCAGAAAGTGCTTCGCCGAAGCATTAAGTGGACACTAGCTACTGTCCAGAAAGTGCTTCGCCGAAGCATTAAGTGGACACTAGCTACTGTCCAGAAAGTGCTTCGCCGAAGCATTAAGTGGACACTAGCTACTGTCCAGAAAGTGCTTCGCCGAAGCATTAAGTGGACACTAGCTGCTGTCCAGAAATAGCTTCGCCGAAGCATTAAGTGGACACTAGCTGCTGTCCAGAAATAGCTTCGCCGAAGCATTAAGTGGACACTAGCTACTGTCCAGAAAGTCCTTCGCCGAAGCATTAAGTGGACACTAGCTGCTGTCCAGAAATAGCTTCGCCGAAGCATTAAGTGGACACTAGCTACTGTCCAGAAATAGCTTCGCCGAAGCATTAAGTGGACACTAGCTACTGTCCAGAAATAGCTTCGCCGAAGCATTAAGTGGACACTAGCTACTGTCCAGAAATAGCTTCGCCGAAGCATTAAGTGGACACTAGCTGCTGTCCATAAAGTGCTTCGCCGAAGCATTAAGTGGACACTAGCTACTGTCCAGAAATAGCTTCGCCGAAGCATTAAGTGGACACTAGCTACTGTCCAGAAAGTGCTTCGCCGAAGCATTAAGTGGACACTAGCTACTGTCCAGAAATAGCTTCGCCGAAGCATTAAGTGGACACTAGCTACTGTCCAGAAATAGCTTCGCCGAAGCATTAAGTGGACACTAGCTACTGTCCAGAAATAGCTTCGCCGAAGCATTAAGTGGACACTAGCTACTGTCCAGAAATAGCTTCGCCGAAGCATTAAGTGGACACAAGCTACTGTCCAGAAATAGCTTCGCCGAAGCATTAAGTGGACACAAGCTACTGTCCAGAAATAGCTTCGCCGAAGCATTAAGTGGACACTAGCTACTGTCCAGAAAGTGCTTCGCTGAAGCATTAAGTGGACACTAGCTGCTGTCCAGAAATAGCTTCGCCGAAGCATTAAGTGGACACTAGCTACTGTCCAGAAATAGCTTCGCCGAAGCATTAAGTGGACACTAGCTACTGTCCAGAAATAGCTTCGCCGAAGCATTAAGTGGACACTAGCTACTGTCCAGAAAGTGCTTCGCCGAAGCATTAAGTGGACACTAGCTACTGTCCAGAAATAGCTTCGCCGAAGCATTAAGTGGACACTAGCTACTGTCCAGAAATAGCTTCGCCGAAGCATTAAGTGGACACTAGCTGCTGTCCATAAAGTGCTTCGCCGAAGCATTAAGTGGACACTAGCTACTGTCCAGAAATAGCTTCGCCGAAGCATTAAGTGGACACTAGCTGCTGTCCATAAAGTGCTTCGCCGAAGCATTAAGTGGACACTAGCTACTGTCCAGAAATAGCTTCGCCGAAGCATTAAGTGGACACTAGCTACTGTCCAGAAATAGCTTCGCCGAAGCATTAAGTGGACACTAGCTACTGTCCAGAAATAGCTTCGCCGAAGCATTAAGTGGACACTAGCTACTGTCCAGAAATAGCTTCGCCGAAGCATTAAGTGGACACTAGCTACTGTCCAGAAAGTGCTTCGCTGAAGCATTAAGTGGACACTAGCTGCTGTCCAGAAAGTGCTTCGCCGAAGCATTAAGTGGACACTAGCTACTGTCCAGAAATAGCTTCGCCGAAGCATTAAGTGGACACTAGCTACTGTCCAGAAATAGCTTCGCCGAAGCATTAAGTGGACACTAGCTACTGTCCAGAAATAGCTTCGCCGAAGCATTAAGTGGACACTAGCTGCTGTCCATAAAGTGCTTCGCCGAAGCATTAAGTGGACACTAGCTACTGTCCAGAAATAGCTTCGCCGAAGCATTAAGTGGACACTAGCTACTGTCCAGAAAGTGCTTCGCCGAAGCATTAAGTGGACACTAGCTACTGTCCAGAAAGTGCTTCGCCGAAGCATTAAGTGGACACTAGCTGCTGTCCAGAAATAGCTTCGCCGAAGCATTAAGTGGACACTAGCTACTGTCCAGAAAGTGCTTCGCCGAAGCATTAAGTGGACACTAGCTACTGTCCAGAAAGTGCTTCGCCGAAGCATTAAGTGGACACTAGCTACTGTCCAGAAATAGCTTCGCCGAAGCATTAAGTGGACACTAGCTACTGTCCAGAAAGTGCTTCGCCGAAGCATTAAGTGGACACTAGCTACTGTCCAGAAAGTGCTTCGCCGAAGCATTAAGTGGACACTAGCTGCTGTCCAGAAATAGCTTCGCCGAAGCATTAAGTGGACACTAGCTACTGTCCAGAAAGTGCTTCGCCGAAGCATTAAGTGGACACTAGCTACTGTCCAGAAAGTGCTTCGCCGAAGCATTAAGTGGACACTAGCTACTGTCCAGAAAGTGCTTCGCCGAAGCATTAAGTGGACACTAGCTACTGTCCAGAAAGTGCTTCGCCGAAGCATTAAGTGGACACTAGCTGCTGTCCAGAAATAGCTTCGCCGAAGCATTAAGTGGACACTAGCTGCTGTCCAGAAATAGCTTCGCCGAAGCATTAAGTGGACACTAGCTACTGTCCAGAAAGTCCTTCGCCGAAGCATTAAGTGGACACTAGCTGCTGTCCAGAAATAGCTTCGCCGAAGCATTAAGTGGACACTAGCTACTGTCCAGAAATAGCTTCGCCGAAGCATTAAGTGGACACTAGCTACTGTCCAGAAATAGCTTCGCCGAAGCATTAAGTGGACACTAGCTACTGTCCAGAAATAGCTTCGCCGAAGCATTAAGTGGACACTAGCTGCTGTCCATAAAGTGCTTCGCCGAAGCATTAAGTGGACACTAGCTACTGTCCAGAAATAGCTTCGCCGAAGCATTAAGTGGACACTAGCTACTGTCCAGAAAGTGCTTCGCCGAAGCATTAAGTGGACACTAGCTGCTGTCCAGAAATAGCTTCGCCGAAGCATTAAGTGGACACTAGCTACTGTCCAGAAATAGCTTCGCCGAAGCATTAAGTGGACACTAGCTACTGTCCAGAAATAGCTTCGCCGAAGCATTAAGTGGACACTAGCTACTGTCCAGAAATAGCTTCGCCGAAGCATTAAGTGGACACAAGCTACTGTCCAGAAATAGCTTCGCCGAAGCATTAAGTGGACACAAGCTACTGTCCAGAAATAGCTTCGCCGAAGCATTAAGTGGACACTAGCTACTGTCCAGAAAGTGCTTCGCTGAAGCATTAAGTGGACACTAGCTGCTGTCCAGAAATAGCTTCGCCGAAGCATTAAGTGGACACTAGCTACTGTCCAGAAATAGCTTCGCCGAAGCATTAAGTGGACACTAGCTACTGTCCAGAAATAGCTTCGCCGAAGCATTAAGTGGACACTAGCTGCTGTCCATAAAGTGCTTCGCCGAAGCATTAAGTGGACACTAGCTACTGTCCAGAAATAGCTTCGCCGAAGCATTAAGTGGACACTAGCTACTGTCCAGAAAGTGCTTCGCCGAAGCATTAAGTGGACACTAGCTACTGTCCAGAAAGTGCTTCGCCGAAGCATTAAGTGGACACTAGCTGCTGTCCAGAAATAGCTTCGCCGAAGCATTAAGTGGACACTAGCTGCTGTCCAGAAATAGCTTCGCCGAAGCATTAAGTGGACACTAGCTACTGTCCAGAAAGTCCTTCGCCGAAGCATTAAGTGGACACTAGCTGCTGTCCAGAAATAGCTTCGCCGAAGCATTAAGTGGACACTAGCTGCTGTCCAGAAATAGCTTCGCCGAAGCATTAAGTGGACACTAGCTACTGTCCAGAAAGTCCTTCGCCGAAGCATTAAGTGGACACTAGCTGCTGTCCAGAAATAGCTTCGCCGAAGCATTAAGTGGACACTAGCTGCTGTCCAGAAATAGCTTCGCCGAAGCATTAAGTGGACACTAGCTACTGTCCAGAAAGTGCTTCGCCGAAGCATTAAGTGGACACTAGCTACTGTCCAGAAAGTGCTTCGCCGAAGCATTAAGTGGACACTAGCTGCTGTCCAGAAATAGCTTCGCCGAAGCATTAAGTGGACACTAGCTGCTGTCCAGAAATAGCTTCGCCGAAGCATTAAGTGGACACTAGCTACTGTCCAGAAAGTCCTTCGCCGAAGCATTAAGTGGACACTAGCTGCTGTCCAGAAATAGCTTCGCCGAAGCATTAAGTGGACACTAGCTACTGTCCAGAAAGTCCTTCGCCGAAGCATTAAGTGGACACTAGCTGCTGTCCAGAAATAGCTTCGCCGAAGCATTAAGTGGACACTAGCTACTGTCCAAAAAGTGCTTCGCCGAAGCATTAAGTGGACACTAGCTACTGTCCAGAAAGTGCTTCGCCGAAGCATTAAGTGGACACTAGCTACTGTCCAGAAAGTGCTTCGCCGAAGCATTAAGTGGACACTAGCTGCTGTCCAGAAATAGCTTCGCCGAAGCATTAAGTGGACACTAGCTACTGTCCAGAAAGTGCTTCGCCGAAGCATTAAGTGGACACTAGCTACTGTCCAGAAAGTGCTTCGCCGAAGCATTAAGTGGACACTAGCTGTTGTCCAGAAATAGCTTCGCCGAAGCATTAAGTGGACACTAGCTACTGTCCAGAAAGTGCTTCGCCGAAGCATTAAGTGGACACTAGCTACTGTCCAGAAAGTGCTTCGCCGAAGCATTAAGTGGACACTAGCTACTGTCCAGAAAGTGCTTCGCCGAAGCTTTAAGTGGACATTGGCTACTGTCCAGAAATAGCTTCGCCGAAGCATTAAGTGGACACTAGCTGCTGTCCATAAAGTGCTTCGCCGAAGCATTAAGTGGACACTAGCTACTGTCCAGAAATAGCTTCGCCGAAGCATTAAGTGGACACTAGCTACTGTCCAGAAAGTGCTTCGCCCAAGCATTAAGTGGACACTAGCTACTGTCCAGAAAGTGCTTCGCCGAAGCATTAAGTGGACACTAGCTGCTGTCCAGAAATAGCTTCGCCGAAGCATTAAGTGGACACTAGCTACTGTCCAGAAAGTGCTTCGCCGAAGCATTAAGTGGACACTAGCTACTGTCCAGAAAGTGCTTCGCCGAAGCATTAAGTGGACACTAGCTGCTGTCCAGAAATAGCTTCGCCGAAGCATTAAGTGGACACTAGCTGCTGTCCAGAAATAGCTTCGCCGAAGCATTAAGTGGACACTAGCTACTGTCCAGAAAGTCCTTCGCCGAAGCATTAAGTGGACACTAGCTGCTGTCCAGAAATAGCTTCGCCGAAGCATTAAGTGGACACTAGCTACTGTCCAGAAATAGCAGAAAGTGCTTCGCCGAAGCATTAAGTGGACACTAGCTGCTGTCCAGAAATAGCTTCGCCGAAGCATTAAGTGGACACTAGCTACTGTCCAAAAAGTGCTTCGCCGAAGCATTAAGTGGACACTAGCTACTGTCCAGAAAGTGCTTCGCCGAAGCATTAAGTGGACACTAGCTACTGTCCAGAAAGTGCTTCGCCGAAGCATTAAGTGGACACTAGCTGCTGTCCAGAAATAGCTTCGCCGAAGCATTAAGTGGACACTAGCTACTGTCCAGAAAGTGCTTCGCCGAAGCATTAAGTGGACACTAGCTGCTGTCCAGAAAGTGCTTCGCCGAAGCATTAAGTGGACACTAGCTACTGTCCAGAAAGTGCTTCGCCGAAGCATTAAGTGGACACTAGCTACTGTCCAGAAAGTGCTTCGCCGAAGCATTAAGTGGACACTAGCTACTGTCTAGAAAGTGCTTCGCCGAAGCTTTAAGTGGACATTGGCTACTGTCCAGAAAGTGCTTCGCCGAAGCATTAAGTGGACACTAGCTGCTGTCCAGAAATAGCTTCGCCGAAGCATTAAGTGGACACTAGCTACTGTCCAGAAATAGCTTCGCCGAAACATTAAGTGGACACTAGCTACTGTCCAGAAATAGCTTCGCCGAAGCATTAAGTGGACACTAGCTACTGTCCAGAAAGTGCTTCGCCGAAGCATTAAGTGGACACTAGCTGCTGTCCATAAAGTGCTTCGCCGAAGCATTAAGTGGACACTAGCTACTGTCCAGAAATAGCTTCGCCGAAGCATTAAGTGGACACTAGCTACTGTCCAGAAATAGCTTCGCCGAAGCATTAAGTGGACACTAGCTACTGTCCAGAAAGTGCTTCGCCGAAGCATTAAGTGGACACTAGCTACTGTCCAGAAAGTGCTTCGCCGAAGCATTAAGTGGACACTAGCTACTGTCCAGAAAGTGCTTCGCCGAAGCATTAAGTGGACACTAGCTGCTGTCCAGAAATAGCTTCGCCGAAGCATTAAGTGGACACTAGCTACTGTCCAAAAAGTGCTTCGTCGAAGCATTAAGTGGACACTAGCTACTGTCCAGAAAGTGCTTCGCCGAAGCATTAAGTGGACACTAGCTACTGTCCAGAAAGTGCTTCGCCGAAGCATTAAGTGGACACTAGCTACTGTCCAGAAAGTGCTTCGCCGAAGCATTAAGTGGACACTAGTTGCTGTCCAGAAATAGCTTCGCCGAAGCATTAAGTGGACACTAGCTACTGTCCAGAAAGTGCTTCGCCGAAGCATTAAGTGGACACTAGCTGCTGTCCAGAAATAGCTTCGCCGAAGCATTAAGTGGACACTAGCTGCTGTCCAGAAAGTGCTCGGCCGAAGCATTAAGTGGACACTAGCTGCTGTCCAGAAAGTGCTCGGCCGAAGCATTAAGTGGACACTAGCTACTGTCCATAAAGTGCTTCGCCGAAGCATTAAGTGGACACTAGCTTCTGTCCAGAAATAGCTTCGCCGAAGCATTAAGTGGACACTAGCTGCTGTCCAGAAAGTGCTTCGCCGAAGCATTAAGTGGACACTAGCCACTGTCCAGAAATAGCTTCGCCGAAGCATTAAGTGGACACTAGCTGCTGTCCAGAAATAGCTTCGCCGCAGCATTAAGTGGACACTAGCTACTGTCCAGAAAGTGCTTCGCCGAAGCATTAAGTGGACACTAGCTACTGTCCAGAAAGTGCTTCGCCGAAGCATTAAGTGGACACTAGCTACTGTCCAGAAAGTGCTTCGCCGAAGCATTAAGTGGACACTAGCTACTGTCCAGAAAGTGCTTCGCCGAAGCATTAAGTGGACACTAGCCACTGTCCAGAAAGTGCTTCGCCGAAGCATTAAGTGGACACTAGCTGCTGTCCAGAAAGTGCTTCGCCGAAGCATTAAGTGGACACTAGCTACTGTCCAGAAAGTGCTTCGCCGAGGCATTAAGTGGACACTAGCTACTGTCCAGAAAGTCCTTCGCCGAAGCATTAAGTGGACACTAGCTACTGTCCAGAAATAGCTTCGCCGAAGCATTAAGTGGACACTAGCTACTGTCCAGAAAGTCCTTCGCCGAAGCATTAAATGGACACTAGCTACTGTCCAGAAATAGCTTCGCCGAAGCATTAAGTGGACACTAGCTACTGCCAGAAAGTCCTTCTCTTCAATTGCTTCCCGTCAATATGAGGCACAAATTTGGGCCCTGCTCCCGTCCAATAACTCCATCCTGCCCCTGTTCGGTGCCACTGGCTTCCTATTCGCATTCGAATCGGCATCATTCCCCCGTCTGTTGGACTCCAATTGACCACCTGCGCAGCATGGCGGGCCACATGAACTTCCAAGGCATCGATGACAGCATCATAAACGAACAGTTTCGATGCCGTGGTCTGTGTTTCTAAAAGTCGTCAGTCGCGAAATGACCTGCCGACATAAGCGTTAAAATCAAAACCACCCTCTCTCAACCCCCCACCACCCCCAGGAGCAGCCAATTGAATGTGTGTTCGCTGATGCAGTTCTCTGTCCGTCGGGCAACATCTGCAAATCCACTTGAAATCGAAACGAAATCACTTCACCGCGAGTGCGGCGGGCTGACACCCCCATCCCCTCACCAGGGTTGCGACAACAATAAAACTCGATCAGGAAGAGTTATTAATTTATGCCTAGCACCGTCCATGTGGGACATCAGTTCTTTGGGGCAGGGCGGCGGAGCGCACAGATTACGCCGGTGTTTAGCGGGTGGATTTATCCGAAAAATTTTGATTGTGCCTTTAATGCCAATTTATTGCCGGCTGCAACCACCCGGCACCAGCCAGCGCAAACAAACCGACAAGGGGATCCTGATTGCATTGCATTCTGTTTTCGGGGGTCAATCACTGGTGTGGTGCGTCGGCTTGCTCTGGTCCTCTGGCGGTGGCCGGTCGTCGTCCGAGTGATTTTCAAATGGTCACCAGGCAGTGATTGGAATAAATGGAATCGCTGCACACGATGGTGTGGTGCGATTAGATACGGCCGGCCCGGCCCGGCCCGGAGGTGAAGCATAAATTCTCACTGAACCGCTGATTGGTAGAATGAACATGTTTAGCGTTTTCAAATCGCAGCCAATTGAGTGTGTGCGTTGGTTTCAGATGCGAAAGCTTCAAATTGGATTGGAGTGGAGTTTCAGAGAGCGGGTGCGATTGGAGATGGGGATTCGGGGGAATTCTAGATTTTTAAGGCATCGCCGACAGCAATCAAGGTCCCCGCCTCATTTCGGTACCCATTGCTGAGAGATAATTGAAACCCCGCCTCAAAGATTGAATTTGCATCCTCACCGCCTCACGGCGGCCCACCTAGGGAACAATTCAATTTCAGCCACCCCACTCACCGCACCGGAAAAAAAAACTTTTCCACGTTCAATTTAAATAAATAAAATTCAATCAAGAGACAGAGCGCGAAATAGAAAAGCCACCGTTAAACTGAAGGCCGCTGCCAATTCCATTTCGCACAATTCAATCTCGTTCTGTTCGCGCGTACTCTTCCGGCTTCGCGAAGCCACCCACCCCCTGCTGCCGGCAACAACAACAATGAAACAAATTAAATAAATATTTAATTAATCCAGAGGCAGGCTTGAACTTTATTCCACCGGCTATACCATAAACCAGCTCAAGGAGTACCTTTAATCTTCGCTCCCAACCGTCGCGCCTCGCCGTCGACCCTTCACATCAAGGGGCCACAAGTCGCTTCTGCCTGCTATCAAAAATTATTGGACTTCTGGTGGCTGTTGCTTCCACCTCCATCCCCGCGCCACCACACGGGCAGCAGGGCATAGCGCACGCAACAATGAGTGCCACACCGCCGACCGTTTCACGTAAATATTTACAACCACCCAGCCAGCACCGGGTGGAGGCGCAGAAATAAAAGAAGTCACCGGAGTAGCAGTATCCTTGCACCATCGGTATCCTTGTCTTATCAGCGTTACTCAAATGCGTGGTTAAATGTCGGCCCACGCTGCTGGCTGGTGAGATACACTCGGCAGCCGGCGAAGGATGTTATAAGGTCGCGGAACACGCAACACAACCTCTGGGACCGAGCGGCGGTAGTATCGTAAAGAATCAGGTCTGTAATGATACACCCGTTTGGCGGATGGAGTTCAGCGGCAACAGTGGTGCGGAGCGACGGCAGACAGTTGAGGTTACGAAGGAGGGCGAGCAAGCGATTGGTGTGCCACCGGTTTATGGAATCGAATTTATGTACGCGGATGTGTGCTATTAGTTTGACTGTCAAAAGGGGGGGAAGGGGGAGAAGGAGGAGGAGAGACTGCGAAGACAAAGGGCCAAGGGACAAAGGACAAGCAGTGTGCGATTTGACTTTTAATCCATGGAAGGCGATGAGATGGTGACTGGTATCACAGGAGATGAGAGGAAGTCCTCTTAGAACTCTTCTTGACACATGCAGGCGCTGCTTTCGAAGGACTCATCTCAGAGCTTGAAACCGGCGTTTATCCACAGTAAGGGACCACTTTCGGCATTCATTTGGTTGATGGGCTGGTCAGTAGCCATCGCTCGTGACTTGAGTTGCAGATCCTTCTGAAAGTCCACTTGGATCTGGCTTAGGTTAGGTAAGGTATGTGGGCTGTTGAACCTTAGGCCCGTCACACGTGTCACACGTAGGTTGCAGACCCGTTGTGATACCCATGGAGAGTGTGTTCCTGTTTTCTCCTTCCTTATGGCCGGTCCCTCATGTCACACTTCCTGTATGTTCCTTCTCCAACCAGCCGGATGCCTTGACGAGTCTGCAAAGAGACACTAGTGGTACCTCCATGAAATATTCTGCCAGCTTGGCCAACAGAAGCTTGGCCAGTGACAGAGGTAGTGAGGAGTGTCCCGTCTTTCTTCCTCGTCGGCACAGCCCTTGCGGTAAAGTCATAGAAAAGTTCAATTTTGTCTTGGCGGTAGTGCGGTAGAAGGTTATGGCCTGTTATTGCTCCGACGACTGTCTTGAGTGGCGTTCTTCGCATTCCAAGAGTTAGTCGGTTCTTACACTGTTGTGTCTTGGGTCACATCATCCGAGTGGTCTTACAGGTGGCTAGGTTTTCGGCCGATCATTTCCTTTTTCCTATTGTCCTATCACTCACCTTCCTCTTGACATCTGTGGGTGGTGAATGTTTAGTTTTGCCTGGCTTTGGTCGATTTCATCTCCCTTCATGGCAAGTTCACCATCTGCCTCGTTGCCGATTATGTCTCACTGACCCGCGACCCATCAAAGAGTAATCGAATGCTACCAGCTGAGAACCTTAAGCAGCTTCGACTTGATCTCCGCCGCAAATATTCACCTCTCTCATGAATCCCATTGTAATCGAAAATAGACGAACTCCGAAAAATTGATCACAGATTTCATTCGGACTAGAATCATTATGAGAAGTCTGTGGATTCTGTGAGTCTCGCTTGACTGTCGATAAGAATGGTGATATCAGGAGGTGGTATCTCCAACATTGACATGATTCTGGCAGCTCCTTTGACCGCCAGGACCTCCACTTGAAACACACAGACAAAAATCAGGAATCCTGATGGCCACCAGTGCATGTTTAACAGTTCAAAGTAAATGCCCGCGCCTGTTCCTGTACTCATCTTCGGACTATCTGTATACACTTGGATTGATATTCCACACCTCACTTGTTGATAAATGACATCGAAAGAGTCTATCGAAGTCGAAGTAAGGAAGAGTGTAGTCATCTACAGTACGTAATACATCTAAAATCCTTGCATGTCCAGTGCGGCTTAGGAGTCAGCATTTCGATTGCGTAATCCTGATGGCGGTCTTTGCGGCTGTCATCTGTAGGTGAAAATCTAATGGACGGAACTTCAGCAGAAGCTTAAAACCTTCCGGTGAAGTTGTGGATATCACGCCTGTGATGTTGCCTGTCACCATGCAAGTCTCTGAATTCTTGTTAGAAGTCTGAAGTTGGCGGTCCTTAGAAAGGCGTTCCACCAAACTATGCAGCCATATGTCAAGGTTGTACATCCACAGGGTAGTTTTAGGGTTGGGCCTCATTTTCTTCCCAAATATTCTGTTGCTCAGATAGAGGGCATAGGCTACTTTCTTGTATGTTTAGGGTCCAGTTGAGTTCCTTGTTCACTATCACCGCTGCAGTGCTTTAATTTATCAACTTATTACAAATCGAAGGAGATTTGTGCATTCTTTGGTGATGTGATCATCTAGAATCAGAATCATGGAATCTCTAACTAAGGAGCCAGCTGACTACAGCGGAGCAAGTTGTACGCTAACTTCAAGAAGGATGGACCAAGCCGACCGAAGACATATTTGGAATCTCGCTGGGAATGGAGCCAATTCGAAAAGCGAGACATTCAGCTTCAGCCCTATGAGAAGGAGACAGTAGACAACTACTTTGAGACAAATTATTACAACCAGATGGAAGCGGCATACAACAACTAAAAGGCAGCCATACTTCAATCACGAGCCAATGAGGAGAGTAGAGCGACTGATAACTCATAAAATGGCATTTATGCACAAAAAGGTGTTTCTGACTACTCCAGCGATGAGGTCTACAAGTTGGAGGAACAGTGTCAAACTCATTAAACTTCACGAGTGGTTAGCTAAGAAAGCCGAAGGTCCATTGCCAGTCACGACAGGCAATATGCAGGAGCTTCACCTAAAGCTTACAAAAAATAACTCCATGACTTAGGTATGCTATCCGTGCTGATACATAAACAGCATATGAGCCAAGCATAAAAGATATTCTACCTAAAGCGAATCTATCTGTAGAAGCAGCGAAGCTAATACAGCATCTCCAGGTCTCTGAAGATAACTACGATTCTGCCTGGTCGACACTGGAACAACGCTATAATAATAAGCGTTTACTTCTCTCTCTTCATAAGCAGCTGCTAGGGCAAGTAGCCATCACCGGAGATTCGTTTGGTGCAGTCAGTACAGTCAAGCGCCTGCATGACACCACCAAGGAGTGTCTTCTCGGCATCAGAAATCTAGGAGTGTCAACAGACGACTGGGATCCACTCCTCATTCAGCTCATTCTTCCTAAAATGGATAAGAAACACACGCCGACTGCATTAACAGTCTCTTTCGCAACCCCGGGAAATACAGCCGTTTAGCAGGATACTCACATTTTTTGAAGGTCGTTGTCAAATGTTGGAAGCACTTGGGACCGAGGAGAAATGTTCGCAGAATCGGCCAAAGAAAACCGCGTTAACTTCTATTGTTCCGATTTGTAAGATGCCAAATCATCCCATCTACAAATCATCAACACACCATCATCCGCGAATGCCCTTTCTCCCGAAAATCTGACTTTGTCAAACATTTCATCAATCCCCAGCATCACTAGAAAGGGGCATCACGCCTCCTTTTGGGGTGCCCTTTGCAGCGACGACATTGAGAGTTGAATCACTCAGGGCTGCGTTAATGAGTCAGTCTACTGAACAGACTGATTGTAAAAAGAGGTTGCTCGACATTGGTTCCAACAAGTTCACGTTCCCTTGCCTTGCTTTGGTTTCTACATTATTGAAGGCAGCGAGTCACACTCAGGCAACTTGCAATCACGCTTACCACACACTGCAATTCAGTTTCAACGACTTTGCCCATCACATACGCAAGGTGTGCATTTGAACTGCTGTTGTGCGTGATTTTGCCGCGAATTTGAATGACCAACGATGTAAGGCTTATTGGGCAAGAGTCTTATGCTGCGCAGTGGCTGGCCTTTCCCGCCTTGAAGATGAAGACTACATTTGACTTCTCTCCATGCGAATGGATCAGACTTAGTCTCGACCTCAAACAAATGACCCCAGTCTTCTGATGCTCAATCCCCCAATGCCCCTGCTGCTTCACATTCATCGCGACACAACCTCAACTCCCACTAGCCCCTACGCTCCCTCCCTCTCAACTCCTAAATACCCCCTAAGTGATCACCATTCCAGAAACGACGCAACGAACGCTTTTCCAAATTAATTCCCCACACTTTCGGGCGGAATCTTTCTTAAGGACACGGTGCAGCTTAATGAGCACGCTTCCCTCGACCCACACTCCACACGCTGGCACCCACACCAACACAATACTAACAATATTATCCGAAACTTTGAAAATAACAATTTACTATCCTTTTGTCAGGATAATGAGCATCATAAAGAAGCTCAAAGGATACACACGTACGACGTCGTCTGCACTATAGTATCCGACCCATCCAAGGAATCGCCCTCCACTCCGGGGTATCTGCCGTCATGTGCAAGTGAAGCAGGGTCACCATCCCGATCCCCATCCTCGCGCTGCAATGCTCAGCCAGCCAGGACGATGGATCTGGAATATATGTACAGGAGGCATCCTTGCCAGCAAGTTCCGATATTCATACGATTAACGTGAGGCGCATATTTTCAGCTAATTTTCTAATTAAAACGGAATTTATGCATTTTTTGGCGAGAGGTCCCTTCCGTTCCCCTGCAGACCCAGGCGAACTATCCAACGCCAATGACATCCCCCCCCCCGCCAGAGCAAGGAGGATGTATGACATGAGGCGGCGGCGGCGGCGGTAAGAGGCCGACACATGCTGATGCAAGGCTGCAAGGAGTGGAGCATCGTGCGCACACCCAAGCACCGGCGGGGAGAGAGACGACGAAGCCACTTCAGCGCATCACAGCTTGGAATGATGTCGCGAGTCCTTTTTTCCACGGCAGGGAGGGGGAGGGGATCATAGAGGGAAGCAAAAAAAAGATGCATGCATGCACATGAGGCAGCATTTTGAATGAATGTCCCAGGATCACCTCGCCTCGGGGTAATTAAGGCGGATGCCGGGTGGCGGCCCACTCTACGCGGTTCCATCAACCGCGCACTAGCAGGTGTAATTACACGGTTAGCAGTGGTGATGGGAGCGAGGCGATAAGCTCTCGCATGCATACAAAATTTTCGGGAAATGTGCTATTACGAGGGAGGGGCGCGTGCTAAACGCATACATCTGAGAGATTTGCTACTTTTGCTACTCCGGCTGGTGCTGGTGCTGGTGGTACTCCTGCTGCTGCTGCTGCTGCTGCGGTTGTCAGACGGCGGACGTGTGAAACGATCCTTCGACTTGGCAAAACTAAAACAATGAGAACGTAATGTGCGAGGTAATCACTTTGGCCGCAAGGTACACAAAAGTCGCATACTGGATACATTTCAGCGGAGTAAGTAGGTTGCATGAGCGGGGCGGGCTGGTGGACTATGTCATATTCACAAAGTGCATGGCAATTCAAAATTTCATAATGAGTGCGGTTTAGCTTGGGATTTTGGGAAATTTTTGCAAAGCCACCCCCTTAGACAATCCCTCCCCCGCGTGGTGGATATAATTTCCAGGCGATTGTCTTCCCATTCACCTGACGACACAACCTTTGGGTCCAATTAAGAGCGGAGATCAGTCGCATAAGTGGAATCCTATTCAAAGTGCGCCCATTATCCTCGCCAGGCAATATCGTTCGCTTAAAACAAACGCCACAACCCTCCCTCCACTCGTCACTCACTGTGACATCTTTACAATCCAATTTCTTGACACACTCCTTGAGCAGTCACACACCGTCTTCGCCCTTAACTGGCGTCAAATTTAAATGTCTTCCCGCAGGCAAACACGAAACCGAGGCAGGACGAAAAAAATTGGGTCCTCACCTTGGGCCTATCCAACAGCAGCACGATGGTTCCCAATTCGAATTAGCATAGCAAACTACCCCCGCAGGGTGTGCGGGTTCTTGTGGCGAAATACCTGTTCCGGGCATTAGCGTAAAAATAAACTGACGTTTAATTGAAGCCACATCTCAGTGGCGGCGTCGGCTCTCGTGCCAGGGCACAACAATTTCAGCGGCGCCGCCAACACCAAGGTATTCTGGGACCAACTTTATTTGACGTCATAATCGTTTTTCATTTCAATGGATTCGCTTGAAATCCTCCCACTCACCCCTTAAAGGCCTACCGCAGGCCAAAGGGTACGGCACTGTGTGTGCGCGCTCGGTCGCTTTGTTTCAGATAAACGATGTCCTTTGCATTAGAATGTTTGATTTTAGCCAGCTCTCCGTGGCGGCCGCGCCATCCCATAACATCATTCTTCCATCAAACTGCCACCAGGGCGAAGATTGCCGAGTATTTTCTGGTCCTTCGAGCCAAATTTCATTTCAAACTAGCGCCGTGTACCATAGAGCGCCCGCCTCCGTGCGGCGCTCCGGAAGAGGACGAAGATAACATTTGCATATTATGTTAATTGGCCGGCATAAATATGTCAGGACAATTCAAAACAGACACAAGGATAATGGCACCATCTCTCCTCCCGTGTGCGGCGCTTCGTCGACACACTTGTGAACACAAACCGCCGTGTCGCGTGAGAACGGTGTAAATTCAAAAACAAAAGTGGGCAACTGTGACACCGCGCCTGAAGCGTGTAATTGAGAATAATTGTCCTGCGGCCCCCGCTCCGGCAGTGCGCTCACCTCTCGAATCAATTCAAATTATTCTTGAGTGTGTCCTGGGATTAACTCAACAATCCGGAAAAACGGGACTCAATCATCGAAGACGAGTGGTGGCCGTGGCCATCCCATAAAATCATAGTCCACCGCAATGAATATTAATGAGCAGTCATCACCGTTGGTACACGCATCCGATGGAGCAGCGCCGGTGGAGGTCGAGCTGGAAAGGTAAACCGAGCGAACAAGGACATAAATCAACCCTTTTTAGTGGAGGCCTCTCTGCTGAGGAGGACTCCGTCTGTGATGGAGGTAAACTATTACAGCAACTATTACGACATGGGTTGGCTGATGATGGTGGGGGCTGGTGCCCTTCAGGGTGCGTACTGCCTAATGAGAAGATCATTTTTCTTCCTCGACTTAACAGTCTGGTGGAGATGTTGAGGGACACTGAGCGTAACTGAGGGAGAACGCATTTTGGTCGGAGAGGTGGTTTTGGTCCTTCGAGCCGTATTGGCAAAAGCTTCTCAATCGTCGAAGAAATGGATGAGTCCTGGATGACACTGCATTTGATGCTGCAGGAGGGTTGGTCATCAAAACAATGCTGCCGCATATTTAGTTGAAATTAGTATTTTTGGTCCTTCGAGCCGCATCAGCAAATGATTTGGAATCTTTGACGAAATTGATGAGTCTGAGCGGGAAGTTTACAATTGATGTGATTTTGTTGACTGCTGGTGGAGGGATGTTGATCCTCAAGGAAAGTAGAAACATTTTGTTTAGTCCTTCGAGCCGCATTCTTTTCCTTCTTCTTCTTCTTCTTGTGGCGCTACAGTTCGGGGTGAACCTGGGCCTCGGTCAACAATCCTCTCCAGTTGGCACGATCTTTAGCCAGCTGCCTCCAATTTGGCACTCCTAGTTGGTTGAGGTCCTTCTCCACTTGAGTGCGCCATCGGGTTCGTGGTCGTCCTCTATTGCGTTGTCCCACTGGTTCGGAGTCGAAGACTCTTCGGGCTGGAGCAGTGTTGTCCATGCGCTCAACATGGCTTAGCCATCTTAGGCGTTGTAGACGCCTGACTAGACTCATGTCGCTGTACAGCCCGTACAGTTCGTGGTTGAATCTTCTTCTCCAGGAACCTTCAACGCAAACAGGACCAAAGATTAAACGCAGAACTTTCATCCGCTCTTGAGATAGTCCAAGCTTCTCAAGGACATACTGGAAGATCGTGCTTCTAGTGTTAGCGTGTGAGTTTCGCACGATCTTCTCAAGTACAATGTTGAAAAAATCACATGACAGCGCGTCGCCTTGCCTAAACCCTTTTTTGACATTGAACGTCTCGGTGAGTTCGTTACCGACCTTGATGGAGCAGCGAGAATTCTCCATCGTCGTTCTGCACAATCTGACAAGTTTGGCGGGAATGTCAAAACTAGACATGGCGCTGCATAGCTCGTCTCTATGCACACTGTCATAGGCGGCCTTGAAATCGACAAATAGGTGATGGGTGTCGATCTGCATCTCTTGAGTCTTTTCCAGGATCTGCCGAAGTGTGAATATTTTTGTCGATAGTGAACTTCCCAGGCCTGAAACCGCACTGATAGGGACCTATCAGGTTGTTGACGAATAGTTTCAGGCACTCACACAGAACGGCAGAGAAGATCTTGTAGGCGATGTTAAGGAGACTTATCCCCCGATAGTTGGCGCAGTCAAAAGGGTCTCCTTTCTTGTGGATCGAGCAAACGATACTAAGATTCCACTCGTCGGGCATGCTTTCCTCCGACCATATCCTACAGACGAGCTGGTGCATGCGCCCAACCAGATCATCTCCAGCTGCTCTAAACAGTTCCGCGGACAATCCATCCGCTCCAGCAGCTTTGTTCGACTTCAGTCTCGATATAGCTACCTTGACTTCGTCTAGATCGGGGAGACGGAATTCTCTTCTATCGTCGTCCATTGCGTAGAGTGGAACATTCTGCCTTACAGCGGTATTGGTGTCCTCTTCGCCGTTAAACAGTCTGCAGAAGTGATCCTTCCAGATTCTCAGTATCGACTGCGACTCCACTACGAGTTGTCCCTCTTCCTTCCGACAGGCTTCTGTCCGATGTTTGTACCCTTTGGAGAGTTCTTTCACCCGCTGGTAGAACATTATTTCTGCCGTACCACCTCTCCATTTCCTCGATCGCGCGCTTCTCATGCTCCCTCTTTTTCTTGCCGGTGCTCTTCCCTTCTTTGAGTTCGTAGAGATCACGAACCGCTCTCGTCCTTCTGCTGCTAGTCTCGCTGAATGCGCCAGCCGACACTCATTGTCAAACCATGGGTTTTTTTAGGTGGCATTCTAAAACCCAACACATCAGTGGCAGCTTCTCTGATGGCGTTTTGACAACGGTTCCACTGTTCGGCGATTGTTTCGCCTGGCAGGGTTGGACTCTCCGAGGGCTTCAGGGAGACTCGATCGGAAAAGTTCCCAGCGGTCGAGCCGCATTAGCGTTTACATATTCTTTTTTTTTTGCATTTCTTCCGCACCAGTTTCAGCCTCATTGACAGTACAGAATCTTCGACGACAACGATTTGGGCTGCTACAGTGCTTCAGCAGAGGTCGTCCTTAATAGAGATGTCTTTTCGAGACAAACTGTATTTTTTCACCCGTGCACCGAATTTTAGTGAGTCTCTGACGAACCTGTTTGAGTCAAGCTTCACAGTCTTTCAAGTAATTTTTTGACAGTTCGAACTGAAGGCTTGGCGGCCCTATTATTCAAAGTTCACGACGTGCAGCGTGTTTTGGGGAAGCTTTTGCACGAAGTTTGTGGATTGTGTTCCCCGCAAGCAGCCTGTTGTTCCATCACAACGAAACTGGTTGAAGGAAGTTCCAGCAGATTGTACGAGGACGGAGATCAAGTTTAATTTTCTACCGAAGAAACAGGTCTTCGGTAGAATGTTTGTCAGAACTAGCCCCTTTCAACTCTGCCATGTTACGCCATCTCAAGAACTATTGCCACTTTAAGTCCACGAACTCTAAAAAATAACACCCTTTACCTCGCTCCTTCTAAGAATGCCCCATGTGTTCCCAAACTTTCAACCACCACTGTTCCGCTGCGTATTTGTCAGAAAGGATTATCCCAGCCATCTAGGCTGCCACATCCTCGTCATCCCCCTCAAACAGCATCATCAACGCATTACACAAAATTAACGATGAAATGTCGGCTAAGGTGGATGCGAAAGGACACCTCGCACATCCCTCCCACTCGAGCACACGCACACTCGCTCACTCGCCTCCTCACGCAGTCATTCATTCCACTCATCTCCCGGCGAGGAGGTGATGAAACGGATTTGCTGGAGGTGTTGAAAGAAACCTGTTATCGATGTCGACGAGTTTACGAGCCGAGCATAGTTTGCCAGCTTGCCGCAGTGGCAGGCGCTGCCCCCCTAATCCCTTGAAGCGATGAAGCGCTGTTGTTGATTATCCGTGTGTATCCTTTCCCGTGCACGTGGGTGCGTGTGTGTGCGCGTTTGCTTGTGCTTATAAGTCAAATAGTTCACATATGTCAGTGACAAATTACATTTACCCCGCAAAACTGTTTACAGCCTCGACGTCTGCCCGCGTCCCCGTTCGACACTTTGACGAGGACCCAAACAGACGCAAGGGGAGCTGCCAAACGAGGGATCCTTGTTTATCATCCGTCCGATGCATTGCGGTATTTGTCTCGTGTGCGTATGCGAGCGCGCGTGTTTGAGTGTGTGTCGCCTGTCGGGTGCGAATGTGTGACTTAATTTCATCTGACAGATTTTGACTTAATCTTCGGTGATGGCAACCGGGCTGTCATAATATGGTAATAAGACGTTGATAGCCGAGATGAAGACGATGTTGACGACGACGGCGACGTCGACGTCGACGACTACACGAGTGACTTGGGCGGGAGGACGGCCGTGGAGCATAGCAGCGACACGGTGGCGGTTAAAGTGGTGATAGCGATGCTGATGTTGTTGTTGATGATTATGATGATGGGGTTGTTTGCCGAGACGGGGTGCTGGCACCGAGGCCCGAGGTGGCACTTGCCCATGTGTGATTTATCTCCGAGATGACTTTTATCACCCACGAGGTGAGAAAGTTATGATAATCGTTGCGGGCTTAATGTGATTTGATTAGAGGTGGATGGGTGGTGGTGGGGGCTTTATGTTTGCCTTTGCCTTGATGGCTGTCAGCAGCCATGGGGGTTGCGGATGAATTCGAGTCTGGTTGCTTTGATGGGAGTGATGTTTGCGAAGGATACTTGTCAGTGGGTGAAGTTGTCGGCAGAGGAGGCCTGCTACAGGATCTGGTGCGAATTGATAAGCTGTACGTGCTTATGGTGGGCAAGTTGGAAGTCGTCTCAAGGTTGGCGGCAGATTGAGGAGTCTTCGTTGGGAATTTTGGACGGGATTCAGGAAGGCGTTGGGCGCCAGTTGAGGTGATGTTGATGGGAAAAAGAAACTGAACGAAAATAGTCTCGAAAAAATATATCCTAAGCCGGAGCAGAGGCCCGAGAAGCCAACAAACTCTCCGTCAAGCCTCATCCCTTCTCGAACTCGTCATCCCGTGCCCAGTGCCAAAAATCACAGAAGACCACAAGCACAGTCAATCCACAGAAATGCTCATAAAACCCAACCAAATGCCCTGCCAGCGAGGACAACTGTTCAACAATTCAAATCTCAAACGACTCGTGAACATTTATTTATCGAACAACGCTCCGAATCTCTCCCTCAACTTTGTCCTCTCCGATTGAGTGAAAAGAAAAAACACCCGAATTTCCTTTCAAATCACAAACAAGTCATTCAATTTCGCATCGGATTCCCATAAATAATGCCGCCCGCATGGCACCACCGCCACGAGACGAAGGACGAATGTCCTTTTTTCCATCCCAACTGAACTACACTACACTAAGTCGACGCCGGCCGTTATGATGTATTCAACATTTTCCCACCGAGCCGAGCCAAGTGCTTGGAATTTATCGAAAATCCATTCTTCGTCCCATCGAAGGACCCCATCATCGCACAGCCTCCACACATCAGGGATCAGCAGTCAGCCTCGGTCTCGGGCCGCAGCTAGACAAGGAGATTTATCCGTGAGACGGGCAAACAAAAAAAATCCAGACATAAGCAGCCATTGACGGGAAATTTATCCTTTACGTTGCGCTGTGTAGTTAGTGTCCTTTTAGCCTCCGCCACATATTTATGTACATTACTCCCATTCCCGTCCGCTGTCTCGAGGATTATGTGTGTCTCATCGTTTTGTTTTGGACATTCGCACACAGCACAACACAAACCCAAGACGATGGCGCACAACCAAGGACGAGTGGAGTCCAAAAAGGACGAATAAATTTCAGTCTCCATCATAAAAATGCTCGCATTTATGTTGTTTGCTGGTGTGCGGCTGCTGCTGCCGCTGTGCGAGGCGGTGCACAGAGCGTTGTGCCGGGCGAGGCGACGCGAACTTCTGTGTCGTATTCCGATGCGACTGTCCATTTGGATGTTGATGGTTGTCCCAGCCATTAGTTTTGTTGTTTTATGCTCACTGCCAGGACATACACTAATGCGTCCTAAATCTTGTGTGTCTTGGCCCCCGGTTCGGTTGGTGGCTAGCTGGGATGTCCCCTCGCGTCTACTCCTGGGGGGTGGTGTTCGCATATAAATCGTGCTGTGGAATGCTCTCATCATCTTTTATGTCCTGCGACCAGGATACATGTACATAAAGTGCTGCCTTCGCTTCAAAGTGATTGGTGGTGAGTGTGAGTGAAGTGAGGACACCCACCCACCCAGCCGAGCAGCAGCGTCCGCCTCATTCTTGGGGAATCATCGTCATCGTCTAAGACGTCGACGTCGACATCGACGTTGTCTCCGTCGTGGTCGTGGTTGTCGCTGTCCTCGTCCTCGCCGCTGTTGTTTACTCGAAGTGACATAAATATCTCGAACGGGTGACATTTACGACCGCAAAGCGGTTAAGCGTTCCGCCGCCATCTTGCCAGTGAACGAGCGAAAGAGACGGTGCCGCCGCTGGCGAGTAAGTGAGGAAGCGTCTCTGTGCTCGTTTTTTTTTTTTGCTGTTGTATGTCTCCTGGTATCCTGTTTGTTTCTGATTTATTTGTCAGTTGCGCTGTCAGCAGTGGAGTATGGAAGCTGTCTCTGTTTCGCTCGCAAGCGAAAGCGGACACATCCTTTCGCTGTAATCCTAGCTCTGAGTGAAGTGTTGGTCATGGACATTCCCGGTGTATATCCTCTGCTTTCGTTCGTTCAGTGACGCCTTCGAAACTGCTAACTTCTCGCATATATCACTTCAGGACTCTCATAGACACATGCACACACATCCTCACAGCCACAGCCAGAGGAATGTCGCAAGAAGAGATCCCGTCTTAGTCCTGGGGTCGTTGACGATGATATTTATGCGAACAGTTATGCTGGCTGAGGGGGGGGGGGGCGGTTGCGGAGGGGGTTGCTAAGAAGGACAACGAATCTAAGAATCCATGTGGTTTATGGATTCCAGTGTTTGACATATTTAAGGATGTGAAGGATCCTTAGAGCATGCAGTGAACTTTTCCTTCAATCCAACGCGACATCGGTTAGTTATGACGAAGGCATCTCCTTTTTCGTAGATCCTGCCGCATTCAGGACGAGTCTTGGGGCCATTGTCGTTTGTTTAGCAACGCTGTGGAGGTCGTAAATGTAGTTGATGCTCCGAGTAGGGCATACGAAGGAGTTGGGAGATCCTTGAGAGGTTGTTAAGATTGTTTATTGGACTAGGAGAGGGGGGATGGTTACTAAGTTTTGGGTGTACGTAGAGATGGAGAGAGAGAGAGAGCGAGGGGGGGAGAAAGAGAGAGAGAGAGAGAGAGAGAGAGAGAGGAGGAGGGTAATAGGAGGAAGTTGAGTCAAGACCCGTGAGTGCTCCTTCTTCTCTGAAAATGGTCATCGCACTTCTGTTAAGTCCCAACTTTTTAACTCTGATGGGAGGGTAGAGGCTCCAACTTTGACATTTTTTCAGCTCACACGACAACGAGCTGGTCTTCACCTCAGTGACGATTCAGGTCACGAATCTCTCACAAATCTTTAAAATTGTTCGCTTAGAGGTTTCAATTTCAATGTCAAAGAAGAAGCACCCGTTGTTCACAAAACCCCTAATATTATATACCATCAGAAAGCCAAAATGACGCCATTTAACGAAAATATAACTTCGGAGGTACAGCAGATGCCTGACAGCCCGTGCAAACGTAGTGAATCCAAGGAACCCGACTGGAGTCTTTTTGACTGGTTGTTCTTGAGTCCTCTTTGATCCTCTGTGCATTGTTAGCGGTCTCGGGTGCCCATTTTAGAAGGTTGTTTATCATTCATGGAGTCCTGCCAGACAAAGACACCAAATCCGTCGTCTTAAGAGTAAGGTTTTGCAAAAAAAGCTTTCAGAGTCTTATTGGACCACATTTTTTCCAACATTATTGACACGTGGGAGGTGCATCTCCGTGACCTGCAACGTGTCACAGCCTTTCTGCATTTGCCACCCTGAACCGCCCCGTGCATCCCATTAATTTCTAATTGCGCCCAAACTCGCGCCAGCACCCCCCACAGCCACCGCCTCTCCCTGATTTTCCCCGAAAAATTTATCATTTAATGTCCACTTAGCGGGTTTTCCAATTGGTGGCACTGTAGCATGACCGAACATTTTGAAATAACTCTTCAAGATATATGACCCGAACAGGTGTTCCCTCCATTCAGGCCAAACCCCACTAATGAGCAACGGACTCCACCCCCCACCCACCGCCTGCATTCATCGTGTATCCCAGCGGCCGCCGAAAACCCTTTCGAGGCGAGTTCCAAAATGGCCATTATCTCCCACTCTCCAGCGAGGACAACACGTCCCGCTCCCCCTGCTGTCGCTGGAGCCATGAAGATGACACGCCAGGATGGGAGAAAAAAATATAGGAAGCCAAAACTATGCACGGCAAGTTGACACACACACACACAGCCGTATAAACAAACACGCCCGTGTGCATGGACACGGACAACATTCATTTATATCCCTCCCCGATGGCGGACGACCTATTCGCACATAAAATGTGCCATAGTGTGCATTATTTTAATGTCACGGATAAATCATTTTTATGTTCGTGGTAAATCAAGGACTCTTCCATCCAACACACCCTCCGCAGTTCCATCTATCCTGGGCCGTGATCCTGGCGGGCCGGTGCATCTGGAATTCGTCGTCGAGCAGTTGAGAGGAGCACAAGCAGCAGCCGCAGCAGCATCCACCCACTGCCATGAGTTGTGCGCCGCTTTTGGTGGACATCGCGCAGCCGAGTTGTTGTCCTTTTTTGCGAATGGAGATCATCCTCCCCCACCCAGCATCCGTGCGCGATGGTGTCGTGTGTTAAATTTTATGCCCTAATGGGCTTTTTGTATATTATACAATTATACAATCACAAAAAAGGACGAAGCCCGAGAGCGGCCCACACTCGACGACGAAGCGCACAACAGCGCGGCACACACAAAAGCTGTTGGCTCTTCGAGAAGTAAAAGGATAATAACCACTAGCCACTGAATGATGGGTGGCGGGGAATGGGTTGGGTTAGGTGGGGGACGGTGCTGAGTGTGTGTGTGTGTGTGTGTGTGCAAATCGAATGGCAGCGAGGAGAAGGTTATAATATATTTAGCGAGAGTACACTGTGAAGCATACAAATAATAAATGAGCGAGAGAGGTGCCATAAAACACTTTGCAGGATGACTCAAAATGTCGGACGGGAGAAATTATCGCCGAAAAAGGATTCCGAAGAAGGATTGCTGCAAATATTTCCCACTATCCTTTTGCGGAGACTATGTACCACTGTGCGAGAGTGGATGCCGAGGGGGCATGGCAGCTTTTGTATGTTTTTTGGTGCGGATTGTGAGTGTTGTCCTTGCACACGAGATTTGTGTGTGCGTCCGCTCTTGCTGCACACGGGAGAGGGAGCGAGCAAGGACTTTCGGTAGTATTTCTTTGTGCGGCCGGGAGTACTTGTAGTATTTCTTTGGGGCGAAGTCATAATTTATGACGGGATTCCAGTGAGCGGCCGCTACAGCCGCCACCGCCGCTGGTGCTGCTGCTGATGATGACGATGGGCGAGAACGAATGCGCGAGTTATTGCCTTTGCTTTGGACATCTCGCATAAGGACAATCCGAGCGGACCCTGATAATCCGCCGGCGGTGGTGCTGGTGACTTTAATTATTGTCTCGCTCGTAATTGACTGGCCTGCACAAGGTGGGCAGTGCGGATCCCTCGCCACGGGGGGGCGCACTTAACCTCAGGGCGGACAATTAAATAAATGAAAGGATTTCGAAGGCGACGAAACTCCGCAGCATACGGTCGTTAAGGCCTCTCTTCACGGTTCGTCGTGTTCGCGAATCACAGCCCAGGCCAAGGCGCATCCCCGTCGGTGTGTCGCTGCTCTCACCCCAGTTTCCATTCGTTTTGATGAATGTCCTGTGACTGATTCATTATCGATAACCACTGTCGCAGCTCGTTTGCTGCTTCTCTTGAATCAAGTCCAAGTCGCACAGCAACACATTCACAAAGCGCGTTATGCATTGTTTGTTGGATTCTAATTTATTGCGTCCCGTTATTATTATCCTCCTCATCCGCATCACACACACACACGCGGACACACTCTGTCAGCGATATCGCCATCTTCAGGACGTGGTGAACAAAAAGGGACATATGCGAAGGAAATCGAAATGAGCCGCACAAATGTGAGTTATTGCCGTCACTTGAGTTATTGTGTCGTCATACAAATGTTATCCCAAACAATTACCCGGGGAAACGCACGCCAAGGATTATGTGTCCAGATAAGGACACTCTCTCCGCATCGCCGTGCATTCGAAGATTTATTCCTCAGAACTGCGCAACAATAAGACACGACACGACGACGACGACGACAATGACAATGATGAAGTTCGAAAACGAATTGAAACGATTGCGAGTGTGTGCGCAAAACTGGATATCCCTTGAGGAAAAGTCACATTTAAACTGGAAATGCGATTGTTTCGCCATTCATTCGCAATGATTTACGCGCTAGTTGGACTGTGTGCAGTGTACACCTTGACGATAGGGGTGCGATGAGATGGGAGACGACGTGTTGATGGGTCGCTGTCGGATGGGTTGACGTGTGGAAAGACTAGGACACAGACGGGCATTGATGCGCGTTGATCGGGGTTTTATTGCGATTTTTATGACTTCAGGAGAAATGGAATTTTATGGACGGCTGGGGCTGAAAGGGACATCATTGAACTCTTCAGAAATCTGGCATCAGTGCGTCCACTTGACAAGACACTTTGTGACAAAAAGGATGCCTTGTCAATCAGAAGTTGTGTAGACGGACTCAGCGCTCTGTGATCTTATGAGTCCTTGGACGTTAGCTGAATTGGAAGATCCCAAATGTTGATTCGGAGCCATACGTAACCTTGGTTGCTGGCGGAAGAATTGAACCCTTTTGGTCATAAATTATCTATCTCCTCTCCAAGGCCCTTTTTTGAATCAGTGGCTACGTCAACAAGAAAATTATGAACACAGTTCAAAAATGCTCGACCAAGCACCATTGCATCCTCAAATATTGACTGTTTGACGTGGCTTGTTGCAGGGTTGCCTCATCGGACCTAATTTCTTTCGAGGAGGAAGGAGACACGGTTACCAGCCGAACTGTGGTTCCAACAAGACGTTTTTTAGTAGCCACTTTGGCGACTTGTCTTCTGACCCCGATCCTTCTTCAACTGTTCGCCAGGATCAAGGGCTTTGACACCAATTTTCTTATTTTTCTCTAGTTACGTGCGAGGCACTTTTTAGGGCCCTTTCCCATGACCAATGATGTACACTATCGAAAGTGCTGCACCAGTCTTTCTTTCCGGCAATCAATGTCAGGTCCATCCAGACATCGGAACTCACTACCTCGTCCTCAGCTCAATTCCAAGGACACACCCAGCGCCTGCCAAGACATCACCTTCGCTCCTCCCCTCCATCCACCCAACTCAAAATCTATCGGCGTGTGCTGTGACCTGCTTTACATAATCCAATAAAAAGAATTTTGATACACAAGCCCACCGCCTCCGCCTCCCACATGCACTCCATGCATCCAATATGTGAATTCGACTCGTAGTTTCTTTAATAAAACCGAGTCGCACAGCGGATTTGCGAAATTATTTATCAGCTCCGGCGGGCGAGTGTGCCGTGAGTGCTTTCTCCGCCGCCACAAGGATGCGTCAGATGCTTCGAATGTTTATTTGAACAAAGCAATCCACTCGTGGAACCCTTTGGCTCCATTGCCGGTCCTCTTCAAGTCAATTTTCAATTTGAAGTCCTCATCCTCCTCCTCCGTCTTCACGTGAACTTAAATTAAATCCCATCCCAGCACCTGCCGTGCCTCGCACGAAACTATCGACGACCGGTGAGCACCTGTGACCCGGTGCTGGTTAACCTGAACCTCTTCGACTTGACAATGACGATGATTACGATCATCATCCACCCACCCGATGGGCTCAAAGGTGCACTCGGCGAGGGATGAGTCCGTGAATATTGAACATCGGTGGGTCGTAAACGAAGGAACGCACCCGCATAAGTTTTTTTATGACCCACTGCCTCGCGAGTCCATTAGGAAGTGTCGCTCGTCATGCGGGCCCCGGATGCCATTGATATTCCGAACCGAAGAAAGGACGAATTTTTACGAGCCCACCAGGTGACACGCTGAGCTTCATTATGCTCCACCCCGGCGGGGAGGGGAAGGGGCGGCTGAATTAGTGGGACTCATTCGAAGTAGATACACCGTCGTCGTCACTGACGCATGGATTATTAAAATTCAATTTGTTTCGCACGAGGATGCGGCTTGATGGTCCGCATGTCCGTGTGCTAAGCACGTGGGGTCTTTTCGTGAGTTGGCGATGGGAGTGAGGGGCAGTGGAGGAGGATCATCTTCTGTGCAGTAAGTGTGGCCATTCGATTGTGGAGGAACGCATGAAAAGTCTTGGTTGTTTTGAGAGAAAAGTTCTGCGTACGGTCTTTGGTCCTGTTTGCGTTGGTGGCGTTTGGAGGAGAAGGTTCAACCACGAACTGTACGGGCTGTACAACGCTTAAGATGGCTAGGTCATGTAGAGCGGATGGACACCACAGCTCCGGCCCGAAGAGTCTTCGACACCGAGCCATTGGGACAGCGCAACAGAGGACGTCCTCGCACTAGATGGCGCACACAAGTGGAAAAGGAACTCAACCAACTTGGTGTTCGCAACTGGAGGCAGCTGGCGAAAGATCGTGCTGGCTGGAGAGGCATGTTGCGCTGCGGATGGTGGGTGGTTTGGTTGCGAAAATCAGACGACCGTCTCGCCATGTTGTTGCCCGTTGGCTGCCTAATCAAGCTCGGATTGGATGTGTACTTGATGCCAACATAATTACTCGATGATACTGCAATCAGCGACGGCAGGGTTTAGTTTGTCACTTGCGGGGAGGGCGTGTTTCGATTTGTGACAGTTGTAAATGGATGTTGCAGCGGCGCCTGAACGACGAACTTATCGACAAAACGTCACGTAATTAGCAGCAAATCCTCTAAAATTTCCCGGCGATCACTCTGTCAGTGACGAGCGAACATTTTTAAGTAGAAACCAGACGTTGGTCAGCTTAATTCGCACGATTTTCACCGGAACCGGTGTTCCCAGAAGCAACCAGCTCGCCCGTGGAACTCATAAATTCTACAGCAAAATGTACTGCTTGGCTCAGACAGGCTTAAAGTTGCCAGTGGCACAGTGCTTTTCATTATCGGATCCCAGCTAATGAACCCCATTCCGGTCGGACGGCAAGGACTCGCCAAAGGGACTAAGCCTGGTGCTAAGTTGAGGCCCAGGTCCACCCCGGACTGTAACGACAATCAAAGAACAAGAAGAAGCATGAAAAGTCGAATTTGAATATGACTCGTGACAGGAATACAAGGTCAATAAGGAGGTGGGACGGACATTGAAAATACCAAATGCACGACATGCATTAAGGAAGGAAACGACAAGAGCGACAAGAGCATTGCTTTCTGCGATTTCTTAGAACCAGTTTTGATTCGAGCTCAAAATGCGATTAATATACACACACCAGGACCTGCAAAAAGGTGTGCGCAAGTCGCTGTTAGCCCTAATGCGCACGTCGTCTGGGAAGAGCATTTTTTGGTCAACCTCCGGATTCCCATTAGGGAAACTATAGCATTGTCTAATTGGTAGCTTAAAGACCAAATCAGTATACCTTCAGGCTTAAATGTGTACAGGACCTCACCAAGGTTTCATAAAATTACAGTGCTGCGAGTTTGCCTACACAACCTGTGATTGACAAACCTTTCAAAGGTATTTTTGTTTGGTCAAAAAATGAAACAGTTTTCAAACTGGCACATGAAGTGATGGACTAATTTCTGAGAAATCTCATGATGTCTTTCCCATTCACTCTCGACCACTCGTCGTCCACACAATTGCATTTCTCATGAAGTCATTAAAATCGCAATAAAACCCCGATCAACGCGCATCAATGCCCGTCTGTGCCCAAGTCCTTCCACACGTCAAACCATCCGACAGCGACCCATCAACACGTCGTCTCCCATCCCATCGCACCCCTCTCGTCAAGGTGGACACTGCACACAACCCAACTAGCGCGTAAATCATTGCGAATGAATGGCGAAACAATCGCATTTCCAGTTCAAATGTGACCTTCTTAACCAACAACGGTTGGAGACATAGAACTGATTTTGACTTTATTTTGATGCTACAAATTAAGCTTCTACTTTATACTTTCTAATAAAAAAATATTTTTATTCTGGGAGAAGCCTCTTTATTTTTTCGATAACTACATAAGACTGATTTACAATAATTGTTTCACTTATTATAATGCCTCTGCCCTGTGCCAGCCAGATCACCGCATCGGGGGTCATGTTGCATCCCGTTCGTCGCTGGAATTTCGCGGTGTTAAGTGCATTCTGTCTTCCGATGAATTTTGTCCGCACGTTGTCGACTGCAAGTGTTCTGCATTGGAGCGATGGAATGTGCTTGCTCAGGTTACTTCGTCTGGGTTGCATCTTCGTCGTTAACTTACATTGATGTCAGTATCTAGGAAGTATCACATCATTCAAATGACAGCCCCGCTTTCACTGGCTATGCTTCGGTCCAAATTTTACAATTTGTTTCAGTGGTGGCCCGTGGCGTTGTGGGTATGTGCGTCGACCCCAACCTCGACGTCGTAGGTTCGATTCCTGCTCTGTGCGACGAAAACAATTTTCACGACCCCACCTCTTTCGAATCACTGACAATGGTCAAAGAGTACTTTCCTGTCTAGAAAAAGCTTCTCAAACAAAGCCGTTCGGAGTCGGCATTCCACTCGTGAAAGAACATTAGCACTCACAATACGAGTGGTTGCTGAGAAGCTAGGCCCTGGCCCTCTATGGCCTGTAGCGCCACCCATATTATTATTATTATTATTCAGACTCAATACAAAGGGTGCGGCCTTTCCAAGTTGCTAGCTTGTTAGCGTACGCACAACAAGGACTTGACGTATCCACAGAAAAAATACACGTTTGGTGTCAAATCGCATGATCCGAGCGAACAGTTGAAGAAGGATCGAGGTGAGATGATAAGTCGTCAAATTTGTTTCTTCTTTTCTTGGGTGTTCCATCATGCCATGTAACATCGTCTTGTTGGAGCCGCTAGTCACATGGTTGTGAAGCTCGGCAGAAACTCGATGTTAACCGAAAGAAAGAGACCATAGACGGTAGCAATCGAATACTCTGTTGCTTGTGAACATAGCTGCTGCGCCGCAAATCGTATTATTTCTTGCCAAATCGGACCTAAAACTTTGAGCGCCCAAGTATTTTGTTCAATTAACGAGAGTTCACGGCGGTGCCCATCAAAATGTGGGTTCGAATCCAAACGCAAGTCGTGTTGGCTCTCTAACGATGTCTAAGTCAGCTGCCTGCTTGTTGGCTAAAGGCAACATTCTCACGCTCAAGCTTCTTCAGGGCGTTCTGAGCCACAAAGACAAAGGTACTCGTTCTGGCTTTCCTTGCAAATGCCATTTTTTACGCTGTTTCATGGGACGAAGAGGTGTGCATTGAAAATGTATGAATCTTTGATGTCTTTGTATGAAGTATGCCTTTGAACAGACGTCGCTCTTCCCTTCATCCACGTCCTCTTCAACAACGCATTCATTGCCCCGTTCTCAAACCTATCTACATCGGTGTCAAGACATAATCTATGAGCCTCTAAACGAATCATTCATCGACTCCCTCCGATCTCCATTCGACTGAATTTCAGCCCATTCTCGCACATGTCCAGTCCACACTGAACAACCTCCGCCATCAAGAGCACATTACCGACTGCGGAAGCACTCAGAAGAGCACTCCCATTGGAGCCCATAAACAACTCAAAAGTGAGCCATAAACCATGTTCAGTGCGCACCACTAACATGGACGCATGTTTTGTTCCACCCCAGTCTCTCGCTCTCACATCCAGTCGCCTACACCCCCACACCCGCGTAGCGTTGGAGGCTTTAAAAAAGAATACAACGCGGCAGCCACCAGAAGGACATGTCTTTGCAGCGAAAGAGAGACCCAGCGGCCGAGAGAGAGAGAGCACAACGAACACGTGGTTAATACATTAACCGCCACCCCCTTCGTGGGAAAATGATTTCCAAACTGCATACGCACTTTCCAGGAACTCCCCCCTCCGGCCCCACGCACCACAACCTTCCTGGAAGTCGGCCCAACAAGTTGTTGCCACACGAGGACCTGTTGATATCCTGGAAGCGAGTGGAGGAGATTTTCAGATTTTCAGATTTTCTCGTTTTCTTGAGAACTCCCAAGGCGGCAGGTGGTGGCATATCTTCTGTTTGCTCAGCATTTTCACCGACCACCACCGTGTCGCTCGGCAAACTGTTCCGGAATTTACGACCCCGCGACGGCAAACGTGGTGGCGGCAGCGGTACACAGTGTTTACCGTGCCGCAGGTGATGCTGATCTTTCCTCAGAGATGCGGTTCACCTTGTGTCGGCGGCGGAGCCGAGTGAACTGATTTCCATTTGTCGGCTCCGACAGACGCGCACACAACCACACACTGAACAACCCTGCCGACCGTCTTAAGTCGTCGTGCACATCCGCTGGCAAATATTTGATTTGATTTTCGGTTCGAGATCAAGAAAAACGGGACGCGACCACGACTGAGGTGCAATCTGCTGTGTGATTTCGACGACACAACGCACAGTGAGCGGTTGTATGGGTGGGTGGGGGGTTGGAAAAAATTAATTACCTGCGTCGCAGATGAGCTCCATTGTTCTGTCGGTGGACGGATTCTAATTAGATGTGCCACCGCTCGGGGAACGGGGCTGGCGACAGTTGATTTAAGTTTATTGCAGACCGGATCATGTGATGGCGGGCGGAAATCTGTGCAAATAGCACGAGATAGGATGCGGTAGCGGTTCGGTTGAAAAGCGGCGGCATTTTGAAGCTGATTGCCTAACGTTTGCCGATGATGGTTGCTTGCTTGCACTGGGCTTTGCGGGACCTTTGTTGATGGCTTTGTTTGACTGTTTACTTGTGTGCCGTCGATGATAGGTGGGCTTTGCGGGCTCTTTGATGGGCTTGATGGCCAACCGGAAATTGCTGCACACGCGGTGTGGACTGAGTGATGTGGAGTTGCTGCTGGAGCTGCGGTGGTGGTTTGAGGAATGTCGTCAGGTCGTTAGAAAATAGAGCGAATGTCGAACTCGGAAGACGGATTCATTGGAACGAACATCGGTCGTCGGAGTCAAGTAAGGGGTTGTCTGGCTTGCTCTTTAACTCCCTCTGGGTGCTCTTCTTTGCATCAAAAGGCGGGTGGCTGGAGAGTTGATCCTTCCAAAATGTAAGGACTCCATCATTCAATCGACCTTTAAAGATCTTTCTAGAATGTTTACCGCTGTTGAAAGAGTAGGGGTCCCCGCAGCCAACCCTGTGGACATCGACTGAGAGCTTTGCCCAGTGCCTCGTCATCACCCGTCTCTGTGTCACTCTCTGCCTTCATCCAGCTGACGACTAACCGTGCCATAAGCCACAACCCATCCACACCCCATCGCAAGGAAATAGGCTATCATTGCGACGAATTGTCCGCAGGACAACCCATCACAACCCGGGCCAGCAATTTAGAGCAAAAAACCAAAACACAATAAAATACCAAAAAAACAAGAAGAACCTTTCGGGCGACAATTTCGTTGTCGTCCCCGAAAAATGAAATAAATTCTGCAGTAGTCTCGCGAGCGTCCTCTTGGTCCAGTGTTTCGTCGTCTTCTTCACGTTCGTTCGTGTCCTCTGTTCGCCGCTCTGCGGAATTATAATACTTGAGGTATTATGCCCCGTACCTGTGCGCCAGATAGGCAAACAAACAGGATAATAATGGTCACCGAAGTTTAGCGCAAAACCCACCGCACACAAAGGACATGCACCGCACACATCAGACTCCGGTTTTTTTTTGTTTTGCACAACAATCAAAACAGATAAATATAGGACAGCAGGAGGACCAAAATAGACGGTTTTTTTTTGGTTCTTTTCACTGCAAAGCACCAAAGCTCAACACAGCGGCAAAGGATAATAACAATAATGGCAACAGTGAGAATGTGAAATAGCGACTCCCGACACCGACGACGAGGCGGAGGCAAGCAGAAGATAATAATTGCGCTGGCCTCCACTGCCGCTGCCGCTGGAAATCAAAAAAGGATCACAATAAATATCCTCGTGACCGGTGTGAGTGGATGCGGGGTGCCCCCTCTCTCTCTCGTTTGTGTGGTTTGTTATTTTGTTTGGTCCTTGGCCAAGATGAAACGACGAAGAGTGCAGCCGGGTGGCGTATGGGCAAGACCCGGCAGCAGTAAAACACGCCACGGCGGACATAATCCTTGGCATAGAGCGCACCAGCACGAATGACCGGACATTCCGTGTGATGAGGAGGATCATTGTGGCGCATCCTCTTGGGGTGGCGCATCGCTCTGAAAAGATGTGCGCGCTGCAGACGTTTTGCACTTGAAGACGGAAAGAATGTGCGCTCTGTCAGGTGAAGTGGCTGCACAATGAGTTCTCGACTGAGACTGTACCAAAATCCGCCGTCATCAGCCTTTTAATCGTTTCGTCGTTCGCAACGCGTGCAAAACAATAAACTCCGAATCACATGATATCCTCGGAAAAAAAAACAAGACAACACAGCGCACACACACGACCAAACAACAAGGACTCACCCTTCAGCCGTGCCACCACCCATTGGCACTGAGTGCCGTCGAAAAGACATTAAAAATGATTTATATCCGCCGCCATAAATTCCGACTCATAATTCAAATAATAAAGTCTGTCTTCCCCTCCGGCCCCCTTCCCAGTTTGGCAGTCGTCGTGGGAAGAAGGTGAAACCCTTATAATCACCCCTCGGTGCTGACGATTTCGTCGAGTGCCCTCGTCGTCGTCGCGGTCGTCGCGTCTGTCGACTCGAGTACCCCGTTCGCTTGCAATGGACAAAAAAAAAATCTCAAAGTAAACACATTTTTAGCGAAAAATGAAAATAATTACCACGGGAAAAGGATATATTATCTGCATACGAGCTCAGGCGCACACACGCACGCACACATGCGACCAAATGAGTTGCAATTACACCTCTCCCTCCCAACGAGGACAACGACCACGGTGCGGTGTAATCGTCAGAACAGCGCCGGCGACAAAGCAGAGCCACCGCAGAGTCCTGGCAATAACTCAACTTCAATCAAAAATCATAACTCATGTTCGACAGGAAGCCGTGGTCGCCTGGAAGGGTGGCGCGCCGAAAACGACCCAAAAACCCACCCCAAGACGAGACGACACACACGCTCGCCTGCAATAAATATCATTTGCTCTGCGGCGCACTTTCGGTTCCTGTGCAGGGTGTGCGTGTATGTGTTTAGGACATAATCACCGCTTCACATGAAATCTGTTGGCAGAATCAGAGATTTCCGATCTCGACCAAGTGCACGGCCGTGGCCGACCCTGTCGCCTGCACTGACAACTCTGGGAGGGTGGACGGGTGAAAAAAGGGGGGGTTTGGGAAATAATTCAAAATTCTTCTGAAATATCCTTCCGCGAAGGTCCTCCGAATCAGCTGCCTCTGCCCGTCTTGGAAGAGACTCACGAATCCCTTTCGGTGGCCGCCCAGCGATGACCGGCGGGTCAGTTGGGAAGGACATCCCATCTGTGCGCTGCCCGAGGGGAGAGGGATCGTAAATCAAATTCATGACTTCTGCTGGTCATAAATCACGTTACATCGCGTGAACGAAAGAAATGCTCACTCGAACGGAATGTGACCCAAAAATTAAGTGAATGACGACGGACGCCGATGGCTGTCCCTGATTGAGTCACTCATTAGTTTTTTCGTTTCAAACGTATGTCAGCTAGTGAGGACTGCTTGATTTCTAGGTCTGATGGAAGCGGGGACTCGCACGGACTCACAGAAGGTCCAATTGTTTTCAGGCTTTTCAAGGTAGAAGCAGGCCGTTTTTTAGATAAATCGTAAACCACAAATTGGTGATAATTTGTATTGATTTGAAGGACAATGGAAGCATTTGTGTATGCCATTCGACGCCGCGCGAATGACCACTATCGACAAGTTTGACGTAGAGACCTATTTTCGATGCCTTCGCTATACATTTTAACTGAAACGGACTCTATTTCGCGATCAATATTAGCTCTGAACTCATCTCCTATGCCAGTTTGTTGGCTTCAACGTGGTTCCACGAGTATGTCTCTGGGGTGGCAAGTCACACGATCTAAGTGGGCAATCGACCGGACCATTCCCTCCCTCGGGTAGGTTAGAGTATGGTGGCTGACTGCTTAGAAGGCAGTCGCACTCGGGTCAAAGCAAACACGCTCCTAATCCTAGAGCCATTTAGTACTTGCTTGGTTTAGCTGGCCAATGCTTACGCTAGTTAGTTTGCTGAGGTTGTTGAAATAGTAGGCCCTTGAGTGTGAGTTACTTCGCCTTGCATGAACACTACAGGATCAGCGGAGGTGATTTGAAGTTTCTGTCTCCCCTTCTTCCTTGCAGCTTCTGCAGACGTCGTGTGGAACACCCAGCCTGAGAGCTTGTATGCCGATTGCGCCTTGTCCGGTTATGAGGTCAGTTAGTGTCCCGAGCGAGGATCTGCTTAGTCTGAGCAGACAAAGTCGTTGTGTAAGATCTAGTGCTGGCAATATTTCTCTTGTCTTGAGGTGGTGGCTCCTAGTCATTTGTTATTCGTTATTTCATTTGTATGAATTTTGAGAAGAAGATGGCCTGTAGACTCTTGATGTCCTCCTGGTGCCAGGGAAGAGGTTAAACACTTTGCGAGTCCACCGGCTTTGCAATTGTCTGGTATGTCACAATGTCCCGGCACCGACGTGAGGTGTATTTTAAAAGCTTATTCATCTCATTGAACAGATCTTTTTGTAGTGAGGCAAGACATTGGCCGAGAGCGTAATTGCGGGTTGGTTTTTTGAACAGATGGTGACATTCCTTTTGGGTATCACATTTTACTTGATCCACCACAGTGCCTCCTTTACCGCGATGGTTAGTGCCTGGAATACGCTAGAGTGGTAAATGAGTTCTTGAGACCTACATACACTTAATCCTGCAGCCGCCATCGAGTGGCTGTAGTTCTTGAGTCTGTGTAGACGCACAGGGAACCTTCCAGCGGAATGTATGCTGGTGAAAAAATTCTCCCCGAAGATGGCTTGTGGTAGAAGTACCATAATTGTCACTAGGAAGAAAGTAGAATTCGTGAAGAGTAATTGAGTGACCGATGGCAATTTCAGACCACATTTGTAGTGTTATTACTCTCAGGGCTATGCTGGCGGCTACTTGTTTGCCAAAGAGTTTCAAAAAAGGAAGTTGGAAGAATATGTTGTGTGCGTCAGACGGAAGAGTGCTTCGCAGCGAGCCATTCGAAATCAACTATCAATAAATTGCAGTAGCTATGTAGCTTGTGACATTGTCTTGTTGAAACCACATTAATGATCCAATCCAGTCCGTGCCGCGACGAAAGAATTACCGTGAAAACGCGTATTTTTGGCTATCTCCACTCTTTTTGTTAGTTTTGAGGGTACGTTGCCAAACGACTCTTAGATCTATTATGCTCCCTTTTTATTCCTTGCTCTCCTGGAGTTCCCCTCACGTCTCTTTTCAGAGTGTTATTGAGGGCTGTGGACTTCTGTTGAGCATAAGTGGAAGACATTTATTCTAGAGTATTCACTCCATGCCTCTTTCCTTTAGGAATCTGAGAATGAGTTGGTATTAGTAACTTATAATCTTCCTCCGATATCAGATATCTTTGCCTTTTCTGGGCTTCTTCCTTATCATTTATTATTTTCTCTACAGAAGCTGCAGAGACTTTCTTCTGTTACCTCCAGTTTCCTTCGGTGTTCTCTGAGCACTCTGTAGTGACCTGTTCGGATACGCAAGTAAGTTTGCTTGCCTCAACCCTTTTTCGGTTATATTGACCCAAGAGTTTCTTGGATAGCTTCATGCCATGAGCATTGTTCCACTTTTCCGCCCGCTATCTTTTTTCTATTTCCCTGAATTATTCTCTGAGGACATGTTCTCCTACAGCACAGAATGGTTAAGAGCCTGTGAAGTGTTCCGATGCGACTTTCCTAGCCCAGAAGTCAGCCACTTCTTTGTCTTCTATTCCTTTATGGTCAAGTAATCAACAAAGTCTTCGACTCCGAGCCAGTGGGACAACGCAATAGAGGACGACCACGAACCCGATGGCGCACTCAAGTGGAGAAGGACCTCAACCAACTTGGAGTGCGAAATTGGAGGCAGCTGGCTAAAGAACGTGCCAGCTGGAGAGGATTGTTGACCGAGGCCCAGGTTCACCCCGGACTGTAGCGCCACAAGAAGAAGAAGAAGAATCAACAAAGTTTTAATCTGTTTCTCCTGATCAGCTCTTTGAGCTTCTGTTGGCTTTTCTTTGAATTTGATGAGACAGGAGTCTGCTATACGCGAGTAGCCTGTAACGGGATGATATTTACATATTCATCAACGAATGACACCACACCGGCATCAAAATTCTACCAAACCAATATGTTCGTAGATGAAGTGGTGTTTCTTGAAGCACATGAGGGGGTTTCACCCGACCAATGAAGCATATTCTTTTGGTTGACGCAGCCGTTTAGCCAGCGGTTCATCTCAGAAGAAAATTTTGCGATGAAATTGGTCATCATCTTCCAGCATGTTTAGAGCCCAATCCGACAGCGAACTTTTCTTTACACGATCGAGTGACTGTAGTTCTTGATTTATCTTCATCTTATAAGAGTGTGGCTAAGGAACCTGTCGGAAAATACGCCGCCTTGAGACCGCCGTGGAAACAACGGTTGTGGCTCGTTTGCGATAGACGCTTGAAAGTAAGCAATGTTCTTGGGACATCGATTAACCTCTTGTTTCACCGGCATGGACACGAATTTCCATCATCAAGAATTGGAACTGAAGTCTATTTGCAATATTATTAATTGCTTGCTTGTCTAGGACAAGAAATACGACCACAAGACGTTTTAGTTTACGTTTTTTGTAAACGTTATTTGTCCTTCGTCCTTAAATACTTTGACGTTGAACGTTTGGATTACTGGTTGGAGGTGCCTTAACAGTGAAGGCTTAAATTCGTCAAGTCCCAATTGGAAATGTCTTCGGTATCCTACTGCGGTCTTGTCTCACGGTCTGTCTCATTACCCTGCTCGAACGTCAGTCAGACCAGCAACAATCTGTGAATGGCAAGCAGGGCTTTTGCATAAGAAGTCTCAATTATTTTTGATTTTTCAGACGAGTTTGAATTTTTTATTCCCACGTTTGTCTTTGACATAAATTGACACAAATTGCTAACGCCAGGGTGCTCTAACATCACATTCCCCAAGTACATCATCACATTTTCTTACTTTGAAGCAATTCTAAAATCAGAAAATGTTCCACCTGGGTACTGTACACTTAAGCAACACGATCCAAACGTTCATCAATCGTGGTCACCAACTCACAAGCACTGTCAAGCGAGCATCCAAACGCCCCTTGAAGTCTCATTCTCGACAATCAGTCACCACCTTGACGAACCAAATCATCGATTCTCAGAGAAGGACATTCATTACTCGTCCTCCAGGTGTCTGCAGGCCTCATCCATTAATCACGATCGCCGGGCAGTCTTTCTTTCTCTCTCGATCTCCATGACAAATGACTGAAACACTAAACAAACACACGATCTTCATCCATATCCTTCGGCACACGTGAGGGAGAGCCGCTTAACCATGCTGAGCGCATGTAAGTAATTTTTCAGGATCAAGAACATCGAACATCTGCGGATAACACTCGCTTTTCCCCGAGAAATGGTGTCAAAAATGCATTGGATTTGCGAAAAAAGGACACGACATTTGCCACATGTCACACAATTGATCGACATCCGACTAATGGTTGTGTGGTCATAAATTATTCGATGGCCTGTCAATGGGACGCCTTGCGCCGTTGCTCATGAAAAGCCCGTCTGTTCCGCTCTGGTTTTGATTAATTGCCTTCAATTAGTTTGTGTTCCGTGGGGTTTGCGCCTGTTCGAGGATACTCGCCCAAGAGATCTGTCACACCGTCAAGGACGCTTGATTCAGGACAATGCCGATCCCCGATCTCCGGATTCAGTGTCTCACTCTCTTCGAAGATCGAGTGAACACACGTAAACTGCAGACACGACGCAAACAGGAAAGGAGTGCCGGCGAACAAAAAGCAGCAATAAATAATAATTAAGGACATTTTTTGTTTCGATTTCGCTTGGCGTCAGTTGCTGCAGCGCCTTTATCCCTGGCAGTGCAAGCGTGTCCTGTAAAATGCAGACCGACATTCGGCGATACGTCGTGTCCGTTCCCTGTTTCTCACACACACACACACAGCCACGGCGCACCAATCCGCCGTGGCATGTGCCTGCATGAAATGTCGTAAATTCATTCAAACATTGTTGCAGCGGCAGGAGCAAGCAGCGGGTAGCACCGAAGCCCGACCGAAAGGCAGTCAGTGTTGTGTGCAACTGTGACAGAAATCATCGATGACATTGACAAATTCCCCCCGAGTGCACGGGTGTGTGTGCGCGAGGAGCCAGGACACACCGCAGTGAAAAGTGCAGGAGACTGTAAAAAACCGGGACACGTCGGTAAAGAAAGAAAAGTGAATGAATTCGAGAGTACAATGCCAACAGAAATATTATTTTGATTTATTGGTGCATTGCATTTGCAAGGATGCCGATAGCGCATAACACACTCCACGTCGGTGGTCGCCGCGCCGATGGGCGGATGGGCGGGGACGGGGCAAGATGACGACAGCTAGACAACGACACAAGTTGCATGCACTTGCGGAAGGGTTGGGCGAAAAAATGCAAAAATGTCCTGCGACATGTCAGAGGATATGGATATCTATCGACAAATCGGCGCGCAAAGGGATGAGGAGACCGGTGAATGGAGAGTTATGAATATGGACACACCGCAGAGCTGGTGATGACGCTGGACAGTCATCGTCGAGGCTACGGTGTGCCTCTGTCCGAGATGCAGCGACGGTGGGATGCGCTGGCGAATCGTGGGTCCGTCGTGGGGTGGAGGATGCGTTCCGGCCGAGTGGACGCATGTACTTGGATGGGAGATTTATTGGCTTTGTTTATGAGAAGGAGCCTTTCTGCTGCCATGGGCGGATTGCACCACCAACGGCCTTAAAGGGCCGCTCTGGCAGTCGGAAGATGGGTCGTGAAATCCATCAGAAATGCCTTACTAACCACTGCTTGGATTTTGGGGTCAAAATCTCAATGTTGCCGGATGCACTCCAAACTCTCAGGATCGCTTAATACACACCCCAGGACATGCAAAACGGTGTGCGCAAGTCATTGGTAGGCCTAATAGGGCCGCTGTGGCAGTTGGAAGATGCGGCAGGGAATCCATCAGAAATGCCTTACTAACCACTGCTTGGATTTTGGGGTCAAAATCTCAATGTTGCCGGATGCACTCCAGACTCTCAGGATCGATTAATACACACCCCAGGACATGCAAAACGGTGTGCGCAAGTCATTGGTAGGCCTAATAGGGCCGCTGTGGCAGTTGGAAGATGAGGCAGGGAATCCATCAGAAATGCATTACTAACCACTGCTTGGATTTTGGGATCAAAATCTCAATGTTGCCGGATGCACTCCAAACTCTCAGGATCGATTAATACACACCCCAGGACATGCAAAACGGTGTGCGCAGGTCCCTGGTGCGCCTAATAGGGCCGCTGTGGCAGTCGGAAGATGGGTCGTGAAATCCATCAGAAATGCCTTACTAACCACTGCTTGAATTTTGGGGTCAAAATCTCAATGTTGCCGGATGCACTCCAAACTCTCAGGATCGATTAATACACACCCCAGGACATGCAAAACGGTGTGCGCAAGTCATTGGTAGGCCTAATAGGGCCGCTGTGGCAGTTGGAAGATGCGGCAGGGAATCCATCAGAAATGCCTTACTAACCACTGCTTGGATTTTGGGGTCAAAATCTCAATGTTGCCGGATGCACTCCAAACTCTCAGGATCGATTAATACACACCCCAGGACATGCAAAACGGTGTGCGCAGGTCCCTGGTGCGCCTAATAGGGCCGCTGTGGCAGTCGGAAGATGGGTCGTGTAATCCATCAGAAATGCCTTACTAACCACTGCTTGAATTTTGGGGTCAAAATCTCAATGTTGCCGGATGCACTCCAAACTCTCAGGATCGCTTAATACACACCCCAGGACATGCAAAACGGTGTGCGCAAGTCATTGGTAGGCCTAATAGGGCCGCTGTGGCAGTCGGAAGATGAGGCAAGGAATCCATCAGAAATGCCTTACTAACCACTGCTTGGATTTTGGGGTCAAAATCTCAATGTTGTCGGATGCACTCCAAACTCTCAGGATCGATTAATACACACCCCAGGACATGCAAAACTGTGTGCGCAAGTCCCTGGTGCGCCTAATAGGGCCGCTGTGGCAGTCGGAAGATGAGGCAGGGAATCCATCAGAAATGCCTTACTAACCACTGCTTGGATTTTGGGGTCAAAATCTCAATGTTGCCGGATGCACTCCAAACTCTCAGGATCCGTAGATACACACCCCAGAACATGCAGAACGGTGTGCGCAAGTCCCTGGTGCGCCTTATAGGGCCGCTGTCGCAGTCGGAAGATGGGTCGTGAAATCCATCAGAAATGCCTTACTAACCACTGCTTGGATTTTGGGGTCAAAATCTCAATGTTGCCGGATGCACTCCAAACTCTCAGGATCGATTAATACACACCCCAGGACATGCAAAACAGTGTGCGCAGGTCCGTGGTGCGCCTAATAGGGCCGCTGTGGCAGTCGGAAGGTGGGTCGTGAAATCCATCAGAAATGCCTTACTAACCACTGCTTGGATTTTGGGGTCAAAATCTCAATGTTGCCGGATGCACTCCAAACTCTCAGGATCGATTAATACACACCCCAGGACATGCAAAACGGTGTGCGCAGGTCCCTGGTGCGCCTAATAGGGCCGCTGTGGCAGTCGGAAGGTGGGTCGTGAAATCCATCAGAAATGCCTTACTAACCACTGCTTGGATTTTGGGGTCAAAATCTCAATGTTGCCGGATGCACTCCAAACTCTCAGGATCGATTAATACACACCCCAGGACATGCAAAACGGTGCGCGCAGGTCCCTGGTGCGCCTAATAGGGCCGCTGTGGCAGTCGGAAGGTGGGTCGTGAAATCCATCAGAAATGCCTTACTAACCACTGCTTGGATTTTGGGGTCAAAATCTCAATGTTGCCGGATGCACTCCAAACTCTCAGGATCGATTAATACACACCCCAGGACATGCAAAACGGTGTGCGCAGGTCCCTGGTGCGCCTAATAGGGCCGCTGTGGCAGTTGGAAAATGAGGCAGGGAATCCATCAAAAAGGCCTTACTAACCACTGCTTGGATTTTGGGGTCAAAATCTCAATGTTGCCGGATGCACTCCAAACTCTCAGGATCGATTAATACACACCCCAGGACATGCAAAACGGTGTGCGCAGGTCCCTGGTGCGCCTAATAGGGCCGCTGTGGCAGTTGGAAAATGAGGCAGGGAATCCATCAGAAAGGCCTTACTAACCACTGCTTGGATTTTGGGGTCAAAATCTCAATGTTGCCGGATGCACTCCAAACTCTCAGGATCGATTAATACACACCCCAGGACACGCAAAACGGTGTGCGCAAGTCCCTGGTGCGCCTAATAGGGCCGCTGTGGCAGTCGGAAGATGGGTCGTGAAATCCATCAGAAATGCCTTACTAACCACTGCTTGGATTTTGGGGTCAAAATCTCAATGTTGCCGGATGCACTCCAAACTCTCAGGATCGACTAATACACACCCCAGGACATGCAAAACGGTGCGCGCAGGTCCCTGATGCGCCTAATAGGGCCGCTGTGCCAGTCGGAAGATGGGGCAGGGAATCCATCAGAAATGCCTTACTAACCACTGCTTGGATTTTGGGGTCAAAATCTCAATGTTGCCGGATGCACTCCAAACTCTCAGGATCGATTAATACACACCCCAGGACACGCAAAACGGTGTGCGCAAGTCCCTGGTGCGCCTAATAGGGCCGCTGTGGCAGTCGGAAGATGGGTCGTGAAATCCATCAGAAATGCCTTACTAACCACTGCTTGGATTTTGGGGTCAAAATCTCAATGTTGCCGGATGCACTCCAAACTCTCAGGATCGACTAATACACACCCCAGGACATGCAAAACGGTGCGCGCAGGTCCCTGATGCGCCTAATAGGGCCGCTGTGCCAGTCGGAAGATGGGGCAGGGAATCCATCAGAAATGCCTTACTAACCACTGCTTGGATTTTGGGGTCAAAATCTCAATGTTGCCGGATGCACTCCAAACTCTCAGGATCGATTAATACACACCCCAGGACACGCAAAACGGTGTGCGCAAGTCCCTGGTGCGCCTAATAGGGCCGCTGTGGCAGTCGGAAGATGGGTCGTGAAATCCATCAGAAATGCCTTACTAACCACTGCTTGGATTTTGGGGTCAAAATCTCAATGTTGCCGGATGCACTCCAAACTCTCAGGATCGACTAATACACACCCCAGGACATGCAAAACGGTGCGCGCAGGTCCCTGATGCGCCTAATAGGGCCGCTGTGCCAGTCGGAAGATGGGGCAGGGAATCCATCAGAAATGCCTTACTAACCACTGCTTGGATTTTGGGGTCAAAATCTCAATGTTGCCGGATGCACTCCAAACTCTCAGGATCGATTAATACACACCCCAGGACATGCAAAACGGTGTGCGCAGGTCCCTGGTGCGCCTAATAGGGCCGCTGTGGCAGTTGGAAAATGAGGCAGGGAATCCATCAGAAATGCCTTACTAACCACTGCTTGGATTTTGGGGTCAAAATCTCAATGTTGCCGGATGCACTCCAAACTCTCAGGATCGATTAATACACACCCCAGGACATGCAAAACGGTGTGCGCAAGTCCTTAGTGCGCCTAATAGGGCCGCTGTGGCAGTCGGAAGGTGGGTCGTGAAATCCATCAGAAATGCCTTACTAACCACTGCTTGGATTTTGGGGTCAAAATCTCAATGTTGCCGGATGCACTCCAAACTCTCAGGATCGATTAATACACACCCCAGGACATGCAAAACGGTGTGCGCAAGTCCCTGGTGCGCCTAATAGGGCCGCTGTGGCAGTCGGAAGGTGGGTTGTGAAATCCATCAGAAATGCCTTACTAACCACTGCTTGGATTTTGGGGTCAAAATCTCAATGTTGCCGGATGCACTCCAAACTCTCAGGATCGATTAATACACACCCCAGGACATGCAAAACGGTGTGCGCAGGTCCCTGGTGCGCCTAATAGGGCCGCTGTGGCAGTTGGAAGATTGGGCAGGGAATCCATCAGAAATGCCTTACTAACCACTGCTTGGATTTTGGGGTCAAAATCTCAATGTTGCCGGATGCACTCCAAACTCTCAGGATCGATTAATACACACCCCAGGACATGCAAAACGGTGTGCGCAAGTCCCTGGTGCGCCTAATAGGGCCGCTGTGGCAGTCGGAAGGTGGGTCGTGAAATCCATCAGAAATGCCTTACTAACCACTGCTTGGATTTTGGGGTCAAAATCTCAATGTTGCCGGATGCACTCCAAACTCTCAGGATCGATTAATACACACCCCAGGACATGCAAAACGGTGTGCGCAGGTCCCTGGTGCGCCTAATAGGGCCGCTGTGGCAGTCGGAAGATGGGTCGTGAAATCCGTCAGAAATGCCTTACTAACCACTGCTTGGATTTTGGGGTCAAAATCTCAATGTTGCCGGATGCACTCCAAACTCTCAGGATCGATTAATACACACCCCAGGACACGCAAAACGGTGTGCGCAAGTCCCTGGTGCGCCTAATAGGGCCGCTGTGGCAGTCGGAAGATGGGTCGTGAAATCCATCAGAAATGCCTTACTAACCACTGCTTGGATTTTGGGGTCAAAATCTCAATGTTGCCGGATGCACTCCAAACTCTCAGGATCGACTAATACACACCCCAGGACATGCAAAACGGTGCGCGCAGGTCCCTGATGCGCCTAATAGGGCCGCTGTGCCAGTCGGAAGATGGGGCAGGGAATCCATCAGAAATGCCTTACTAACCACTGCTTGGATTTTGGGGTCAAAATCTCAATGTTGCCGGATGCACTCCAAACTCTCAGGATCGATTAATACACACCCCAGGACATGCAAAACGGTGTGCGCAAGTCCCTGGTGCGCCTAATAGGGCCGCTGTGGCAGTCGGAAGATGGGTCGTGAAATCCGTCAGAAATGCCTTACTAACCACTGCTTGGATTTTGGGGTCAAAATCTCAATGTTGCCGGATGCACTCCAAACTCTCAGGATCGATTAATACACACCCCAGGACATGCAAAACGGTGTGCGCAGGTCCCTGGTGCGCCTAATAGGGCCGCTGTGGCAGTTGGAAGATTGGGCAGGGAATCCATCAGAAATGCCTTACTAACCACTGCTTGGATTTTGGGGTCAAAATCTCAATGTTGCCGGATGCACTCCAAACTCTCAGGATCGATTAATACACACCCCAGGACATGCAAAACGGTGTGCGCAAGTCCCTGGTGCGCCTAATAGGGCCGCTGTGGCAGTCGGAAGGTGGGTCGTGAAATCCATCAGAAATGCCTTACTAACCACTGCTTGGATTTTGGGGTCAAAATCTCAATGTTGCCGGATGCACTCCAAACTCTCAGGATCGATTAATACACACCCCAGGACATGCAAAACGGTGTGCGCAGGTCCCTGGTGCGCCTAATAGGGCCGCTGTGGCAGTCGGAAGATGGGTCGTGAAATCCGTCAGAAATGCCTTACTAACCACTGCTTGGATTTTGGGGTCAAAATCTCAATGTTGCCGGATGCACTCCAAACTCTCAGGATCGACTAATACACACCCCAGGACATGCAAAACGGTGCGCGCAGGTCCCTGGTGCGCCTAATAGGGCCGCTGTGCCAGTCGGAAAATGGGGCAGGGAATCCATCAGAAATGCCTTACTAACCACTGCTTGGATTTTGGGGTCAAAATCTCAATGTTGCCGGATGCACTCCAAACTCTCAGGATCGATTAATACACACCCCAGGACATGCAAAACGGTGTGCGCAGGTCCCTGGTGCGCCTAATAGGGCCGCTGTGGCAGTTGGAAGATTGGGCAGGGAATCCATCAGAAATGCCTTACTAACCACTGCTTGGATTTTGGGGTCAAAATCTCAATGTTGCCGGATGCACTCCAAACTCTCAGGATCGATTAATACACACCCCAGGACATGCAAAACGGTGTGCGCAGGTCCCTGGTGCGCCTAATAGGGCCGCTGTGGCAGTCGGAAGATGGGTCGTGAAATCCGTCAGAAATGCCTTACTAACCACTGCTTGGATTTTGGGGTCAAAATCTCAATGTTGCCGGATGCACTCCAAACTCTCAGGATCGATTAATACACACCCCAGGACACGCAAAACGGTGCGCGCAGGTCCCTGGTGCGCCTAATAGGGCCGCTGTGGCAGTCGGAAGATGGGTCGTGAAATCCATCAGAAATGCCTTACTAACCACTGCTTGGATTTTGGGGTCAAAATCTCAATGTTGCCGGATGCACTCCAAACTCTCAGGATCGACTAATACACACCCCAGGACATGCAAAACGGTGCGCGCAGGTCCCTGATGCGCCTAATAGGGCCGCTGTGCCAGTCGGAAGATGGGGCAGGGAATCCATCAGAAATGCCTTACTAACCACTGCTTGGATTTTGGGGTCAAAATCTCAATGTTGCCGGATGCACTCCAAACTCTCAGGATCGATTAATACACACCCCAGGACATGCAAAACGGTGTGCGCAAGTCCCTGGTGCGCCTAATAGGGCCGCTGTGGCAGTCGGAAGGTGGGTCGTGAAATCCATCAGAAATGCCTTACTAACCACTGCTTGGATTTTGGGGTCAAAATCTCAATGTTGCCGGATGCACTCCAAACTCTCAGGATCGACTAATACACACCCCAGGACATGCAAAACGGTGCGCGCAGGTCCCTGGTGCGCCTAATAGGGCCGCTGTGCCAGTCGGAAAATGGGGCAGGGAATCCATCAGAAATGCCTTACTAACCACTGCTTGGATTTTGGGGTCAAAATCTCAATGTTGCCGGATGCACTCCAAACTCTCAGGATCGATTAATACACACCCCAGGACATGCAAAACGGTGTGCGCAAGTCCCTGGTGCGCCTAATAGGGCCGCTGTGGCAGTCGGAAGATGGGTCGTGAAATCCGTCAGAAATGCCTTACTAACCACTGCTTGGATTTTGGGGTCAAAATCTCAATGTTGCCGGATGCACTCCAAACTCTCAGGATCGATTAATACACACCCCAGGACATGCAAAACGGTGTGCGCAGGTCCCTGGTGCGCCTAATAGGGCCGCTGTGGCAGTTGGAAGATTGGGCAGGGAATCCATCAGAAATGCCTTACTAACCACTGCTTGGATTTTGGGGTCAAAATCTCAATGTTGCCGGATGCACTCCAAACTCTCAGGATCGATTAATACACACCCCAGGACATGCAAAACGGTGTGCGCAGGTCCCTGGTGCGCCTAATAGGGCCGCTGTGGCAGTTGGAAAATGAGGCAGGGAATCCATCAGAAATGCCTTACTAACCACTGCTTGGATTTTGGGGTCAAAATCTCAATGTTGCCGGATGCACTCCAAACTCTCAGGATCGATTAATACACACCCCAGGACATGCAAAACGGTGTGCGCAGGTCCCTGGTGCGCCTAATAGGGCCGCTGTGGCAGTCGGAAGATGGGTCGTGAAATCCGTCAGAAATGCCTTACTAACCACTGCTTGGATTTTGGGGTCAAAATCTCAATGTTGCCGGATGCACTCCAAACTCTCAGGATCGACTAATACACACCCCAGGACATGCAAAACGGTGCGCGCAGGTCCCTGGTGCGCCTAATAGGGCCGCTGTGCCAGTCGGAAAATGGGCAGGGAATCCATCAGAAATGCCTTACTAACCACTGCTTGGATTTTGGGGTCAAAATCTCAATGTTGCCGGATGCACTCCAAACTCTCAGGATCGACTAATACACACCCCAGGACATGCAAAACGGTGTGCGCAAGTCCCTGGTGCGCCTAATAGGGCCGCTGTGGCAGTCGGAAGGTGGGTCGTGAAATCCCATCAGAAATGCCTTACTAACCACTGCTTGGATTTTGGGGTCAAAATCTCAATGTTGCCGGATGCACTCCAAACTCTCAGGATCGATTAATACACACCCCAGGACATGCAAAACGGTGTGCGCAAGTCCCTGGTGCGCCTAATAGGGCCGCTGTGGCAGTCGGAAGGTGGGTCGTGAAATCCATCAGAAATGCCTTACTAACCACTGCTTGGATTTTGGGGTCAAAATCTCAATGTTGCCGGATGCACTCCAAACTCTCAGGATCGATTAATACACACCCCAGGACACGCAAAACGGTGTGCGCAAGTCCCTGGTGCGCCTAATAGGGCCGCTGTGGCAGTCGGAAGATGGGTCGTGAAATCCATCAGAAATGCCTTACTAACCACTGCTTGGATTTGGGGTCAAAATCTCAATGTTGCCGGATGCACTCCAAACTCTCAGGATCGACTAATACACACCCCAGGACATGCAAAACGGTGCGCGCAGGTCCCTGATGCGCCTAATAGGGCCGCTGTGCCAGTCGGAAGATGGGGCAGGGAATCCATCAGAAATGCCTTACTAACCACTGCTTGGATTTTGGGTCAAAATCTCAATGTTGCCGGATGCACTCCAAACTCTCAGGATCGATTAATACACACCCCAGGACATGCAAAACGGTGTGCGCAAGTCCCTGGTGCGCCTATAGGGCCGCTGTGGCAGTCGGAAGGTGGGTCGTGAAATCCATCAGAAATGCCTTACTAACCACTGCTTGGATTTTGGGGTCAAAATCTCAATGTTGCCGGATGCACTCCAAACTCTCAGGATCGACTAATACACACCCCAGGACATGCAAAACGGTGCGCGCAGGTCCCTGGTGCGCCTAATAGGGCCGCTGTGCCAGTCGGAAGATGGGGCAGGGAATCCATCAGAAATGCCTTACTAACCACTGCTTGGATTTTGGGGTCAAAATCTCAATGTTGCCGGATGCACTCCAAACTCTCAGGATCGATTAATACACACCCCAGGACATGCAAAACGGTGTGCGCAGGTCCCCTGGTGCGCCTAATAGGGCCGCTGTGGCAGTCGGAAGGTGGGTCGTGAAATCCATCAGAAATGCCTTACTAACCACTGCTTGGATTTTGGGGTCAAAATCTCAATGTTGCCGGATGCACTCCAAACTCTCAGGATCGATTAATACACACCCCCAGGACATGCAAAACGGTGTGCGCAGGTCCGTGGTGCGCCTAATAGGGCCGCTGTGGCAGTCGGAAGGTGGGTCGTGAAATCATCAGAAATGCCTTACTAACCACTGCTTGGATTTTGGGGTCAAAATCTCAATGTTGCCGGATGCACTCCAAACTCTCAGGATCGATTAATACACACCCCAGGACATGCAAAACGGTGTGCGCAGGTCCCTGGTGCGCCTAATAGGGCCGCTGTGGCAGTTGGAAAATGAGGCAGGGAATCCATCAGAAATGCCTTACTAACCACTGCTTGGATTTTGGGGTCAAAATCTCAATGTTGCCGGATGCACTCCAAACTCTCAGGATCGATTAATACACACCCCAGGACATGCAAAACGGTGTGCGCAAGTCCCTGGTGCGCCTAATAGGGCCGCTGTGGCAGTCGGAAGGTGGGTCGTGAAATCCATCAGAAATGCCTACTAACCACTGCTTGGATTTTGGGGTCAAAATCTCAATGTTGCCGGATGCACTCCAAACTCTCAGGATCGACTAATACACACCCCAGGACATGCAAAACGGTGCGCGCAGGTCCCTGGTGCGCCTAATAGGGCCGCTGTGCCAGTCGGAAAATGGGGCAGGGAATCCATCAGAAATGCCTTACTAACCACTGCTTGGATTTTGGGGTCAAAATCTCAATGTTGCCGGATGCACTCCAAACTCTCAGGATCGATTAATACACACCCCAGGACATGCAAAACGGTGTGCGCAGGTCCCTGGTGCGCCTAATAGGGCCGCTGTGGCAGTTGGAAGATTGGGCAGGGAATCCATCAGAAATGCCTTACTAACCACTGCTTGGATTTTGGGGTCAAAATCTCAATGTTGCCGGATGCACTCCAAACTCTCAGGATCGATTAATACACACCCCAGGACATGCAAAACGGTGCGCGCAGGTCCCTGGTGCGCCTAATAGGGCCGCTGTGCCAGTCGGAAGATGGGTCGTGAAATCCATCAGAAATGCCTTACTAACCACTGCTTGGATTTTGGGGTCAAAATCTCAATGTTGCCGGATGCACTCCAAACTCTCAGGATCGATTAATACACACCCCAGGACATGCAAAACGGTGTGCGCAGGTCCCTGGTGCGCCTAATAGGGCCGCTGTGGCAGTTGGAAAATGAGGCAGGGAATCCATCAGAAATGCCTTACCTAACCACTGCTTGGATTTTGGGGTCAAAATCTCAATGTTGCCGGATGCACTCCAAACTCTCAGGATCGATTAATACACACCCCAGGACATGCAAAACGGTGTGCGCAGGTCCCTGGTGCGCCTAATAGGGCCGCTGTGGCAGTTGGAAAATGAGGCAGGGAATCCATCAGAAATGCCTTACTAACCACTGCTTGGATTTTGGGGTCAAAATCTCAATGTTGCCGGATGCACTCCAAACTCTCAGGATCGATTAATACACACCCCAGGACATGCAAAAACGGTGTGCGCAGGTCCCTGGTGCGCCTAATAGGGCCGCTGTGGCAGTTGGAAGATGGGGCAGGGAATCCATCAGAAATGCCTTACTAACCACTGCTTGGATTTTGGGGTCAAAATCTCAATGTTGCCGGATGCACTCCAAACTCTCAGGATCGATTAATACACACCCCAGGACATGCAAAACGGTGTGCGCAAGTCCCTGGTGCGCCTAATAGGGCCGCTGTGGCAGTCGGAAGGTGGGTCGTGAAATCCATCAGAAATGCCTTACTAACCACTGCTTGGATTTTGGGGTCAAAATCTCAATGTTGCCCGGATGCACTCCAAACTCTCAGGATCGACTAATACACACCCCAGGACATGCAAAACGGTGCGCGCAGGTCCCTGGTGCGCCTAATAGGGCCGCTGTGCCAGTCGGAAGATGGGGCAGGGAATCCATCAGAAATGCCTTACTAACCACTGCTTGGATTTTGGGGTCAAATCTCAATGTTGCCGGATGCACTCCAAACTCTCAGGATCGATTAATACACACCCCAGGACATGCAAAACGGTGTGCGCAAGTCCCTGGTGCGCCTAATAGGGCCGCTGTGGCAGTCGGAAGGTGGGTTGTGAAATCCATCAGAAATGCCTTACTAACCACTGCTTGGATTTTGGGGTCAAATCTCAATGTTGCCGGATGCACTCCAAACTCTCAGGATCGATTAATACACACCCCAGGACATGCAAAACGGTGTGCGCAAGTCCCTGGTGCGCCTAATAGGGCCGCTGTGGCAGTCGGAAGGTGGGTCGTGAAATCCATCAGAAATGCCTTACTAACCACTGCTTGGATTTTGGGGTCAAAATCGTCAATGTTGCCGGATGCACTCCAAACTCTCAGGATCGACTAATACACACCCCAGGACATGCAAAACGGTGCGCGCAGGTCCCTGGTGCGCCTAATAGGGCCGCTGTGCCAGTCGGAAGATGGGGCAGGGAATCCATCAGAAATGCCTTACTAACCACTGCTTGGATTTTGGGGTCAAAATCTCAATGTTGCCGGATGCACTCCAAACTCTCAGGATCGATTAATACACACCCCAGGACATGCAAAACGGTGTGCGCAAGTCCCTGGTGCGCCTAATAGGGCCGCTGTGGCAGTCGGAAGGTGGGTCGTGAAATCCATCAGAAATGCCTTACTAACCACTGCTTGGATTTTGGGGTCAAAATCTCAATGTTGCCGGATGCACTCCAAACTCTCAGGATCGATTAATACACACCCCAGGACATGCAAAACGGTGTGCGCAGGTCCCTGGTGCGCCTAATAGGGCCGCTGTGGCAGTTGGAAGATTGGGCAGGGAATCCATCAGAAATGCCTTACTAACCACTGCTTGGATTTTGGGGTCAAAATCTCAATGTTGCCGGATGCACTCCAAACTCTCAGGATCGACTAATACACACCCCAGGACATGCAAAACGGTGCGCGCAGGTCCCTGGTGCGCCTAATAGGGCCGCTGTGCCAGTCGGAAGATGGGGCAGGGAATCCATCAGAAATGCCTTACTAACCACTGCTTGGATTTTGGGGTCAAAATCTCAATGTTGCCGGATGCACTCCAAACTCTCAGGATCGATTAATACACACCCCAGGACATGCAAAACGGTGTGCGCAAGTCCCTGGTGCGCCTAATAGGGCCGCTGTGGCAGTCGGAAGATGGGTCGTGAAATCCATCAGAAATGCCTTACTAACCACTGCTTGGATTTTGGGGTCAAAATCTCAATGTTGCCGGATGCACTCCAAACTCTCAGGATCGACTAATAGACACCCCAGGACATGCAAAACGGTGCGCGCAGGTCCCTGGTGCGCCTAATAGGGCCGCTGTGCAGTCGGAAGATGGGTCGTGAAATCCATCAGAAATGCCTTACTAACCACTGCTTGGATTTTGGGGTCAAAATCTCAATGTTGCCGGATGCACTCCAAACTCTCAGGATCGATTAATACACACCCCAGGACATGCAAAACGGTGTGCGCAGGTCCCTGGTGCGCCTAATAGGGCCGCTGTGGCAGTCGGAAGATGGGTCGTGAAATCCATCAGAAATGCCTTACTAACCACTGCTTGGATTTTGGGTCAAAATCTCAATGTTGCCGATGCACTCCAAACTCTCAGGATCGACTAATAGACACCCCAGGACATGCAAAACGGTGCGCGCAGGTCCCTGGTGCGCCTAATAGGGCCGCTGTGCCAGTCGGAAGATGGGTCGTGAAATCCATCAGAAATGCCTTACTAACCACTGCTTGGATTTTGGGGTCAAAATCTCAATGTTGCCGGATGCACTCCAAACTCTCAGGATCGATTAATACACACCCCAGGACATGCAAAACGGTGTGCGCAAGTCCCTGGTGCGCCTAATAGGGCTGCTGTGGCAGTCGGAAGGTGGGTCGTGAAATCCATCAGAAATGCCTTACTAACCACTGCTTGGATTTTGGGGTCAAAATCTCAATGTTGCCGGATGCACTCCAAACTCTCAGGATCGACTAATAGACACCCCAGGACATGCAAAACGGTGCGCGCAGGTCCCTGGTGCGCCTAATAGGGCCGCTGTGCCAGTCGGAAGATGGGTCGTGAAATCCATCAGAAATGCCTTACTAACCACTGCTTGGATTTTGGGGTCAAAATCTCAATGTTGCCGGATGCACTCCAAACTCTCAGGATCGATTAATACACACCCCAGGACATGCAAAACGGTGTGCGCAAGTCCCTGGTGCGCCTAATAGGGCCGCTGTGGCAGTCGGAAGATGGGTCGTGAAATCCATCAGAAATGCCTTACTAACCACTGCTTGGATTTTGGGGTCAAAATCTCAATGTTGCCGGATGCACTCCAAACTCTCAGGATCGATTAATACACACCCCAGGACATGCAAAACGGTGTGCGCAGGTCCCTGGTGCGCCTAATAGGGCCGCTGTGGCAGTTGGAAAATGAGGCAGGGAATCCATCAGAAATGCCTTACTAACCACTGCTTGGATTTTGGGGTCAAAATCTCAATGTTGCCGGATGCACTCCAAACTCTCAGGATCGATTAATACACACCCCAGGACATGCAAAACGGTGTGCGCAGGTCCCTGGTGCGCCTAATAGGGCCGCTGTGGCAGTTGGAAAATGAGGCAGGGAATCCATCAGAAATGCCTTACTAACCACTGCTTGGATTTTGGGGTCAAAATCTCAATGTTGCCGGATGCACTCCAAACTCTCAGGATCGACTAATACACACCCCAGGACATGCAAAACGGTGCGCGCAGGTCCCTGGTGCGCCTAATAGGGCCGCTGTGCCAGTCGGAAGATGGGGCGTGAAATCCATCAGAAATGCCTTACTAACCACTGCTTGGATTTTGGGGTCAAAATCTCAATGTTGCCGGATGCACTCCAAACTCTCAGGATCGATTAATACACACCCCAGGACATGCAAAACGGTGTGCGCAGGTCCCTGGTGCGCCTAATAGGGCCGCTGTGGCAGTTGGAAAATGAGGCAGGGAATCCATCAGAAATGCCTTACTAACCACTGCTTGGATTTTGGGGTCAAAATCTCAATGTTGCCGGATGCACTCCAAACTCTCAGGATCGATTAATACACACCCCAGGACATGCAAAACGGTGTGCGCAGGTCCCTGGTGCGCCTAATAGGGCCGCTGTGGCAGTCGGAAAATGAGGCAGGGAATCCATCAGAAATGCCTTACTAACCACTGCTTGGATTTTGGGGTCAAAATCTCAATGTTGCCGGATGCACTCCAAACTCTCAGGATCGATTAATACACACCCCAGGACATGCAAAACGGTGTGCGCAAGTCCCTGGTGCGCCTAATAGGGCCGCTGTGGCAGTCGGAAGATGGGTCGTGAAATCCATCAGAAATGCCTTACTAACCACTGCTTGGATTTTGGGGTCAAAATCTCAATGTTGCCGGATGCACTCCAAACTCTCAGGATCGACTAATACACACCCCAGGACATGCAAAACGGTGCGCGCAGGTCCCTGGTGCGCCTAATAGGGCCGCTGTGCCAGTCGGAAGATGGGGCAGGGAATCCATCAGAAATGCCTTACTAACCACTGCTTGGATTTTGGGGTCAAAATCTCAATGTTGCCGGATGCACTCCAAACTCTCAGGATCCATTAATACACACCCCAGGACATGCAAAACGGTGTGCGCAAGTCCCTGGTGCGCCTAATAGGGCCGCTGTGGCAGTCGGAAGGTGGGTTGTGAAATCCATCAGAAATGCCTTACTAACCACTGCTTGGATTTTGGGGTCAAAATCTCAATGTTGCCGGATGCACTCCAAACTCTCAGGATCGATTAATACACACCCCAGGACATGCAAAACGGTGTGCGCAAGTCCCTGGTGCGCCTAATAGGGCCGCTGTGGCAGTCGGAAGATGGGTCGTGAAATCCATCAGAAATGCCTTACTAACCACTGCTTGGATTTTGGGGTCAAAATCTCAATGTTGCCGGATGCACTCCAAACTCTCAGGATCCATTAATACACACCCCAGGACATGCAAAACGGTGTGCGCAAGTCCCTGGTGCGCCTAATAGGGCCGCTGTGGCAGTCGGAAGATGGGTCGTGAAATCCATCAGAAATGCCTTACTAACCACTGCTTGGATTTTGGGGTCAAAATCTCAATGTTGCCGGATGCACTCCAAACTCTCAGGATCGACTAATACACACCCCAGGACATGCAAAACGGTGTGCGCAGGTCCCTGGTGCGCCTAATAGGGCCGCTGTGGCAGTTGGAAAATGAGGCAGGGAATCCATCAGAAATGCCTTACTAACCACTGCTTGGATTTTGGGGTCAAAATCTCAATGTTGCCGGATGCACTCCAAACTCTCAGGATCGATTAATACACACCCCAGGACATGCAAAACGGTGTGCGCAGGTCCCTGGTGCGCCTAATAGGGCCGCTGTGGCAGTTGGAAAATGAGGCAGGGAATCCATCAGAAATGCCTTACTAACCACTGCTTGGATTTTGGGGTCAAAATCTCAATGTTGCCGGATGCACTCCAAACTCTCAGGATCGATTAATACACACCCCAGGACATGCAAAACGGTGTGCGCAGGTCCCTGGTGCGCCTAATAGGGCCGCTGTGCCAGTCGGAAGATGGGGCAGGGAATCCATCAGAAATGCCTTACTAACCACTGCTTGGATTTTGGGGTCAAAATCTCAATGTTGCCGGATGCACTCCAAACTCTCAGGATCGACTAATACACACCCCAGGACATGCAAAACGGTGCGCGCAGGTCCCTGGTGCGCCTAATAGGGCCGCTGTGCCAGTCGGAAGATGGGTCGTGAAATCCATCAGAAATGCCTTACTAACCACTGCTTGGATTTTGGGGTCAAAATCTCAATGTTGCCGGATGCACTCCAAACTCTCAGGATCGACTAATACACACCCCAGGACATGCAAAACGGTGTGCGCAGGTCCCTGGTGCGCCTAATAGGGCCGCTGTGGCAGTTGGAAAATGAGGCAGGGAATCCATCAGAAATGCCTTACTAACCACTGCTTGGATTTTGGGGTCAAAATCTCAATGTTGCCGGATGCACTCCAAACTCTCAGGATCGATTAATACACACCCCAGGACATGCAAAACGGTGTGCGCAGGTCCCTGGTGCGCCTAATAGGGCCGCTGTGGCAGTTGGAAAATGAGGCAGGGAATCCATCAGAAATGCCTTACTAACCACTGCTTGGATTTTGGGGTCAAAATCTCAATGTTGCCGGATGCACTCCAAACTCTCAGGATCGACTAATACACACCCCAGGACATGCAAAACGGTGCGCGCAGGTCCCTGGTGCGCCTAATAGGGCCGCTGTGCCAGTCGGAAGATGGGGCAGGGAATCCATCAGAAATGCCTTACTAACCACTGCTTGGATTTTGGGGTCAAAATCTCAATGTTGCCGGATGCACTCCAAACTCTCAGGATCGATTAATACACACCCCAGGACATGCAAAACGGTGTGCGCAAGTCCCTGGTGCGCCTAATAGGGCCGCTGTGGCAGTCGGAAGATGGGTCGTGAAATCCATCAGAAATGCCTTACTAACCACTGCTTGGATTTTGGGGTCAAAATCTCAATGTTGCCGGATGCACTCCAAACTCTCAGGATCGACTAATACACACCCCAGGACATGCAAAACGGTGCGCGCAGGTCCCTGGTGCGCCTAATAGGGCCGCTGTGCCAGTCGGAAGATGGGTCGTGAAATCCATCAGAAATGCCTTACTAACCACTGCTTGGATTTTGGGGTCAAAATCTCAATGTTGCCGGATGCACTCCAAACTCTCAGGATCGATTAATACACACCCCAGGACATGCAAAACGGTGTGCGCAGGTCCCTGGTGCGCCTAATAGGGCCGCTGTGGCAGTTGGAAAATGAGGCAGGGAATCCATCAGAAATGCCTTACTAACCACTGCTTGGATTTTGGGGTCAAAATCTCAATGTTGCCGGATGCACTCCAAACTCTCAGGATCGATTAATACACACCCCAGGACATGCAAAACGGTGTGCGCAGGTCCCTGGTGCGCCTAATAGGGCCGCTGTGGCAGTTGGAAGATTGGGCAGGGAATCCATCAGAAATGCCTTACTAACCACTGCTTGGATTTTGGGGTCAAAATCTCAATGTTGCCGGATGCACTCCAAACTCTCAGGATCGACTAATACACACCCCAGGACATGCAAAACGGTGCGCGCAGGTCCCTGGTGCGCCTAATAGGGCCGCTGTGCCAGTCGGAAGATGGGTCGTGAAATCCATCAGAAATGCCTTACTAACCACTGCTTGGATTTTGGGGTCAAAATCTCAATGTTGCCGGATGCACTCCAAACTCTCAGGATCGATTAATACACACCCCAGGACATGCAAAACGGTGTGCGCAGGTCCCTGGTGCGCCTAATAGGGCCGCTGTGGCAGTTGGAAAATGAGGCAGGGAATCCATCAGAAATGCCTTACTAACCACTGCTTGGATTTTGGGGTCAAAATCTCAATGTTGCCGGATGCACTCCAAACTCTCAGGATCGATTAATACACACCCCAGGACATGCAAAACGGTGTGCGCAGGTCCCTGGTGCGCCTAATAGGGCCGCTGTGGCAGTCGGAAGATGGGTCGTGAAATCCATCAGAAATGCCTTACTAACCACTGCTTGGATTTTGGGGTCAAAATCTCAATGTTGCCGGATGCACTCCAAACTCTCAGGATCGACTAATACACACCCCAGGACATGCAAAACGGTGCGCGCAGGTCCCTGGTGCGCCTAATAGGGCCGCTGTGGCAGTAGGAAGATGGGTCGTGAAATCCATCAGAAATGCCTTACTAACCACTGCTTGGATTTTGGGGTCAAAATCTCAATGTTGCCGGATGCACTCCAAACTCTCAGGATCGACTAATACACACCCCAGGACATGCAAAACGGTGCGCGCAGGTCCCTGGTGCGCCTAATAGGGCCGCTGTGCCAGTCGGAAGATGGGTCGTGAAATCCATCAGAAATGCCTTACTAACCACTGCTTGGATTTTGGGGTCAAAATCTCAATGTTGCCGGATGCACTCCAAACTCTCAGGATCGATTAATACACACCCCAGGACATGCAAAACGGTGTGCGCAGGTCCCTGGTGCGCCTAATAGGGCCGCTGTGGCAGTTGGAAAATGAGGCAGGGAATCCATCAGAAATGCCTTACTAACCACTGCTTGGATTTTGGGGTCAAAATCTCAATGTTGCCGGATGCACTCCAAACTCTCAGGATCGATTAATACACACCCCAGGACATGCAAAACGGTGCGCGCAGGTCCCTGGTGCGCCTAATAGGGCCGCTGTGGCAGTTGGAAGATTGGGCAGGGAATCCATCAGAAATGCCTTACTAACCACTGCTTGGATTTTGGGGTCAAAATCTCAATGTTGCCGGATGCACTCCAAACTCTCAGGATCGACTAATACACACCCCAGGACATGCAAAACGGTGCGCGCAGGTCCCTGGTGCGCCTAATAGGGCCGCTGTGCCAGTCGGAAGATGGGTCGTGAAATCCATCAGAAATGCCTTACTAACCACTGCTTGGATTTTGGGGTCAAAATCTCAATGTTGCCGGATGCACTCCAAACTCTCAGGATCGATTAATACACACCCCAGGACATGCAAAACGGTGTGCGCAGGTCCCTGGTGCGCCTAATAGGGCCGCTGTGGCAGTTGGAAGATTGGGCAGGGAATCCATCAGAAATGCCTTACTAACCACTGCTTGGATTTTGGGGTCAAAATCTCAATGTTGCCGGATGCACTCCAAACTCTCAGGATCGATTAATACACACCCCAGGACATGCAAAACGGTGTGCGCAAGTCCCTGGTGCGCCTAATAGGGCCGCTGTGGCAGTCGGAAGATGGGTCGTGAAATCCATCAGAAATGCCTTACTAACCACTGCTTGGATTTTGGGGTCAAAATCTCAATGTTGCCGGATGCACTCCAAACTCTCAGGATCGACTAATACACACCCCAGGACATGCAAAACGGTGCGCGCAGGTCCCTGGTGCACCTAATAGGGCCGCTGTGCCAGTCGGAAGATGGGGCAGGGAATCCATCAGAAATGCCTTACTAACCACTGCTTGGATTTTGGGGTCAAAATCTCAATGTTGCCGGATGCACTCCAAACTCTCAGGATCGATTAATACACACCCCAGGACATGCAAAACGGTGTGCGCAAGTCCCTGGTGCGCCTAATAGGGCCGCTGTGCCAGTCGGAAGATGGGTCGTGAAATCCATCAGAAATGCCTTACTAACCACTGCTTGGATTTTGGGGTCAAAATCTCAATGTTGCCGGATGCACTCCAAACTCTCAAGATCGACTAATACACACCCCAGGACATGCAAAACGGTGCGCGCAGGTCCCTGGTGCGCCTAATAGGGCCGCAGTGCCAGTCGGAAGGTGGGTCGTGAAATCCATCAGAAATGCCTTACTAACCACTGCTTGGATTTTGGGGTCAAAATCTCAATGTTGCCGGATGCACTCCAAACTCTCAGGATCGATTAATACACACCCCAGGACATGCAAAACGGTGTGCGCAAGTCCCTGGTGCGCCTAATAGGGCCGCTGTGCCAGTCGGAAGATGGGTCGTGAAATCCATCAGAAATGCCTTACTAACCACTGCTTGGATTTTGGGGTCAAAATCTCAATGTTGCCGGATGCACTCCAAACTCTCAAGATCGACTAATACACACCCCAGGACATGCAAAACGGTGCGCGCAGGTCCCTGGTGCGCCTAATAGGGCCGCAGTGCCAGTCGGAAGGTGGGTCGTGAAATCCATCAGAAATGCCTTACTAACCACTGCTTGGATTTTGGGGTCAAAATCTCAATGTTGCCGGATGCACTCCAAACTCTCAGGATCGATTAATACACACCCCAGGACATGCAAAACGGTGTGCGCAAGTCCCTGGTGCGCCTAATAGGGCCGCTGTGCCAGTCGGAAGATGGGTCGTGAAATCCATCAGAAATGCCTTACTAACCACTGCTTGGATTTTGGGGTCAAAATCTCAATGTTGCCGGATGCACTCCAAACTCTCAAGATCGACTAATACACACCCCAGGACATGCAAAACGGTGCGCGCAGGTCCCTGGTGCGCCTAATAGGGCCGCAGTGCCAGTCGGAAGGTGGGTCGTGAAATCCATCAGAAATGCCTTACTAACCACTGCTTGGATTTTGGGGTCAAAATCTCAATGTTGCCGGATGCACTCCAAACTCTCAGGATCGATTAATACACACCCCAGGACATGCAAAACGGTGCGCGCAGGTCCCTGGTGCGCCTAATAGGGCCGCTGTGGCAGTTGGAAGATTGGGCAGGGAATCCATCAGAAATGCCTTACTAACCACTGCTTGGATTTTGGGGTCAAAATCTCAATGTTGCCGGATGCACTCCAAACTCTCAAGATCGACTAATACACACCCCAGGACATGCAAAACGGTGCGCGCAGGTCCCTGGTGCGCCTAATAGGGCCGCAGTGCCAGTCGGAAGGTGGGTCGTGAAATCCATCAGAAATGCCTTACTAACCACTGCTTGGATTTTGGGGTCAAAATCTCAATGTTGCCGGATGCACTCCAAACTCTCAGGATCGATTAATACACACCCCAGGACATGCAAAACGGTGTGCGCAGGTCCCTGGTGCGCCTAATAGGGCCGCTGTGGCAGTTGGAAGATTGGGCAGGGAATCCATCAGAAATGCCTTACTAACCACTGCTTGGATTTTGGGGTCAAAATCTCAATGTTGCCGGATGCACTCCAAACTCTCAGGATCGATTAATACACACCCCAGGACATGCAAAACGGTGTGCGCAAGTCCCTGGTGCGCCTAATAGGGCCGCTGTGGCAGTCGGAAGGTGGGTCGTGAAATCCATCAGAAATGCCTTACTAACCACTGCTTGGATTTTGGGGTCAAAATCTCAATGTTGCCGGATGCACTCCAAACTCTCAGGATCGATTAATACACACCCCAGGACATGCAAAACGGTGTGCGCAGGTCCCTGGTGCGCCTAATAGGGCCGCTGTGGCAGTTGGAAGATTGGGCAGGGAATTCATCAGAAATGCCTTACTAACCACTGCTTGGATTTTGGGGTCAAAATCTCAATGTTGCCGGATGCACTCCAAACTCTCAGGATCGATTAATACACACCCCAGGACATGCAAAACGGTGTGCGCAAGTCCCTGGTGCGCCTAATAGGGCCGCTGTGGCAGTCGGAAGATGGGTCGTGAAATCCATCAGAAATGCCTTACTAACCACTGCTTGGATTTTGGGGTCAAAATCTCAATGTTGCCGGATGCACTCCAAACTCTCAGGATCGACTAATACACACCCCAGGACATGCAAAACGGTGCGCGCAGGTCCCTGGTGCGCCTAATAGGGCCGCTGTGGCAGTCGGAAGATGGGGCAGGGAATCCATCAGAAATGCCTTACTAACCACTGCTTGGATTTTGGGGTCAAAATCTCAATGTTGCCGGATGCACTCCAAACTCTCAGGATCGATTAATACACACCCCAGGACATGCAAAACGGTGTGCGCAAGTCCCTGGTGCGCCTAATAGGGCCGCTGTGGCAGTCGGAAGGTGGGTCGTGAAATCCATCAGAAATGCCTTACTAACCACTGCTTGGATTTTGGGGTCAAAATCTCAATATTGCCGGATGCACTCCAAACTCTCAGGATCGATTAATACACACCCCAGGACATGCAAAACGGTGTGCGCAGGTCCCTGGTGCGCCTAATAGGGCCGCTGTGGCAGTTGGAAGATTGGGCAGGGAATCCATCAGAAATGCCTTACTAACCACTGCTTGGATTTTGGGGTCAAAATCTCAATGTTGCCGGATGCACTCCAAACTCTCAGGATCGACTAATACACACCCCAGGACATGCAAAACGGTGCGCGCAGGTCCCTGGTGCGCCTAATAGGGCCGCTGTGCCAGTAGGAAGATGGGGCAGGGAATCCATCAGAAATGCCTTACTAACCACTGCTTGGATTTTGGGCTCAAAATCTCAATGTTGCCGGATGCACTCCAAACTCTCAGGATCGATTAATACACACCCCAGGACATGCAAAACGGTGTGCGCAAGTCCCTGGTGCGCCTAATAGGGCCGCTGTGGCAGTCGGAAGGTGGGTCGTGAAATCCATCAGAAATGCCTTACTAACCACTGCTTGGATTTTGGGGTCAAAATCTCAATGTTGCCGGATGCACTCCAAACTCTCAGGATCGATTAATACACACCCCAGGACATGCAAAACGGTGTGCGCAAGTCCCTGGTGCGCCTAATAGGGCCGCTGTGGCAGTTGGAAGATTGGGCAGGGAATCCATCAGAAATGCCTTACTAACCACTGCTTGGATTTTGGGGTCAAAATCTCAATGTTGCCGGATGCAGTCCAAACTCTCAGGATCGATTAATACACACCCCAGGACATACAAAACGGTGTGCGCAAGTCCCTGGTGCGCCTAATAGGGCCGCTGTGGCAGTCGGAAGATGGGTCGTGAAATCCATCAGAAATGCCTTACTAACCACTGCTTGGATTTTGGGGTCAAAATCTCAATGTTGCCGGATGCACTCCGAACTCTCAGGATCGACTAATACACACCCCAGGACATGCAAAACGGTGCGCGCAGGTCCCTGGTGCGCCTATAGGGCCGCTGTGCCAGTCGGAAGATGGGGCAGGGAATCCATCAGAAATGCCTTACTAACCACTGCTTGGATTTTGGGGTCAAAATCTCAATGTTGCCGGATGCACTCCGAACTCTCAGGATCGACTAATACACACCCCAGGACATGCAAAACGGTGCGCGCAGGTCCCTGGTGTGCCTATAGGGCCGCTGTGCCAGTCGGAAGATGGGGCAGGGAATCCATCAGAAATGCCTTACTAACCACTGCTTGGATTTTGGGGTCAAAATCTCAATGTTGCCGGATGCACTCCAAACTCTCAGGATCGATTAATACACACCCCAAGACATGCAAAACGGTGTGCGCAAGTCCCTGGTGCGCCTAATAGGGCCGCTGTGGCAGTCGGAAGATGGGTCGTGAAATCCATCAGAAATGCCTTACTAACCACTGCTTGGATTTTGGGGTCAAAATCTCAATGTTGCCGGATGCACTCCGAACTCTCAGGATCGACTAATACACACCCCAGGACATGCAAAACGGTGCGCGCAGGTCCCTGGTGTGCCTATAGGGCCGCTGTGCCAGTCGGAAGATGGGGCAGGGAATCCATCAGAAATGCCTTACTAACCACTGCTTGGATTTTGGGGTCAAAATCTCAATGTTGCCGGATGCACTCCAAACTCTCAGGATCGATTAATACACACCCCAGGACATGCAAAACGGTGTGCGCAAGACCCTGGTGCGCCTAATAGGGCCGCTGTGGCAGTCGGTAGATGGGTCGTGAAATCCATCAGAAATGCCTTACTAACTAACCACTGCATGGATTTTGGGGTCAAAATCTCAATGTTGCCGGATGCACTCCAAACTCTCAGGATCGATTAATACACACCCCAAGACATGCAAAACGGTGTGCGCAAGTCCCTGGTGCGCCTAATAGGGCCGCTGTGGCAGTCGGAAGATGGGTCGTGAAATCCATCAGAAATGCCTTACTAACCACTGCTTGGATTTTGGGGTCAAAATCTCAATGTTGCCGGATGCACTCCAAACTCTCAGGATCGATTAATACACACCCCAGGACATACAAAACGGTGTGCGCAAGTCCCTGGTGCGCCTAATAGGGCCGCTGTGCCAGTCGGAAGATGGGTCGTGAAATCCATCAGAAATGCCTTACTAACCACTGCTTGGATTTTGGGGTCAAAATCTCAATGTTGCCGGATGCACTCCGAACTCTCAGGATCGACTAATACACACCCCAGGACATGCAAAACGGTGCGCGCAGGTCCCTGGTGTGCCTATAGGGCCGCTGTGCCAGTCGGAAGATGGGGCAGGGAATCCATCAGAAATGCCTTACTAACCACTGCTTGGATTTTGGGGTCAAAATCTCAATGTTGCCGGATGCAGTCCAAACTCTCAGGATCGATTAATACACACCCCAGGACATACAAAACGGTGTGCGCAAGTCCCTGGTGCGCCTAATAGGGCCGCTGTGGCAGTCGGAAGATGGGTCGTGAAATCCATCAGAAATGCCTTACTAACCACTGCTTGGATTTTGGGGTCAAAATCTCAATGTTGCCGGATGCACTCCGAACTCTCAGGATCGACTAATACACACCCCAGGACATGCAAAACGGTGCGCGCAGGTCCCTGGTGCGCCTATAGGGCCGCTGTGCCAGTCGGAAGATGGGGCAGGGAATCCATCAGAAATGCCTTACTAACCACTGCTTGGATTTTGGGGTCAAAATCTCAATGTTGCCGGATGCACTCCAAACTCTCAGGATCGATTAATACACACCCCAGGACATGCAAAACGGTGTGCGCAAGACCCTGGTGCGCCTAATAGGGCCGCTGTGGCAGTCGGTAGATGGGTCGTGAAATCCATCAGAAATGCCTTACTAACTAACCACTGCATGGATTTTGGGGTCAAAATCTCAATGTTGCCGGATGCACTCCAAACTCTCAGGATCGATTAATACACACCCCAGGACATGCAAAACGGTGTGCGCAAGTCCCTGGTGCGCCTAATAGGGCCGCTGTGGCAGTCGGAAGATGGGTCGTGAAATCCATCAGAAATGCCTTACTAACCACTGCTTGGATTTTGGGGTCAAAATCTCAATGTTGCCGGATGCACTCCGAACTCTCAGGATCGACTAATACACACCCCAGGACATGCAAAACGGTGCGCGCAGGTCCCTGGTGCGCCTATAGGGCCGCTGTGCCAGTCGGAAGATGGGGCAGGGAATCCATCAGAAATGCCTTACTAACCACTGCTTGGATTTTGGGGTCAAAATCTCAATGTTGCCGGATGCACTCCAAACTCTCAGGATCGATTAATACACACCCCAGGACATGCAAAACGGTGTGCGCAAGACCCTGGTGCGCCTAATAGGGCCGCTGTGGCAGTCGGTAGATGGGTCGTGAAATCCATCAGAAATGCCTTACTAACTAACCACTGCATGGATTTTGGGGTCAAAATCTCAATGTTGCCGGATGCACTCCAAACTCTCAGGATCGATTAATACACACCCCAGGACATGCAAAACGGTGTGCGCAGGTCCCTGGTGCGCCTAATAGGGCCGCTGTGGCAGTCGGAAGATGGGTCGTGAAATCCATCAGAAATGCCTTACTAACCACTGCTTGGATTTTGGGGTCAAAATCTCAATGTTGCCGAATGCACTCCAAACTCTCAGGATCGATTAATACACACCCCACGACATGCAAAACGGTGTGCGCAAGTCCCTGGTGCGCCTAATAGGGCCGCTGTGGCAGTCGGAAGATGGGTCGTGAAATCCATCAGAAATGCCTTACTAACCACTGCTTGGATTTTGGGGTCAAAATCTCAAAGTTGCCGGATGCACTCCAAACTCTCAGGATCGATTAATACACACCCCAGGACATGCAAAACGGTGTGCGCAAGTCCCTTTTGCGCCTAATAGGGCCGCTGTGCCAGTCGGAAGATGGGTCGTGAAATCCATCAGAAATGCCTTACTAACCACTGCTTGGATTTTGGGGTCAAAATCTCAATGTTGCCGGATGCACTCCAAACTCTCAGGATCGATTCATACACACCCCAGGACATGCAAAACGGTGTGCGCAGGTCCCTGGTGCGCCTAATAGGGCCGCTGTGGCAGTCGGAAGATGGGTCGTGAAATCCATCAGAAATGCCTTACTAACCACTGCTTGGATTTTGGGGTCAAAATCTCAAAGTTGCCGGATGCACTCCAAACTCTCAGGATCGATTAATACACACCCCAGGACATGCAAAACGGTGTGCGCAAGTCCCTTTTGCGCCTAATAGGGCCGCTGTGCCAGTCGGAAGATGGGTCGTGAAATCCATCAGAAATGCCTTACTAACCACTGCTTGGATTTTGGGGTCAAAATCTCAATGTTGCCGGATGCACTCCAAACTCTCAGGATCGATTAATACACACCCCAGGACATGCAAAACGGTGTGCGCAAGTCCCTGGTGCGCCTAATAGGGCCGCTGTGGCAGTCGGAAGATGGGTCGTGAAATCCATCAGAAATGCCTTACTAACCACTGCTTGGATTTTGGGGTCAAAATCTCAATGTTGCCGGATGCACTCCAAACTCTCAGGATCGATTCATACACACCCCAGGACATGCAAAACGGTGTGCGCAGGTCCCTGGTGCGCCTAATAGGGCCGCTGTGGCAGTCGGAAGATGGGTCGTGAAATCCATCAGAAATGCCTTACTAACCACTGCTTGGATTTTGGGGTCAAAATCTCAATGTTGCCGGATGCACTCCAAACTCTCAGGATCGATTAATACACACCCCACGACATGCAAAACGGTGTGCGCAAGTCCCTGGTGCGCCTAATAGGGCCGCTGTGGCAGTCGGAAGATGGGTCGTGAAATCCATCAGAAATGCCTTACTAACCACTGCTTGGATTTTGGGGTCAAAATCTCAATGTTGCCGGATGCACTCCAAACTCTCAGGATCGATTAATACACACCCCAGGACATGCAAAACGGTGTGCGCAAGTCCCTGGTGCGCCTAATAGGGCCGCTGTGGCAGTCGGAAGATGGGTCGTGAAATCCATCAGAAATGCCTTACTAAATGCTTGGATTTTGTGGTCAAAATCTCAATGTTGCCGGATGCACTCCACACTCTCAGGATCGATTAATACACACCCCAGGACATGCAAAACGGTGTGCGCAAGTCCCTGGTGCGCCTAATAGGGCCGCTGTGGCAGTCGGAAGATGGGTCGTGAAATCCATCAGAAATGCCTTACTAACCACTGCTTGGATTTTGGGGTCAAAATCTCAATGTTGCCGGATGCACTCCAGACTCTCAGGATCGATTAATACACACCCCAGGACATGCAAAACGGTGTACGCAAGTCCTTGGTGCGCCTAGTAGGGCCGCTGTGGCAGTTGGAAGATGAGGCAGGGAATCCATCAGAAATGCCTTACTAACCACTGCTTGGATTTTGGGGTCAAAATCTCAATGTTGCCGGATGCACTCCACACTCTCAGGATCGATTAATACACACCCCAGGACATGCAAAACGGTGTGCGCAAGTCCCTGGTGCGCCTAATAGGGCCGCTGTGGCAGTCGGAAGATGGGTCGTGAAATCCATCAGAAATCCCTTACTAACAACTGCTTGGATTTTGTGGTCAAAATCTCAATGTTGCCGGATTCACTCCAGACTCTCAGGATCGATTAATACACACCCCAGGACATGCAAAACGGTGTGCGCAAGTCCCTGGTGCGCCTAATAGGGCCGCTGTGGCAGTCGGAAGATGGGTCGTGAAATCCATCAGAAATGCCTTACTAACCACTGCTTGGATTTTGGGGTCAAAATCTCAATGTTGCCGGATGCACTCCAAACTCTCAGGATCCATTAATACACACCCCAGGACATGCAAAACGGTGTGCGCAAGTCCCTGGTGCGCCTAATAGGGCCGCTGTGGCAGTCGGAAGATGGGTCGTGAAATCCATCAGAAATGCCTTACTAACCACTGCTTGGATTTTGGGGTCAAAATCTCAATGTTGCCGGATTCACTCCAGACTCTCAGGATCGATTAATACACACCCCAGGACATGCAAAACGGTGTGCGCAAGTCCCTGGTGCGCCTAATAGGGCCGCTGTGGCAGTCGGAAGATGGGTCGTGAAATCCATCAGAAATGCCTTACTAACCACTGCTTGGATTTTGGGGTCAAAATCTCAATGTTGCCGGATTCACTCCAGACTCTCAGGATCGATTAATACACACCCCAGGACATGCAAAACGGTGTGCGCAAGTCCCTGGTGCGCCTAATAGGGCCGCTGTGGCAGTCGGAAGATGGGTCGTGAAATCCATCAGAAATGCCTTACTAAATGCTTGGATTTTGTGGTCAAAATCTCAATGTTGCCGGATGCACTCCACACTCTCAGGATCGATTAATACACACCCCAGGACATGCAAAACGGTGTGCGCAAGTCCCTGGTGCGCCTAATAGGGCCGCTGTGGCAGTCGGAAGATGGGTCGTGAAATCCATCAGAAATGCCTTACTAACTGCTTGGATTTTGGGGTCAAAATCTCAATGTTGCCAGATGCACTCCAAACTCTCAGGATCGATTAATACACACCCCAGGACATGCAAAACGGTGTGCGCAAGTCCCTGGTGCGCCTAATAGGGCCGCAGTGGCAGTCGGAAGATGGGTCGTGAAATCCATCAGAAATGCCTTACTAACTACTGCTTGGATTTTGTGGTCAAAATCTCAATGTTGCCGGATGCACTCCAAACTCTCAGGATCCATTAATACACACCCCAGGACATGCAAAACGGTGTGCGCAAGTCCCTGGTGCGCCTAATAGGGCCGCTGTGGCAGTCGGAAGATGGGTCGTGAAATCCATCAGAAATGCCTTACTAACCACTGCTTGGATTTTGGGGTCAAAATCTCAATGTTGCCGGATGCACTCCAAACTCTCAGGATCCATTAATACACACCCCAGGACATGCAAGACGGTGTGCGCGAGTCCCTGGTGCGCCTAATAGGGCCGCTGTGGCAGTCGGAAGATGGGTCGTGAAATCCATCAGAAATGCCTTACTAACCACTGCTTGGATTTTGGGGTCAAAATCTCAATGTTGCCGGATGCACTCCAAACTCTCAGGATCCATTAATACACACCCCAGGACATGCGAAGCGGTGTGCGCAAGTCCCTGGTGCGCCTAATAGGGCCGCTGTGGCAGTCGGAAGGTGGGTCGTGAAATCCATCAGAAATGCCTTACTAACCACTGCTTGGATTTTGGGGTCAAAATCTCAATGTTGCCGGATGCACTCCAAACTCTCAGGATCCATTAATACACACCCCAGGACATGCAAAACGGTGTGCGCAAGTCCCTGGTGCGCCTAATAGGGCCGCTGTGGCAGTCGGAAGACGGGTCGTGAAATCCATCAGAAATGCTAACCACTGCTTGGATTTTGGGGTCAAAATCACAATGTTGCCGGATGCACTCCAAACTCTCAGGATCCATTAATACACACCCCACGACATGCAAAACGGTGTGCGCAAGTCCCTGGTGCGCCTAATAGGGCCGCTGTGCCAGTCGGAAGATGGGTCGTGAAATCCATCAGAAATGCCTTACTAACCACTGCTTGGATTTTGGGGTCAAAATCTCAATGTTGCCGGATGCACTCCAAACTCTCAGGATCCATTAATACACACCTCAGGACATGCAAAACGGTGTGCGCAAGTCCCTGGTGCGCCTTATAGGGCCGCTGTGGCTGTCGGTAGATGGGTCGTGAAATCCATCAGAAATGCCTTACTAACCACTGCTTGGATTTTGGGGTCAAAATCTCAATGTTGCCGGATGCACTCCAAACTCTCAGGATCGATTAATACACACCCCAGGACATGCAAAACGGTGTGCGCAAGTCCCTGGTGCGCCTAATAGGGCCGCTGTGGCAGTCGGAAGACGGGTCGTGAAATCCATCAGAAATGCTAACCACTGCTTGGATTTTGGGGTCAAAATCTCAATGTTGCCGGATGCACTCCAAACTCTCAGGATCGATTAATACACACCCCAGGACATGCAAAACGGTGTGCGCAAGTCCCTGGTGCGCCTAATAGGGCCGCTGTGGCTGTCGGAAGATGGGTCGTGAAATCCATCAGAAATGCCTTACTAACCACTGCTTGGATTTTGGGGTCAAAATCTCAAAGTTGCCGGATGCACTCCAAACTCTCAGGATCGATTAATACACACCCCAGGACATGCAAAACGGTGTGCGCAAGTCCCTGGTGCGCCTAATAGGGCCGCTGTGGCAGTCGGAAGATGGGTCGTGAAATCCATCAGAAATGCCTTACTAACCACTGCTTGGATTTTGGGGTCAGAATCTCAATGTTGCCGGATGCACTCCAAACTCTCAGGATCGATTAATACACACCCCAGGACATGAAAAACGGTGTGCGCAAGTCCTTGGTGCGCCTAATAGGGCCGCTGTGGCAGTCGGAAGATGGGTCGTGGAATCCATCAGAAATGCCTTACTAACCACTGCTTGGATTTTGGGGTCAAAATCTCAAAGTTGCCGGATGCACTCCAAACTTTCAGGATCGATTAATACACACCCCAGGACATGCAAAACGGTGTGCGCAAGGCCTTGGTGCGCCTAATAGGGCCGCTGTGGCAGTTGGAAGATGAGGCAGGGAATCCATCAGAAATGCCTTACTAACCACTGCTTGGATTTTGGGGTCAAAATCTCAATGTTGCCGGATGCACTCCAAACTCTCAGGATCGATTAATACACACCCCAGGACATGCAAAACGGTGTGCGCAAGTCCCTGGTGCGCCTAATAGGGCCGCTGTGGCAGTCGGAAGATGGGTCGTGAAATCCATCAGAAATGCCTTACTAACCACTGCTTGGATTTTGGGGTCAAAATCTCAATGTTGCCGGATGCACTAGAAACTCTCAGGATCGATTAATACACACCCCAGGACATGCAAAACGGTGTGCGCAAGTCCCTGGTGCGCCTATTAGGGCCGCTGTGGCAGTTGGAAGATGAGGCAGGGAATCCATCAGAAATGCCTTACTAACCACTGCTTGGATTTCGGGGTCAAAATCTCAATGTTGCCGGATGCACTCCAAACTTTCAGGATCGATTAATACACACCCCAGGACATGCAAAACGGTGTGCGCAAGTCCTTGGTGCGCCTAACAGGGCCGCTGTGACAGTCGGAAGATGGGTCGTGAAATCCATCAGAAATGCCTTACTACACTGCTTGGATTTTGGGGTCAAAATCTCAATGTTGCCGGATGCACTCCAAACTTTCAGGATCGATTAATACACACCCTAGGACATGCAAAACGGTGTGCGCAAGTCCTTGGTGCGCCTAACAGGGCCGCTGTGGCAGTCGGAAGATGGGTCGTGAAATCCATCAGAAATGCCTTACTAACCACTGCTTGGATTTCGGGGTCAAAATCTCAATGTTGCCGGATGCACTCCAAACTTTCAGGATCGATTAATACACACCCCAAGACATGCAAAACGGTGTGCGCAAGTCCCTGGTGCGCCTAATAGGGCCGCTGTGGCAGTCGGAAGATGGGTCGTGAAATCCATCAGAAATGCCTTACTAACCACTGCTTGGATTTTGGGGTCAAAATCTTAATGTTGCCGGATGCACTCCAAACTCTCAGGATCGATTAACACCCACCCCAGGACATGCAAAACGGTGTGCGCAAGTCCCTGGTGCGCCTAATAGGGCCGCTGTGGCAGTCGGAAGATGGGTCGTGAAATCCATCAGAAATGCCTTACTAACCACTGCTTGGATTTCGGGGTCAAAATCTCAATGTTGTCGGATGCACTCCAAACTCCCAGGATCGATTAATACACACTCCAGGACATGCAAAACGGTGTGCGCAAGTCCCTGGTGCGCCTAATAGGGCCGCTGTGGCAGTCGGAAGATGGGTCGTGAAATCCATCAGAAATGCCTTACTAACCACTGCTTGGATTTTGGGGTCAAAATCTCAATGTTGCCGGGTGCGCTCCAAACTGTCAGGATCGATTAATACACACCCCAGGACATGCAAAACGGTGTGCGCAAGTCCTTAGTGCGCCTAATAGGGCCGCTGTGGCAGTCGGAAGATGGGTCGTGGAATCCATCAGAAATGCCTTACTAACCACTGCTTGGATTTTGGGGTCAAAATCTCAATGTTGCCGGGTGCGCTCCAAACTGTCAGGATCGATTAATACACACCCCAGGACATGCAAAACGGTGTGCGCAAGTCCTTAGTGCGCCTAATAGGGCCGCTGTGGCAGTCGGAAGATGGGTCGTGGAATCCATCAGAAATGCCTTACTAATCACTGCTTGGATTTTCGTGAAATCCTATGTATGATGTAAGACGACATCAAGATGACGCATAATATATGCGCCCCTCCACCCATTCACTGGCGCCCTTCCGAATGCGAGCATTCACCAAATCCGCTCCGCTACCATCCATCATTCATGTGCTTGCGAATGCATTTGGAGTCGCTCCTCACAAATACGCATTCTGCAGCGTCCCCGACTTCTTTTCGTGCGCCAGTGCGCCACCCTGTTGACGGATCCCTTTTCGCTGCTGCTTGTGCGGACCCGAGTTACGCGAATATTAACGAGTTCTCCGCCCGAAATTATGATGCATTTTTATGGCCTTTCACTGTTTCTCACTGCACGCCTTTGCCGTCCTTTTTTGGACGTGTATCCTTGTCGCGTGACTGGCGTTTTTTTTTTCTCGTTTTCGTGAGTACTGTGGACACGAACTGTCCTAGTCACACAGCATCGGCTGCCATTTATAACGCCAACCGGACATCCTGTGTGGAATTTTCAATGGTTTCTCGTGCTGATTTATGCGTTTGATCTTCGACAGGACATGCAGCCGTACACCTTCCCCCACACACGCCTGATATGTGCAACACAAAACAGAATTTCGACAAGCGACACCAAAGGACGAACGAGGAAACACATAAAAATGCATAAAATGAGAACGAGAGTGGCTCAAAAAATTTATTACAACTTGACAACCAGAAACCAGCCTCCTGCTCCCTCCACTCGAGCGAAGGGGTTGAGCGGTAATTAAAATATGAGTCAGCTCACGGTTTCGACAAAAATCAAAAAACAAAAAAAGAAGAAGAAAAAAATAAATATTCAATGTCCTGTCATATATCACACACAAGTCTTGTTTGTTTTGCATAGAACCGGGTCGCCGGGGCGGTGGGGTGCCGTGGTCGTGTGGTCTCACTGCACTGCCGATAGCTTGGTTGGCGGCGGGCGACGGGTCGGCGGTACGTCATTGTCATTTAGGAGTCATAACGAAAATTACAACCGACCAACATTTTCAATATCCTTGAACAATAATAATAAATTTTTTTTAACATCTGCGAACGAGGGGTGGTGGTGGCCATGGTGGCGATGTTGAGGTGGTTGCTGTTCGCTGGGCGAAGGGAGCGCGCTTGGGCTCTGCTCTAAGGAGCTGTACTTAGGGCGTGAGTGGTGCAGGGAAAGTGGGCGGGGGCAATAAAAACCACGAGAAGGACATTAATTAATGAAAACGTTGTCCTTTTAGTGGTAAAACGCAATAACAATCGCAGTGGATTGCTTATGAATTTGATGCGAAGGATATTCGAGGACGTGAGCCGATGGGGTGCCCGCCTGCCCGGTCGGGTATTTGTTTCAATTTTAATTATTTCATGGTGATGGCAACGATCGTAAATCAATCAATGGAATGAGCGTCGTAAAGTGCAGCGGATAGTGGCGCATTGGATGGGGTTGGGTGGACGTTATGCCGTGACTGTGCGTGTGCGTGAGGAGTTTCTAACGGGGGTAGGGGGCCCATTTGATTGGGTTAATTATTGTTGATTGAGTCGTTTGATATCGCTGCAGTTTGGCGTTTGTCGTGTGGGCGAGCTATTGGTGCGTTGCAGGAGACTAGTGGCAGGCGGGGGCCTTGAAGGATGTCAGAACGAAGACGGAAGGCAAAAGACTGGATGAAGCAGATTGTTGCTGTGGCGCCAGGGTACCAATGAGTGTGAAGGTTTCTTATGGTTTCCAGGGAAAATATTGCACCAGGGGTGGTGCATTTTGTTGTCTCTGCAATTCGTAGTCGTTTTTCGTTTCTTCACCTCCCCACGACACGTCAGCCTTATTAGGCATTCCATCTCTGTCCAAGTCTTACATCTCCGCTCATTTGTCAAGGCTCCATCCAGAGTGCACGTGCCTGCCTCTGAGCATTGTTAGCTTCTGCAACCACAAGGGGACACAACTCCACTTTGTCGCGGACAGATTTTCTAGGACCATAATCAACCTCCATTTCCTCCCCAAGGCTCCCCGGTTCCAGACCGATGACCCTCACGCGCCTAGTCGCACCTAGCCCACGTAACAGCCCACCGATCGCTCTCACCATCTGCGCCCTCGATCTCCCCTATGACCAGTCCCATAGAGATACCGCCTCCTGCTTCGTGCAAAGTCAGTAATCCATCACCCTGCGGACATCTCCACCCAAAAAATCATTCACCATCGCTGCTACTGCCGCTCGGAACACCAATCATTGCCCCTTCGATTCAGATCACCACAGCAGCACAGCCGCGATCACACTCGCTCCCAGGCAAGCGAAATCGTCTCCAATGCGAGCCATGTAAACACGTCCCCATACACGGATCCCAGAACCAGCAATTACCAACCACAAGCAGTGCCCAATGCGAACACACCTCTCAGTGATCTTCATCGGCCGCGATAAATCTCCCTCCCTCGAGTGAGTGAGCGAGTGAGCGGCATCCCTCCTGCCACCCGGACCGGGGAGCTCACAAATCTTCCACGACATATCCCAGGATCGCGCAATAACATTCAATTTCTATGCAAAACAGCATCGGCCATCAAATGTGCTCCGAACCGCCGCAGAGGACGCGGGTCAGTGCCGCAGATCCTCGCCAGCGATCGGCTTGTAATTTAACGTCTAGGACTGACCCTCGCCGTTCCCGCACATGTTACAGATGTAAGTCCGCGGCCAGCTTCCACGTGTTTACGTGTCCTGGTCGTGGTTGTGGTGGTTGATCGCCGCTGTACCTGGCTGGCTGTCGATAAAGATCTCAAAGAAGTGGATCTTCCTTTTCGCGCGCACTTGGTCCCAGGGGGAAATAACTCAGCCAACAAGCGGACCATCGACGACGACGTGCACAGTGGGCTCGCTCTCGTCGCAGCGGCCACGATAGGAATCACATAAATTTGCATTCGACGAGGGAAACGACTGCGCGTCGCAATCGCGTTGCGGGTCGACTGGGTCCACGAAAAGAATCATCACCTCACACCACAAAACGGACGGTGGCCAACGAGCCACGGCGACCGCGACCCCCGCCGCCGGAAAGGAAGGAGGACGGTCGCGATGCAACGCCAATTGGAGAATTAATTGCGTCACAAAGCCACAACACATTTCAAGGGACACTTGCACCGGGCACCGGTTGCGACTGCCGTCTGCGATTGTCCGGCGAACGCTTGCGGAAGGAATTGCTCCTCAGCGGCGGCTGACGACGGTGCTTGGACGCACGATCTCGGGTTCATGGGCTGTGCTGCGGATAAATCTTCTTGTTCTCAGTTGGTCTGGTTAAATGCGAAGATTACCATCGCTTAATTAAGGCCGGTCAGCGGCGGCGAAGCGGATGCCATTTTGTGTTCTCACAATTGGCGAGCGGTTGCTTGGGTGACATGAGCGCTTGTAGTTCCCGATGAACCCCTTGTCGATTCACGGGAACCGATTTATTTGAGCTTCAATTGCAGATGAAGCGAGCGGGGGTCAGTGTGAAGCCCTTCTCTCTTGCCGTATCGTCCACCACCCAACCACCTCGTGGCCTCGCCGCCCGGCCTAGCCCACATTCCAGTCGTGAATTAAATATTTGCCCTCCGGCACTCTGGGACTTGATCCAAAAACCCACAAAAAACTGCCACGCCGCGCGTTAATTGAACTCCACCCTCCATCCAGAGCACAGTGGCCAGGGACGTCTTTTGTTTAAACATTTACTCGGATCCGTGGCAAGCAAATTAAACGGTAAACAGCATCTCCCTCTACAAATACGAAGATTGCAATCGAAAGATAAATACCGCATCCGGCTCTCATTAGCCCACAGCTCCCACACACCCGAACGGCAAACAGAAGCGCAGCCACCGCGCGCGCCCCCATAACCCAAATCAACAGGTTTCGGGGTCCCGAGCTAATTAATGCCGGAGCTTGAGACAAAAAATATACTTAACTGCTGCCCTGCACCGCCAGGTGATAACACCAAATCAAACAGCCAGCCATCCCGGACGTAGTTAGTCGCTGAGCTCGGCCGCCACCCCATCACCCGCACCCATCGCTGCGTGAAGAAGACATTCCGGGCTTAAGCACCGCCGCGCCGCTACTGCCGCCCACCCGATTGTGCAACCGCCGAGAATCACTTAAGCGCGGTTCGCTTGTGTGGATTAATTAGAGGAGCTCCTCCTAAGCCGTGTTGACACTCTGCGCCGGGGTCCACACAGCCGCCGCGCGTTCCGTCACGTGTGCTGCGCATCCCAAGTGTGATGTCAGAGTTGGCGTTTGGTTGCTGCGCGCACACGCACACAGCACATCCACAGGGGCAGCCCTTTCAGCCCCAAAATTTATTCAAAAAATCCCTCAATGCGGCGGCGCGACGCGGCGAGTGGGTCGTAATGTTACAGATCTCGGATGCGATAGCCGAGGCCTGGATTAGAGGAGCGAATTTATGGGATTCAGATACGTCGTTGATTAGTAATTCTTGTCAAGCGGTCGGACGAGGAGGAGTGGGCACAGTGAAGGGCCGCCGCGCCGCTTGGGAATTTATGAGCTCAGCGGTGATGTGACAACACTCGGGCCCTGCGATTGATGGGAGCCCGTGAGTGAGGTTTTAATTGTCGGACATACATATTTTGAAGGAGAGGACCCCGAGACAAGTGGTCGTGTATAAATTAGAAGCCCAGGGTGGGCATGGCTCTCATTTGAATGGCCTTCATCGGGACTAATGAAGCGAGGTCGTTAGTCTTGATTGAAATATGGCCGATCGGGAGGGCTGCGCGGACCAAATTGTGAATGACAGCCCACGCCAGTTGGGATGCCAGTCATCAGTGTGATTGCGTAACGATCGAAGTTTACAAGTCACATTGATTATGAGAAACTTTACTTGGGCTTCGGACACGATGATCGAGAGAGAGAGGGGAGCGAGGGCAGGCTCAATGAATGGAGTGAGGGCGGGTTCTGTTACCGGTAGGAGCAGTGTGATTGCCCATCATTATGTAAATGTGATTGGGTGATAGGGAGACAGGGAGTGAGATGGCATGTGTCTCTAGTTTGGTTAAGAGTCTGAAGATGGTGTATTTTTTTGTAACTGCGTTTAAATTGTCGGATTTTTTTGCTTCGTCTTCCGTTGACAGCAAAGCCTCCGTCTTTTTCTTAAATTGTTTATCACCTTTTGGAGCATTTTGTGAGGAATTCTAGAATGATACAGCCCAAATTTAAATCTTACCTATCTTATGTATTCTTATCTATCAAGTCTATGTGAACGTTAAGAGCCGGAACTTGTCAATGCGGCTTCCGGCCCTGCAAGATCGTTTGTTACCAAACGCTTAACGACTGGGTGGCGCAGTTCATTGAGTGCCTGACCTTAAATAGAGGAGTTCACAGTTCAAATACCAGTGAAAATAAAGTCAACACGCTTTATCCGTTTTTGAAAATCTAGTCCAGTCACGGCTTGCCGTTGGGATCAAATAAAGGGCATTATCACTGGAGTTGTCGATCAGTGGTAGTTGTCTAACAATGGTTCCCAAAGTAACCAATAATGCTCTAGGTTAGGATAAGTTCGGTTGAAGCGGCTGACCGCTGTGCAGGAAGCTGTACAGCGACCTGGTCAAACGAGTTCGAATCTCCCTCTCAGATGGCTAGGCCACGTCGAGCGAATGGACACCAATGCTCCGGCCCGGAAAGGCTTCGACTCCAACTCCTAGTGACAATGCGGTAAAGGAACTCCACGCCTACGGTGGCGCACGCAACTAGAAGGGGAACTGCATAAATTGAACGTGCATGGCTGGAAGCAACTAGTAAAGACCGGACGAGATGGAGAGGCATGTTGGCTGACGTCCAGGTTCACCCTGGACTGAAGCGCCAACCAAAGAAAGAAAGAAAGATCTGTATCTATTCCTCAGAGCACTCGGAGCTTTTTATGAAGCGGAGACGGACTGTTACGTTGTTTAATTCGCACAGGTTATTGAAGTAATAGGCTTCCAGAAATCTGTATCTGCGGGATGAGAGAGCTGTACAATAGCATAACAGATATGCAATGGTTTCTTAGTCACCCTCGTCTCTGCACCTTAGGCAGAAGTTGTTATAAGAGATCCATTCTAGAGGCGTGGGTACTAATGGCGCATTGCCCTGTTATAACGCCAATAAGAGTTCTACGATTAGGTGTGCTCATGTTGATCAATTTAAGTGATCTTTTGAGATAGGCCATTGGCCGTTGTTTGGTTATGAGGTATCCTGTGCCAGTTAGCTTGGGCAAGCGTGTCCAGCTTCAGCAGATGTTTTACAGTAGCAATAGGTGCACAATTTGTACGTACGCTTTCCAGCGAGTTCGTCAGCTTTGCAATTCTGTGGGATGTCATAGTGTCCCGGCACCCAGATAGGAGGGATATTAAAACACTTGGCGTTAAGAGATAGGCGGCAATTACGAGAAGTCTTGGAGTTAAATGTGACTCGGCTCAGAGATTTGATTGCTGTCGGAACGGATGACGAGTCTATTCTTGTTTTTTTAGCCTGGACCGAGCTTCCTTTGCCATTATAGTTAAAGATGCTGCAAGTCTTGGTGCTCGGAAACACAGCTGGATGTTCACATCCTTGGAATAGACCCCACCGCCCACACCTGCGTCCATCTTCGATCCACCTGTAAAACTCGCAGTAGAACCTCCAGCGTCTGATTTTCAGATTCCCAGTAACAGCTGGGGAGGATGCTAGTTGGTAAATTATTCTCGCAGAGGAGTTCAGGTATCATGACGTTTGTGTCCAAAGGTATAGAGTTCAATAAGGATAGAAGGTAAACCTGAACACCGTGTTAGCTACTTTCTGCCTACCAACTATGTCAATCGGTGGATGGTTGAGGAGTATATTCAAAACGGCGGAGGGAGTGGTCCGTAGTAGGCCATACTCTGCACACTATCGAGCGGTTGGAGGTAGATGTTCTTATCAAGTGCGGTCCACCAAATTGCGACACCATACAGCAGTATCCGTCTGACTACCGATACAAAGTCAACCAATGGACCATGAGGGGTTGTAGTCTCCATTTGAACCCACACCCAATCGCCTTTTTGCAGCAATAGAAAGCCGTAAAGGCCTTCCGGACATGTTCCTAGATATTCAGCTTCCAGTTCAGTTGGTGTAAAGCATGAATTTCAGGCTGCTGTTCAGCTTTAGAGGTTTCCCACACAAAGTAGGAGGGTCAAATGCAGGAATCTTATACTTCCTAGTTAAGAGGACATGGTACGTTTTTTTTAGATTAACGCTTGGACTGCATTCACTGGTTCACTTCAGCAGCTTGGAATGGGCCGCTAGTATGATATCACCGATGGTGGATATGAATTTACCAGACCCCGCCATAGCAATGCCATCTGCATAATAGTGGTCTAAGTGTGCTGGCAACCACTACCCTAACCTAACATAATCAATAAAAAGGCTGTAGCTACTTCATCACAATACCTTCAACCTTGCGATGCAAACTCATATCTGGAAATTTAAACAAACTGAATCCATGTGGAAGTGACAGTCTGCTCTTTTCACAGAGCCATTGCTCGTCATCAACACAGTAGCCATGGTCAGCTAATTGCTTATTCAGAGAGTTTTCATCGATTTCTTTTTGCAAATGCTTGATTTTAACTAGGGAACACTGGTGTCATTGATAGTATTAAATGTATGACAGGCTCCGACATAGAGAAGAGATTCAACAGCAGGCTGGGACTGGCACAGTAAATGACGTCTGTAGCCGGATGGAGAATGATCGTCCATCGAAATCGGAAGTGGTACAGGCAATGGATCGGATGTGCTCATGACAATAAGCGTTGATGGTTTTGATTGACAGATTTAGGCCTCCGACATTATCTACAACTGATTCCTGGGGGAAACGTTAACTCCCTCAAAGGAATCACAATGACGTTGCCGATTGTGTTTCATGTACAATTTCCCACACGAACTCGTCTCCGTGTTTCCGGCTGTCCTGCGCTTACATCCAAGTTTGGAAACATCATCGCCCCATCATCCGAATGGACTTCCTTAACTAAACTCCACCGGCATCAGCGTCAATGGCTTCCATTTGCCATTTTACTTTGTAGCCAGCATCTAAGCTTCTCCTCAAGCGCAATTTGCAAAACAAAGACCGCTCGCACAATTCGCTAAACAACTTCCCACGCGCCAGCAAAGGCCTCCCCAAACGACCGATACCGGCCACGAGTCTGCAACTAAATCTCAGTCACAGCGGCTGTATGACATCCCCTCTCGTCCTTCTGGCAACTTCAGGAATTCATTCCACCCGCCTTGGAATGGCTAAAGCCAAGGGAACTTATGCAAATCACCATCTGGACGAAGATTCTCAAAAGGACTCACTCACACCCACCATCCACGGCCTCACCATTGTTTGGTGCGAAATGAGAAAAATTGCGCTTAGCATTGTGTGTGCGTCTTGAAGGATTCACAACAAACACACATCTTGGAAGCCGGATGAAAGCAGAAAGAGGCACCTCATTAATTTCCTTAAATTATTCCCGAAAGAAATAATCCATGAGAGAGATTTTCCAAAAACTTCGCCTCCCTTGTCGGGGAGAGGTCATAACTATTTAAGACCGACCGGGACGTGGGCAGGGTTGTTGAGAAGCTGCCACCGCCAGCGCCCCCGCCACCAGCAGCACCACCCTTCGATGGTGTAATTAAATTTTCTTGGCCGGCATATCCTTGCGATTAAGTACACTTTTAATCCAAGCGCCCAGTGTGTCCTTCAAGGAGAGGAGTATTTCGAGCACTTGTCTTCTGCGAGATCGACGGGGCCGCCGGGGGATGGGAGTGGGGGTGGTTGGGCGAGAGGAAGAGGCGTACATCTTATCACCAGCACTCTCATCATCAGGGGTATTAACATTATCATCATCATCGTGGAGAAGGCAGCAGCGGCAGGATATACATCTCATTCAGAGTTTTCAGGGGTATCCTTCTGTCAGGGCGTCCCTCCCAGCCAGAGGGCTGTGCGGAGCGCGAGAGAGAGACAGAGTGAGGGAGAGTAATTATGGAAATTACGCTCCATTGGTAAATTACCAAGTCATCCTGTCCGTTTGTTCGTTTGTCCGTTCATTTGCGAAAAGCGCGCTAAATCTCCTCCATCGTAGCGTCGTCCTCCGTGGACACACTCACACCCTTGCATAAATAATTCGCTTCTCATTCGCGGCAACGGTTGGCAGGATCTATCATTTGATACTTTGGATGCCTTCAGCCTAATGCCGAAGCAATTCCTGACAACGACCAGGACGACGACGACGACAACGACAACGAGGACGAGGCTGCTGCTGCTGCTTCTGCTGATGATGATGGTGATGATGATGACGACAATGAAGACGATGCTGCCTCGCTCGGCGAACGTTATGGGCCATCGTGCGCGCGTTGTATATATTTATTTGTGCGATGTCAAGGCTTTGCCGGATGGCCCTCTATCCCATCCATATAAACGAGCGAATTTTCTGACGAATGACATTATTCGTTAGTCTTCCATCCCAGGGCCGCCCGTCTCCGACCCGTCCCCGTTGCCGTCGCCAACGTTCCGTCCTTCCCTCAGGCAGAACTGTTACAAGAAAATCCCTCTCCGAAGGACGAAATTAATCCTAGTGATGCTGGCTGCTATCTCCGCCGTATCTCTCGAGTATCTTGATGGTGAAATTTGAAAATGGAGATGAAACTGAAGCTGCTTGTGTAGTTATCTTGAAATTCTTCTAAACCTCCTCCGCCCCCCCGAGGGGATGGATGCAAGAGTTTGTTTTGTTTTCTGTTTTTTTTTTTTGTTGGGTTTTGTTTTTGTTCTCGCTTGAATGGGTGGCACCCAAATGTCAAAGCGACTAGTTCGTCCTTTTTGTGCTGGGGAACCACTCAAAGCGAGACACACCGAAGGACGGAGCCGAGGACCGGCCGAGCGGGGAATCCATGTAATTCTGAGAAGATGTGAAATACGTCAGGCATGGGAGTCATAAATAACTAGGGAGGATTCTGTGACTGTGTGTGTGTGCTTGGCTGGGTGGGATGGATAAACGACGACGACGACGAGATGAAGATGGCACATCACATCATGCGCTCGTCGTCATCGTGCCGGTTGAGATTTCAGGACTTCAGTCAACCCATGCGCCAGCAGAGAGGAAGGGCGGCTTGGAATCAAAATGGATGTTGATGTCGAAGGAGTTTTCAGATGAATGTACGCCATGTTTGCGTCTAGTGGGGGTGCGCTTAGTTATGAGAGGTCAGGCAATAGCGGTGAGATTTACGATAATAGGCGATATTTCTCCCGACTTACTGGGCGAATATGGTGATTTTTCGGTCCGGGACGGACGGATTCGACTGCAAGAAGTGGGGTTTTGCTTGGGGATGCTAAAAGCGTAGAAGCTATTTGAGTTGAGGCCTTCGTGCTGAATTTGACAAGCAGACATCTATGCCAGTCCTGGAGGCAGTCAGAGAATGTGGACAACGGGCCTAAGTTCGAACAGAGGACATTCTTAATGATTGTCCATTTTCTCCATCTTCCTTGCGAGCCTCCTTGCAAACACTGTCTCGAATGGAAGGACTAATCAGATGTTCGTAGAAAGAGTTAAGTGGTCTAGCTTAGATTAGTTAGATGGGCTGCTGACGAAATTTTCACCACACTTAGACGATGTTGGTCCATTGGGTATTCATTTTCAGTCTACTAACACTGATCGACAACGCAAATGGTGAATTGGATTTTAAAACCAGATAAATGCGTTTAATTAAGCTTGCTTCCATTGGAATTGGAACGAGAGACCCCTCTTATCCAGGTCATGCCTTCAACCAACTGCGCCATCCAGTCGTTTCCTCGCGGCCGTATCTATGTAGAAAGGCTAAAGTGACATCAGTGTCATCTAATAGATCTACTCATTGTCAATCCACTTATCTGTTGGCGGGCATTAACCTTTATTCCCCTGTGAGGCTAACAGTCCACGAGCTGTACAGCGGCATGCACCTAGTTAAGCGTCTTCCGATCCAACTCTTAAGATGGCTAGGTCATGTAGAGCGGATGGACGCCACAGCTCTGGCCCGAAGAGTCTTCGACATCGAGCCATTGGGACAGCGCAACAAAGGACGTCCTCGCACGAGATGGCACAAACAAGTGGAAAAGGACCTCAGCCAACTGGGTGTGCGCAGCTGGAGGCAGCTGGCGAAAGATCGAGTTGGCTGGAGAGGCATGTGGGTTGAGTCCCAGGTCCACTTCGGACTGTAACGCCAATCAAAGAAGAAGAAGAGGCTAACAGTCCATAGACGAATGTAGATCCTATGTCATTAGGATTGTCGAAGAATTAGGCTCTTCAAGTTGCCGCCGTTTAAGCGCTTTCAGAGCTGTGGTACACCATTGTGCTGGTATGCCATCACGTCGTCTACCATCAGTCTTCTCTACTTGAAGTCTTGTTATTGAGTCTTCTTTGTAAATCCTCTTGTGGACCCAATGATGCATAACTTCGTTTCTGTACTAGTAGACATCTACTGTATACAAACTTTGGCTCTCACTGTATGTATCATTGTATAACTAGGTAGGTAGCTGTATGCACACCCTCAAGACCTTGCAGCCGTGGCTTACCTAGACCAACCAAAAAGTTGGGTCTATTGTGCACTTAATGGGTAGTATTGTACTATCATGAGACCATCTTTTGTGCTATGACCATTCCGCTATATTTCAAAACTTAAGGAGGTTTTTCAACTCTACATCAATCACGTCTCCTGGCTCTGTAAATAAGTAGCTTCGAAAGACTTGTTTTCTATTCCTAGCGAGGACTGGACATGCGCAAAGTAGATGGATGCATTTCATTTGTTCATCGGCTTCGAGTAGTAGTAGTAGTTTTCTTGTTGTGCTTGCTGTAGTAGGTTCCTTTGGTAGGGATGAGTGCATGTGTTACGCATCTGTACTCCCCAACGATGAGATTTTTTGATAGTGGTGTAGAACGACTCGGTAGTCGCGTGCCTCGGTCTGACCTTGCTGGGATTTCCAGGCAAAATTGTGTTGTCTTGTGTAGATGGATGCAACTCGACCATTGGTCTCTGCCTCGACCACTGATTCGAAGGGCGTCCATCTAAAAGGCTGCTAGGCCTTGAGTGTTAAGGCACTTATCTAGAAGTGACCTTCGGACTGCGAAAGCCCGACCAGAGGCTACATTCTGGTACCATGGGAGATAGCTGGCCCCGGAAAGGATAGTCGGTGCCGTTAGGCTCCCAACCTCATATTTCGAGCTATCAAGAGGTATGCCCCCTAGTGGGAGTATCATGCTGGCTATGGTTGCCCAAAATCGCAGGAACATATTGCGTACTAGGACCATTTTAGGGTCTGTGGATGCTAGAGGTGTTGGATAGGCCTCTTCCTCAGCAAGGTTTGTGGTCGCCCTAAAGCGTCACTAAATTGTTACTGGGGTGGTAATTACAACGCTTAATTTGACTCCGCTATTGTGGGTAGTCTCACAGTGAAATTTGCCAATAATTGGCCCGGTATTCACGTTAAGCATTCTTTCGACTTCTGTTCATCGGCTTTGCAGTTTCTTCAGAAGTCATTGTGTAGTATGTTCAGTGCCTGTAAGCTCCTGTAAGCTGGCGGCTTCATGCAACTAGAGCTGATCAGTGATGTCGATTTCCACAAGGCCCTGGATATAAATTCGCTGTCCAGATTGAGCCAACGAGGCTATATCCAGGACTTCGTTCACCAGTTTTCCTCTTACAGAGTTAAGAGTTATGGGTGCATAATGTATTGCCCGAGATTTACCCGTCTCCATTTCTCTGTGTGTCCTGGCACAATTATTGTCGAGGATATTTTACTGATGCCTACTGTCTACATAGCCTGACTAGTTTCGAAGTCAAGATGTATGGTTGACACTATGACTCTTATTGCTGCTTGGCTCTTGGAAAGGATCGGTTGGTTATGTGTCGCTCCTTCAGTGCGAGTGTGTGCTCCTTCATGTATTGCATTCACTTCAACTTGGCTTGTGATCCTTGCCATGCGGTGGTATCTTCCCTGCGCTTGAGGCCGCTCTTTGAGCCGTCAGTGTATGTCGAGAATAGACCTCCACCTGTTACCAGTTATTCCTGACATTGCTCCCTGTCGCGGGAAACGTGTATGGAAATTCTTTTCTGGGGCTAATGTTGGTGGTCGGCAGTACGTTGTGTTGTGTCGCTTTCCATGTTGTGAGTATAGAGGCGTGGCCGTATGATTTTTCTCTAGAGAATCAGAGACGATGTGTCTGCACTACTGCTAGAGAATAGTTCAAGCGGTTGGAGGAAGAGAATAGCCTTGACTCGAAGACGCCCTCCAATTCCTAGACAGGCTAATCTTTGTTCGTTTGTAGACTCTTTAGAAGATATTTCTTTTTCAGATCTTTCTACGGATTCAGAGAACTGTATTTCAGCATGGGTCTTACCAGTTAAAACCATGATGTATAGCTTGGCTACACCCCGTGGTTTGAGACCCCAGATTATATGCCTTCCTTTCCACGTGGTGGTCCGTGGCGTTGTGGGTATATGCGTCGACCCCAGTGCACTTGAACCCCGACGTCCGGGATCGATCCCTGATCTGTGTGAGAAAAAAAAGCTTTTCAAACTTGGCCGTTCGTATTCGGCATAAAAATGTAGGTCCCTTCCATTCTGAGAGAACAATAGCACCCACAACACAATTGGTTCCTGAGAAGCTAGGCCCTGGCCCTCTACGGGCTGTAATGCCACCCATATTATATTATATTTGATTATTATTATATGCGGTCCTTCGTAGTATCCTTTCAAATGAATTTGGAGTCACGTATGACACCTATATAGGTACTTTGATGTCTTCAAGAGTTTGAGTTCGACTACATTTCTCAAGCTTAAACCGATCATTGTCAAACACATCAGTCTCCTCTAGATAAAGTCCTCTATTCATTCTTCCTTGTGATTCTACTTGATGCGCGTTTCTGGTTCAGTGGACACCGATTTTCTACGACATTTTGACTCTCGCTGTGTCATATTTTTGACTGCATTGTTGGATGTCTCAAATGGTGGTGTAAAAAAAATGTCTTCGGTCCTTATGAAGTGACGGACTCCAATGAATTGCAGAGAGAGGCATTGTTTAATGCAGTTTTGATGAGAAACGGCGTGACTTAGATCTAAGACTTCTGCTGTCTTCTGTCAATCCCTGGTACGACCTTCTACAGTACTTAATCTGAATTTGTAAGCCCCCAGAAAACGGCAACAAGTTAGACATTTGCAGACCATTGAGCGTTCAAAAATCAAGGCAACAACACAATATCACCGTTGCCAACTAGTCCGGATTGAAGTAGAACTGCTCTCGTCTCTATCAACACATAGGGCTTCCCCATGTTGCGATGCGACATCAAATGATGTGATTTCTGTCCCCTGAAAATATAGAATCGAAATGACGCTCCACTTATAACGTGACGAGATGCTTTGTCAAATTGTTTGTCCCACCTTGCCAAAAGACGACGGAAGGAGAGGCATTTCTTGCCCAGGTCTTAACCGGACACTGATAGCAGCTCGCTTTTTCATCGAACCCCTACAAAGTGCTGTCTAATTCAGGAACGCCTGACAGACCATTAAATCCCTTTCACGATCTAGACTCCTCCATTTGAAACCTCGCAGCCAAACGCCACTGAGCATCAAAGCACCCAATTCGGTCGTAAGCCATGTGAGAGCTCCCACAATTCATCTCGGGACCACCGACGTCGTGTCGATGTCCCCGCTTGCGCTCTCAAAATGGTACCCTTGATCTCAATTCATTACTCCAAAACTGCTCGCAACCCAACAAATCACAATTAAAAGCACGCGCTCCCCACATCCAGGCGCAACCGAAGCCGCTCCCTTGAACGATCCTTGCCATGTCCAACGACGTCAGAAGATCCAACACACTGCCGCTGCTAGTGGTAGTGCTGCTGCTGTGCGGGACGTAAATTACAAGACAATTGCAAATAAATTCATTAAGCCTTGGAATTATGTAATTGTTCCTTCAGGACGTATACATAACATTTTATTAGTTCTCCATCCACCCGCCGGCAGCCGGCAGCCGGCAGTCACCCGCCACCGGGCACCCGGTAGATGGCGCTCTCATATTAAAATCATAATTCACCAGCAGAATTTGTATTTTTCGAACCTGAACCAGCCACTTCCTCCGGGGGCGGGTGTGGCTGTGTGTGGGGTGAAAGGGGGAGGATATTTGCCCCGAACGGGTTATGTTGGTTGGATGTGTCATTAGTGTCCCGTTAAATGGGATATCCCGGCGAACACACAGAGCACCGAGCACCGAGCACATCCACATAAATTATAATCAAATTATTAACAACTCCTCACGGGGCGGGGAGCACCACGTTTGTTGGACAAACACCGACAGAGGGCAGAGAATGTGCTGCAAAATCCTTAATCAGGGCCGCCGGGTGGCAACGGGCGAATTTGTTTATTGCCATCGGGAGAGAAAATGAAAACTTAGCCGAAAAGTTGTTGACCTGACACGTAGACACGACCTGGATGGAGCTGCAGAGGAACACAAAACAGAAGAAAAAAAACCGTTTGACGATAATCCCTTCCGTCGTGCGAGCAAGGTACACAGGCAAAGAAGATCGCCTTCCCTCTGTTTGTTGATGGCGCACCAGTCCACCATTTTGTCATAACAAAGCCACCCGCCAGCCCCCCGACGGCTGATGAAACAAAAGAGGACTGCTCCTGCACCAAGGACGCGGGGTGCGCACTGTCGAGACGAAAAAGAAAAGCCAGACAGCAGAATCCTTGCAAACACATAAACTGTGCACATGCAGACCACCCACAGACATAGAGCGCCCGGGCGGGGGTGGCGCGGGGCGTGGGGTTCGCATCCAGATTCCGTCACGGACATGTCAACAGTGAGCCCGGGAGTCGACTCCAGAACTGCATGCCAGCACCAACCAAAGACGAGGGCGCCTTCCACAAGGTGTATCCTTGGCGTATCCTGCGCCAGCTACACAAACATTCACCGGGCCGGGATGCGGGTCCTTTCTGCGGACATGTGATGAACAACAAACAGGCACCAGGCGATTTATACAAACAGTCTCGTTGTCGTTGTCGTATCTTCTTGTTCTTGTTATTTTTTGGTTCCTTTTTGCTGCTCCGTCCCTAGCTTCGGTCTCGTTATCCTTGTTGTCTGTCCGTCGAGCGTCGGTTGTGCTCCTCTTTTCCATATTTTTTCTCGCTTGTCTTGGTGCGGTGCCCTTCGGAAAAGGATTCATATTCATGAAATGCAAATGGAGGAGGCGGAGGAGGAGGTTGAATGGATGGCTTTGTTGTTGGCCAGCCAACCGAAGGAGAGCTCATGCTGGGCTAGCGACTGCGATGCCTTGTCGCTGCTTGATTGGAAAGGACATGCTCCGACGCTGTGAGACGAGCTGGTACACATGGAATGATGTAGCTCGATCTGCTTTTGATATCGGATGACGTCGCTGGGATGAAGGCAGACGACAAGGACGAGTGATGGAAGATTAAAATCGGACAGAGGAGCCGACAATGGAGGACGAACGAATGAAGGTCCGTCTCTGGGTGTGCTTTTCATCAAGTGAATGTGTGCGCTGATGATTGTGTGGTGGCTTCGGTTTCATTGGCCGACGGACTAGCGCACTCGCTTGGCGTGATTTTCACACAAGCACACAAATGTGTTTGGCTGTGCAATTGAGTGGCGGTCGGTGGGTGGAGGGACTTGTCAAAGACGCTGCCGACTGCGGGTGGTTATGCGATTCCAAAGTGAGCATCGCAATTCAAAGGGTTTTGGGAACTGATACTGGAAATGAGGGTCTACGGACTGTCATTGGTTCAAGAATGCTTGTGTCGTGAAGGGTGGTATGGATTTAAATTGGACTTGAGGCCTTTTTATTTTATTTTTTGACGAAAAATTTGTTCCTTCATGCTCTAAAGTAGAAAGCCAATTACGAAGCTTCCCTGGATGCCCTCAACATTCCGAGACTGCTCTGAAGCTCCGTACCTAGCTTCGGTTGGATGAACTCCAAAAATTCATCAAAAATCCCCTCTTTGATTGGCGCTACAGTCCGGGATGGACCTGGGCCTCAAACAACAAGCCTCTCCAGCCAGCACGGTCTTTGGCCAGCTGCCTCCACCTGCGCACACCAAATTGGTTAAGGTCCTTCTCCACGTGTGTGTACCATCTCGATCGAGGTCTCTGTTGCGTTGTCCCAATGGCTGGGTATCGAACACTCTTCGGGTCGGAGCTGTGGTGTCCGCCCGCTTTGCATGACCTAGCCCTCTTAACTAGCTGCAGGTCGCTGTACAGCCCGTACAGTTGATGTTTAAATCTTCTCTTAAAACATCCAAGAGCTTCTTCATCCGCTTTCAATAGCGTATGTCCATGTCTTTGCGCCACAGAGCAGGACAGGGATGTTCATTTGTCCCAAAAATGGCTTACATGCTAACCCGTGCTTTTAATCGACATTTCTTCATCGACTCAGCTAAGAAATTCCACTATTACACCAAATGGCGTGTTCACAGAAAATGTTTGAGAAGACCATCCCAATGTGGATTCAGGTCAGCAGCCAAATGTCGGATCATAATGATGGTGCTCCCAAATGTTGCGGAGATATCAAGGAACTAACTGTTGATGGCGCACCAGTAACTGGCGCAGTATCTCAGCGTTAACTTCGTTGAAGTTAAGGTTGAAGTTCAACAGCCATTTGAAACTGGCCCTGAAGAAGTCCAACCTCAGCTTCGATCCCATCTATCCCTTGATGCGTAAGCAAAGAGAATTAAGCCAATTTGCTCTACGAGCGCCAATACGACCGATTTGGTGCCGTGAAACAAGGCCTAAGTCAGCAATTCAGTTGTCACAAGGCAGTTGTCTTATAACCCTCAAAGTTCAAATTAGCCTGTAACACAGTATGGTGTCCCTAAAGCAGGTTCAGATGGCACACCATCTCAAACACCAACCTGAAGAAGCTCGCAATTTTTAGAAGAAAAATGCTGCGAATATGCACCGGCCCCACCTTCGACAAGGACCGTCGAAAGCACCACAGCAACAAGTGAAGCCCTAGCATCATCCCCCTGCATCAATACTTGGTGTTACTGTTCAGAAAACAGCTTCTAGGCATCAGCAAGCCATGCCAACGAGGCTATCAGGAACCTGAGAAACACAATCCCCAGACAAGGCTGCTTTAACGCCCTAAGTCTGCTAAGGCTTCCCTTTCCTACAAGATAGAACACCTTGATGTCGAAATAGCGTGTGTAAAAGTAGCCCAATTGAGCACAACTTCTCATCGACGCCTAACAAGGAGCTGCATGGCTTCTATCAGAGCAGCGATAGGCACACGGATTTGAACAACGCGATGTAAAACCTGTAGAATATTAGAAATAAACACAAGAGCCAACACCTCAATCATTAATTTTAAGCCTAGTTGCAATATCAAATTATAAGATAAATACCTTTGGCTCACAATAACATTTTCAAATCGATTCTGACGATAAGATGATTCCACCAACCTCTGAAGAAGGCGCCGTCCTGTAATGAGAAGATCAACTGTACCATGCAACCTCATAGTTTAGACTTTAAGCCGATGGAGGGTGATTCATCTTGAGGTTTAATTTTCAAAGAGAGAGACTACTTTTTACTGATCACAGGTGACTCCTATCAAGCTGCTTTCTCATTTTTGTTCAGGATCCTTTGCCAAGTCATCATGGAAAGACCACAAAAGCGTCTCCAAATTGTTCAGCTGTACTTCGAAAATCAGCATTCTGTGAGAAATGATTTTCGTTCGATTCGAGGTACTCTACGGTACGCATAATTGACCTACTGAAACTGCTATTACCAATACCATTCGCTAATTTGCGACCCAGTTTCCATGATTAGACCACATCCAGTAAGCAGGGAAGAGACTATAGCAGCTGGAATAGCAACCGTGGTAATAGTGCACTTTTAATTTCCAAAAGGGTCTTACAATAGGGACTAGACTCAAAACACTTCGATTGTGGTCCGAACTCAACACTGGCCACTCAACCATTCTCAAGGAATTCAATTTCCTACCTAGCGACACCGACCGCCTACTACCCCAGGCCATCTTTGAAAAGAAATTCTCAATCAGTATTCCCTCCAGATCGGACTGGATGACTGATACGCAAACACTGAAAGATCCTCTGCGCATCTTCACGGATGGTTCAAAGACAAAAGAAGGGGTGGGTGCGGGTGTCTATTCACAAGACCTCAACATTGCTATCTCCGTGAAGCTCCTTGATCACTGTAGCGTTTTTCAGGCAGAAACCATAGCGATTAAAGAGGCGCTGTCCTGGCTTAAAAACAATGTGATATCAAAAAGGGATATCACCATCTGTTCCGATAGTCAGGCCGCCATAAAATCCCTGGACAATGTCATGTTCTACTCGAAAACATCCCTTAATTGCAGGCTGTCTCTTAACGAGATGGCCGAGCATTTTAACATTCACCTCATGTGGGTGCCGGGACACTGTGACATACCAGGAAACTGCAAAGCCGACGAACTCGCTAGGTGTGGTACAACCTCATCTCTATCAATAGAAGGGGTACCACCTTCCATGCCTATCGCTACAGCCTATCATCTTTTAAAGATTCATACAATCAAAACCACCAATGACAAATGGCTAGAAGGCACCACCTGCCTTAAAACAAAAGAAATCTGGCCATCACTTAACCTAAAACGGTCACTCAGTCTACTTGGACTCAGCAAGCCCTCAGTAAGGACCCTTATAGGAGTCATAACCGGGCACTGTGTAATTGGCGCTCATGCTCGCAGGACGGGTGCACCATATAATGATTTTTGCAGAAGCTGCATGGATGAAGAGGAGGAAGAGAACACTCATCACCTTCTCTGCTCCTGCAGTGCTCTTGCCAGTCGTAGGTTCCTGCATCTAAGAGCCTACTACTTCAGCGACCGTAACGAGCTAAAAAGTGCCAGCATTGGCCAACTAAATCGGTTCATCAGCAGCACCAACTGGTTCCAGCGTTAGGAGAAGTCAATCCGCGTGGTATCACAATGGGCCTACTCTGGCCTAAGTGTGACTGCTCTGCAGCAGTCAGCCACTACAACCTAACCTAACCTAGGGACTAGACAACTTTAAATTTAGTTTGTGAACGCACTCTTTCAATAATAAAACAAACTGTCACTGTCAATTGATTCAGTAAGCTCAACATTTTCATCAGAGTAATGTCATAGAATCATCATAGAACGAGCAACGAGTGCAAATTATCATATAATATCATACAATATTATATGACCGCACCTTTAAGAGACTTAACTCCAATTTTCCGTTTGCTCATTTTTCTCTAAATGAGTTCGTCAATAAGCAATTGACCTGTCGGAAATCCACATGTGCTTCATCAATTACCACTTCATCCACAAAAAATAGCTTTTTGGTGCGGTTTACATTCCGGGGCCATATTTTTTTCGTCGACGATAACGATCGTCAGGTTACTATGAATGGTGTCAGCGTTAACCCGCCATGATTAGCGATTACTTTTGGCCCCAATTGGAAGATACGTACTCTCAACATTCTGGTGCCACAATCTACACAGCACACGTTACAGTGGATTTATTGAAGAGTATGTATTGTGAGCGTGTTTTCTCAAGAAATGAGTCAGTCATTAGCCACCTTGTTCGTGCGATTAAACGCCCCTTGCCTATTTTCTGTGGGCTACGTTAAGTCATTGGTGTATGCCAATAAGCCAACGACGTTGAAAGAGCTGAGAGCAACACGAAATAACTGTCGTTTCGGCCGAAATGTGTGCCCGATTCGTTGAATATTGGGTCTAACAGATCGACTGTTGTAAACGTGCCCGCGGTGGCCATATGAACAAAGTTGAGGTTCAATCATAAATGTTTTGTTTGTACTTCAAGTCGATAATAAAGTTTTTGACATATCTCTCATGGTTTGCGTTTTATTTAAAAAATAGGTTGTGAAGTCCTTATTTGATTATGGCCTGATGAGAGCAAAATTGTTCATTTTGGAGAATGTGGCTCCCGTCTATATGTATCGTCCTCAATACCATAAATCACGGTAGCTCAAAAATAATGGTTTAGGCCTGTTTTTTCTAAGGTTTGTAAGGTGTTGGGCCCACCCGTCTTACTTCTGGTACCATGGACTGTATATGTGATCTTGCAAGGGTAATGTTTCAAGCCACTAATCTGGGTCTTTCACCAAGAAAACATACCAGCAATACAGCCAAGAGAGGTTAATGTAAAGATATGGCCCACACAGTCACCAGATCTTTACCCCATAGGTAGCTGAGAGCAAGGTGTGGGATGGAAGACCTTGACGAATCGATTCGTCGTCATTCTTAGCAAGTTTGGCTTAGCGTACTCGGCCATGTGCTTCCTAAAATTCAAGCACATGGTCTTGCTGAGCTCAAGACGGCGCTTCGATCCATGCAGCTCGTGAAACAATGGGCTTGTTTGAGAAATTACTTTGGTGAGCCCTTTCTTTCACGTTTTTCTACTATAACTTGGCCGCCTATATCGGGCGGTATCTCACCTCAGGACTATTGGATATATAAAGTCTCAGTTCTTCAGGAACACAGCAATAAGGCATCTACGATTGACTCGAAGTCGTAACTCGTGCTACCGGCGAGATGCTAGTCGCTGTGCTCGAATTGAATGCACCACCTCAGACGTAGGCATATAACAATATGGGTGGCGCTACAGTTCGCAGAGTGCCAGGGCCTTACCCTCTCACTCGTATTGTGCATGCCATTGTTCTCTCACGAGTGGAAGGGACCTACATTTTTATGCCGACTCCGAACGGCCATGTTTGACAAGCTTTTTCCAGACACGATTACTCTTTGAGCATTGCCAGTGACTCGGGGTGGTGGGGTTGTGGAAATTGTTTTTGTCGCACAAACCAGGGATCGAACCTACGACGTCGAGTTTGGGGTCGACCTTCACACCCACAATGCCACGGGTCACCACCTCACTTCAGACGAAGTGGTGCTAGTATTTATTTCAAAAAAGGAAATGTGATGAATTATTCTTTTAACCGATAATAAACATCTTAACTTGATTTTCAACTTTATGTGTTTTATTTTTACATTATAAATAAAACCTCATCTGAATCACCCTTTATATGAAAAACTATTTAAAAAATGGCTTAGACCGCAAACTTATCTTTTCCTCCATTCTCTTCCGCCACATTTTCTCCCATGCCTCCGCCCCCGAACCATCTCCTTTCATTCCACAAAAGATACAAACATCAACTTAATGGAGTGCAAAAATCACCTCCCCTCACAAGGTGGGTGGCAACAACGCAGAAGCTCCCATCAACATCCATTCGCGATGACTGACTCTCCTCATCCACACACACACACACACAGCGACAGTAAATGACTTCAGATTCATGCACTTTCGTTCCTTCTGTCACCAGCATAAATCATCGATTCCGACAGGCTATACCAAAAATCCATAAATACCCGAAAAACTATAAATTCCAACCGCCTCCCAAACCCGGTTGAGTGGCGGAGGAGAAAAAAAAACGACTGCACAACTCTCATTCGAAAAACCATAGATCAAAAACTGAAGGTCCTGCGCTCCACTCGCTACTCAGCGAGCAGTTCCTGGGTTCGTTCATAAACTGCCATCGAGACAGATCCTTGGATCGCATCGCCATCCTCGCCCCCAGATTCAAGGTAAAATTCGCCAACACAAAAAAGAGAGCAGAAGAAACCAACCACCCCCTCCTGCCGACATCGACGCGAGATAAGAAAGGATCCCCCCACAAGCAACCCTCCGCCCAGTTTCTGCATCACTAAACCAATGCAACTGAAAAATATTCTCCCACCCGCCAGTCAGTGAGCAAAAATCAAGCCCCCCGCCCTCCCCGACTGCAAGCATCGCGATGCCAGGAGATGCACAGCCAGGATACACAAACTCCTTATTTACAACTTTTCATACACTTTTGCATATATCCCTCAAAACGTAAACGGAAAATTATTTTTAACCTTTTTCTCTTCTTCGCACACAGACATCCCAGCGGGATACCAACCAACACGTGATACACACATGCCTGAATCTTGTCTCCAATAAATCAAATTTTATTACAGTTTTCTTCATTTTACATTTCCAAACAATACACTCGCAGGACGCAGCTCCAGCCCAGCCAGCGACCGGCAACCGCCGGGCGACGGACTCCAACTCTGACTCCGAATCCGATTCCTGGGTGGCGGTGCACAAGGATATTCATAAATATTTTCTAGTTCTAGGATCCAATCCGTGCAATCGAAAGACAGATAGGTGGGTGGATCCCTCCAAGCACACACAGACACACAGAGAGGCACCTGGGAGGGTGTGGGTGTGTGTGTGTGTTATCCTCTGACAGCGAGACATGATACGGGGCAAGAACGACACGAAGGACGAGCAGCAGAGTGCTGCCGATGGTGTCGGCGAACTGGGTTGATGGTCGGACGGGCGGCCGGGATGGCTTGGGTTGGGACCCCTTGGTGCACCTTCGTCGTCGTCGTCGTCATCATCATCGTCCTTGTGTCTGTGCACAGACTCTAGTCCTGTGTGACTGCGGGTGTTTTTTCCCGTCCTTGTTGTGTGCACACCTACAGGAGAGAAGAAGGAAAAAAACACAAAACAACCGACTTTTAAGGATCTCATTGAGCGCGCTACCCCGACAAGGATGTATTCGACGGGGGTGTGGGCGGCACAGCTAAAGGGTTGATGGAGGCACACGATAGGGTACCTTCCCAATGGGTATCAGCAGGGGTATCATTCAAGCAGTCCCTTCCAACGTCTTCCAGCGAGTTTCTGAGTTCTGAGTTTTTCCTCAAAAATCAACCCAAAACCGAGAGCCGGCGGAACGTGTGCTGGGTGGTCGTAATTCAAAGCGCGCCTACAGGCATCATATATCGGAGGCGTCACTTTGAAACAAAGAACCCACACACGCACACACACGCTCTCACACATCCACTGCCTCCGTGTGCTTTTTGGCACGACACCCCGATGCCAGCGTATCACTTGCCATATCTCGGGATAACTTTTTGTCACTGAAGGCATGTGGATGCGCCAGAAGAACGAGTGTGCTTTCGTGTGTGTGTCAAATGATGTATACGTCTATTTAGCGCCCAACTCCTTCGACGACCATAAATCAGATCAAGGCAGGAGCTGGGATTCGTTTTAATTAGGAGACGAGTGTGAGGCTTGAGAGGAGATCTCCTATTCGGCGGCGAACAGAGGAACATTTTGCTGATATCAGTCCTCTGTCTCTGTCTCTTGGTGTGTGTGTGAAGTGTCTTATCGGAGCGAAAGGGGCTCGAGAAAGGATTCACTTGGCACTTGGCGAGAGTGAGTGGGCGGCAGTGGGTTCGGGGCTTTTGAGCCAGTAAAGCGACAAATCACATGATTTAGGATGTTAATTAGGCGGAAAAATATATCATCGTGTGATACAGTCGATGGCATGCTGTTGGTTGGCGGGCGAGGGGAGGTGTGAGCAGACGTCTGACGGGGAGTGTGTGCTCGCATGGTGCGAGGGAGGGGGGTTTCAAATGAGAGCATCTCCAACGGAAATTTGAATCGCAGAGATTAGGTGAAGAAAGACTTTGATTGTGAGTCTCTGAGAACCCAACAGAGGGCGCCTAGAGGGAAAGGCTTCTTCCTTATTGAGTGAGATCGAGAACCAACTTGGACTGTAACGTCATACAAGGGAGAAGAAGACTATTAGGTGTCAACACGAACTGAAGTAGGATCATATCTCTCGGACTTGCCCTTAAAATAGCATGAACTCTTGAAGGACTTCTCTGAGAGACATTGCGTAGGAAGACATGAGTCCCGATTTTATACCCAAAAGGCCACAGTCATACCTTTAGTCTAATTTGACTGTTAGTCTCCACTTCTCACTCAAAGTTAGTCCTTCCTTCAACACCTCCAGAGCAACCGAAACCAAGGCTCAGCGTAGATGTCTGTAAGCTCGATCGGTAAAAAAACGACCGCCAATTTGTGAACGTTAACAAGTTCCAATCCAACACGATCCAGCAGCCGGAGCAACATCATACCGCCTCAGCTGTTGCCAATCGCCATTTCCTCCATGCTAAGAGCAATGTGACTATTTGTCTAAGGTCTCCGTTGAAGCTTGCTGTGAACTTGGGCATCTTCGACTCTCATCCTATGGTCCACGCACATAGGATAATGGGGCTTACACTAGTCGAGGGGCTTTAGGAGAACCGTCCTCGTATCGCCCCATGTGTCTACTAGACCCACTAGGCAAGATGCTGGAACGGACTATCTACGACAGAACACTGGCGAAAGCGGAGGCAAACGGCGCGTTATCCAATCATCAGTTTGGTTTCATGAAAGCGCGTTCAACAGTTGACGCCATGCGGTTGTTCACTTGGCTAAAGAACCCATTCAAGGAGTTAGATGGAGCTAGCATGTTGAGTGAAACCCAGATCCACCTCAGACTGTAGCGCCCTAAGAAGAAGAAGAAGGAGTACATTAGAAGAGCTTGCACAATAGATAAATAGAAAAACACTTGGTCTTCTTCAAAAGAAGACCTCTGAGTCTGCGAATGCGTGCCTATTCCTTCCTCAGCTCTTGATCCGTCTGTATAACATTTCACCGTATTGCTGCTCTGTCTGTGGACTTTGTATTCGTTGCTCCAATCTTTATTGTTGCTAAGCCTAATGGTGAACTGTTTTTTGATATTAAATATCCAACAGCATGAGATTGAAGGTCCACTTTTGGGGACTGGATAGGATTTTGCAGCACAGCGGAGATCGGGCACCTACCTACATTGAGAAAGTTGATGGTCAGTCATTTGCTCTTTGGCGATGATTTGGTTATCCTCACATCCTCACTTCCACCAACTCCAATGCGTATTTCAAAGACCGTGCTTGGTGCCAAGTACGAGCTATCGGTTTTCAACACAGTATTTGCTGCAACTCTATCCTATGGTCACGAAGTTTGGGTAATGACCGAAAAAATAGAATCGCGATTACAAGCTGCCGAGATAAGATTCCTTCGTGCTGTTGTGAGAGTCACTCGCCGGTATAGGATGGGAAACACGGCTGGACGCGAAGGATACCATGTTGAGTAGCTACTTCAGCGAACGAGAAGAGCTGTGCGTCGTTGGCTTGGACACGTAGCATGAATGTCCCCATCATCATATCTTCCGAAACGTGCTTTAAATGCAACTTCATCAGGATTGCTAACGTTTGAAAGACCCAAGACTAGGTGGATGCACCAATTCCAAAAAAAAATCTCTTAGCTGCGCTTGGCCATAAATCCTGATGAGTTAGAGTTGTTGGCGGAAGGTCGAGTTGCGTGGAGATCTCTACCGGATCATGCGGGACAGAGGATGATGATGATAATGACTTCTGCGTGCAATCGTTGGTGTTGTATTTGTTACTGGCAGCTAGAGTATAAGGCTCATTCAGAAACTAATTGTATGAACAGAACCTGGTCTGGCATGACGTCTGCGTCCAACGAACGCACACTTCAGCTTCAGTCCTCGATCTCAAGTCTATGAGCTAAGGCATCTTTGATCACAAGCCAAGCCAAGAACTACACGAGCTATACATAAGACAAGTGGATACTCGGGCGTCTAGATGCCTAGATCGCCTAAGGTGGCTTATTCATGTAGAGCTTGTGGACATTAGCTCCGGCCCGAAGAGCGCTTGACCGCAAATGTGTTCGATGACGCCGCGGAGGAAGCTAGTGTCTACGGTAGCAGGGCATAAGCTCTACCAACTGTTGTGCGAAACTAGAGGCAGCTAGCTAGAGAGGCTTGTTGTTTGAGCCACAGCGATGTGGTACCACTGAATGCCCATGTCCACAGTGGTCTACATACTCTCATTCGAATTCTGGAAGAGACCCAAAAAATGTAAGTGGACACATATCACCTGTTCGTCAAGTTAGGAGCTACAAATGACTCCTTGCATAGAGACAGCTGTACAGCGCCATTCTAAGTCTAGACCCTACTTCCAAGCTCGTCATGTTGTCCGGGGTGACGTCAGACAACTCTCATTTCTTCATAAAACGCGATGACAAAATCGCTGAGTCCTTCAATACTTAAAAAAATAATTGGGTGCTGTCGTGCAACTTTTCCAACATCGCACTTAGGACGATCGTGTAAGACTCATCACAATGGAAAGCAGACTTTCGGCAGACATTAAGGTGATCATGTGGCCCTGGGCAACCAAGCTGCTGAAGTAGGCCTGCCTTCGTAAGAAAGGACAGGCAACTAAGTGTTTAACGTGCCCTCCCGCCATAAGGCTTATTTCACGAAAACTATTGCTCTTTGAACCATTTTTCGACGCCGGACCAGACGCCTTCAGTAGGAATCTCAAATACCAGTTTTTTTGTTTAGAGTTTTTAAATAAGCGTACGGACCTATTTTCCCACCTTTGTAGCGTCGTGAAGCCCATCTAACACATCTGCCTTTTTTTGGGTCGTAGTCCTTGGTTGTTTCATCTGCAACTCCACATAGACTCAAATCAATACCTTTCGCGTCCCAGAAAGTCGCAAAAGCCCAGCGCCTTAATATAAACCCATATCCCTCCACGTCTCCCCCCGACTTTGGGTTTTAAGCCACTGCCACTATGATACTCTCGCTGGGGGGCCAAACTCAAGCAAACATTCTGAGATCTTTGTGGGTTCCACGGGCGTATTCCTGATCTCCCGTGTCACCGGACTATAGTCTCTTGTCAAGCTTCCAGTAGGTTGCCTAGGACTGGCCGCCAATGTATTTAAGCGGAAGACTGATCGTGCAATCTCGACGAAGGCACTTTCCATTTATTCCTTTGTTTCCCAGCTTCAAACCGTTGTGTTTAACTAGCACTAGAGCAGGTTGCTTCTTTAAACCAGAAGCTCTTGGCATAGGATTTTAGACGCCTCTTACGACAGGCATGGCTTAACTCGTGTATTTTTTGGGTCCCTCACCAGACTCATATCACAGGGGGAAGCAAACAAGGACATCATGGATAGATAGGAAATTGGAAGGGGCCCACGACTTGGTTAAAACGCCACATTGGATAGTCAGAGCCATCGCCTACCCTTCCTCGTCATCTGAGATGAATCCCAGAACTCATGCCAATCACTTCCCCTCCGCTCACAAGGGACAAGCGACTGACTTCTCTCATCACGTTCTCGAGTCAAAAAAAATCCAGAAATATAAAACCGCCAAGAATTCCTAAGAAACAATGCCCTTCTTTGACATCGCCTCCCCTTGTCGGCATCTAAGCCCCGACACCACATTCCCCCTCCCCCGTCGTTGATGACATCCGAATGCACTCCTCGGCCATCGTGTAACCACCTCTAACCACTCCCAGAGCTCGTAAAACGCACCAAAGCCATCCTCCGCTGCAGTGCATCTGGCCGCGTTCAACTGGTTTCCAATCAAACACGTTGGTCGCCTCCTAATGCCCATAAAAAAAAACTCAGAAATCAGAAAATTTCTTCATCTTTGGACCGTCCGTCCGTCCGTCCGTCCGTCCGTCTCACGCATCAATCCTCATCATCGCGCGCACCGTTTGCGCGCCTAAGCCGGCCTGCGCATCCCGGCGCGGCGAACAATGCGTCCGAGATGATGTGCAGCACCACCAATCCAGAGATGGTCGCTGCCTAATGACATGAGTTATGTACGCACACCATCGCCCATCGCCCGTCCGACATCGCACACACTCAGGTGTCCCCCCCGCTCTCGCCGCCGCGGCAGGTAATTTATGTGTCAGAGCGCGGTAGGCTCCCCCGGACACACAGTCACACGTGCACCAGCCACGTCCGGATGATGGTTGATTTGTGTTCTGAGGCTCATCCCCGGCCGGGACCGATCCGAGCTGGGATTGGTCTTGAGCGTCATAAATCTCGGCACTGCCTCGCGCGGATCATTCATTTTGTTTCAGTCTGCTGTCCGTCTGTCTGGGGCCGTGCTGGGTCCCCTGTAATTATACAGATCCTCCAAAATGATTCCGCGCTCTCGCGCGTTCGCGTCCGTGTTCTGTATCTCGCTGTATCTGGCGGCCGGGCGCAAATGGCGGAACAATCGATTGCGCGCGCGTATAATATCGTAATTTACGATCATCGCTGCGCTGGGAATGCACCACCTCCCACCACTCCACTGAACCGGGACGAGGATGTTTGCGCGACGCTGATGAGAACGATGACAAGGCCCAAGGTGAGCCGAGAGACAGACAGACAGAGCGTCCGACAGACGGAGCCGAATGAGAGAAACGAAATAATTGAATTTTGATATCTGCTTCGTAATTTATCGGCTTGGAGCGCGGGGATCATTGAACGCATTAAATCTTCTTCGGGCCCGGCCGACGACGACGACGACGCGCACTGCATCGCATCACCTGGTGGGATGGCAGCCCGGATTTATTGAGGATGCGAGGAGGACGCCGCCCCATCGGAGATGAGCTACGATTTTTTGTTAATTTATTACGACTTGTCGAGATATTAATCAACGGCGCGGTGGGATCGCAGCAATTTCCCTGGGGGTGGGGTTGGCTGCGATCGAGACAGAGATGTGGACAGAAATCGATCCTGCAGCACACACACCAGCCGCAGTGCTTCTGACCTCGATCCTATCGCCCATTAGGGTGCTCCCTTCATCTCCAGAAGGATAACGTATCGCAATCGCAGAATTCACTTGAGCTGAGTTGAGTTCGCCGCTCGGAAGGAAAAACAATCAGAAGTCCGCAAATGAAGTGTCCGGTGGGAACTGCAGCCACCACACAGGCACAAGTGCACTCACACACATGGAAATGCCAAAACCATTCCATTGGGTGAACCGTAAACCTCCCCCTCCCTCTCCACAGGATAATGAATGACTAGTCCGCTTCTGACTGGCCTGCATTCCGACAGAATCGTGTACAATTTTTGGACACACTCCGACTGCTGACCGAGTGGGCGAGCAGGCGGGTGAGACAGAGAGTCGGGGGGATAGCATAAATTCTTGTGCAGCTCTGTAGATGGTTTTTGCGCTAGAGGACAGGACAACAGCTACAGAAAAAGGATTTCATAAAATTGCGCAATTTAAAGTGTCACAACATAAATTTCAATCGCTCCCTGCACCAAGCGCCTTCAATCCACCCAACCGCACCCGCTGCCGCCGCCGACGTCGCCTCTTCGGATGCGACGCGGGAACTTCGGGGAGTGTCCTTCATCTGTTCAAGCATCATGTGCATGAAGGACTTTTGGTTTCGTTTTTTTTTGTTTTTCGGTCCCGCTTTTGTCACCAGGGCTGGTGCTGGTGGTGGACAAACCGAGAAGAACGAGAGACTGTCCTGTGTTTGGTTTTGGTTGGTTCGCTCATTCGGGCGCCGTTTTGCGGAAGTTTTTAGGTGTTCAAGGCGGGAGCGCTCTCCTGTGATGCAGTGCAGGCGGGCTGACTTGGGCATAAATCAGTTTGGGGGCTTGGCTTGATCTTTGGGTGGTGTTTTGCTGGTCCTCTGTTGTTTTGTTTCCTCGACGAAAGTGTCCTTTTGTTGGGCGCCCGTTTTTTTTTTTTTGTTTTTTTGTTTTGCGGTGCGAAAGGGTTGTAATGACTGTTTCTTATGGGATCCCACATTCGAAATGGGCGGAGATGCTACGACCAAGAGGACGACGAGAGCCTGAAAGTGATTGAAGTGAAGTGAGGCTTGTTGCTGGCTTTTAAGAGTTTCCTTCAAGTTAACCCTCTCCGCCACTCGCTTCGTGTCTCAGCCCCCATTCCCATCGATCGCCAATTAAAAACCAGACTTATCCCCTTCCATCCCTCGAGGGACGACAATTTATGGCAACATTTACGTTCCGTTCGAAAATAAAGTACCGTCATTGTTCCTGATGCGCCTGCCAACCGAACGGAGGAGCATCATTCAACCGCCAGTCTCCTCCGCGCACTGCCACACAAAGAACCACTACCACCGCCACCATCTCATGCTCTGCCAAGGACGAATTCATCTTCGAATGCGAAAAACCCATAAAATAGTATCTCGCCAGTGATTTAGGATCATTTTACTCCAGAAGTAGAACCCTTGCTTGCACACTGCTGCAGCGGCAGCCGAAGTGAACCAACAACTGCAATGAATCCTCTTCCATTTTATGGGAGTGAAACATGCTAACTGCAAGATGGATGCGACTTCTGTATCCTGTGCAAGGGGAACGAGAGCAAAAAACCAATCCGCCCGCCGAACAAGAAACCAAAGACCTCCCGAGTGCCACGGCGCGCCGCATCGCGAACGCCTCCACCATGGTCTCCATCGCTGAAGGACAATGAATTTTCCTTGACAGCCGCCCATCGGAACTAGGAAGGGATTAAATATTTTATTCATAAATATTCACTCACACTCGGCCGCTGGAGAAAAAATTCAATCAGACGGCGAGAGGACATCTTTTGTTTGTCCTTCCGGCCGGGAATGTGTGTTGTGTCGAATTAAGCAAACGCAAATACAGACGACGACGACGACGACAAGGAGAAAGGACCACCGGGAGACGCGGAGGAGAGGAATTAATTTTTTTTTGTTAATATTTACAAAAGGACATTAAATTCGAAGAATCAGCTCTCCCGTGTGTGTGCCACGAGAGGTGCTGCAAAACAAGGACGTCGACAAGCAGAACAGAAAGGTGGAGAATTAAATAAATTGAAATTTCCTTCAGCGATGGCTGCCGACCAAGCGCCAAGGCGCGGGCACGATGAGCAGAAGAAAGGACTTCAAATTTGAAAATCGAATATCGTAAATCAAATTTCAATTAAAATCCTTTTTGGCCGATCCTGTGTGTGTCTCTCGATGAATTAATATATCCTTTCTGCTCGGCTGATGGTGTTTTGCTCGTTTGTTTGGATTTTCCGTTTTTTTCTTCTGTTCCCACCCCCCATCGTCGTCGATCTCTGAGTCCAAGCCCGCTCTTGGTCGGAAAATCGCTGTACTCGTTGTCGTTGTGCTTGGCTGGATGGAGGAGACGTCTGTTTTCGTAAGGATCAGATGAACATGGTTTTGGATTTTGTTTCCTTTTTTTCGTTTTTGTGTGGTCTCCTTTGATTGGATGCGGGTGGGGGGGAGAGGTGGGCGGTGGGGGTGGAGGATAAAATATTAAAACATGTGCTGGAGATAATCTTGAATGCTTTGCATTTATTTGAAGGACATATGGGATTCGTGTTTGCTCCCGGGGATGGGAGTTCGAAGAGGTTAGTCGGTGGGGTCGGATTATGATTTAATTTTGGTTGATGGTTGCAGTGGGTTGGGTACGGGTTCAATGTTGGCGGTGGTGAGGCAGTGAATTGCTTCGAAGCGGCCGAGTGACGAGTCACATGGTCAGTACCGCAAAAGAGACTATTATGAGACGTAAGATGAAGCAGATGCTATGCAGCCACAGTTGTTCCTAGAGAATTGATACACAATGCAACCAACCACCTTAGACATCAGATCACAAAGTTGTTTGACATGCGGATTGGGCCAATTCGACCGCATGGACGGCAATGTTGGTGCCAACAAGGTGTCTCGGAAACACAGCCTCCTGGAGGAATACCGCTTTCTCGGACGCAAGGAAGGGATTGAAAGAGACTAGAGCTCAAGCTCAGACGCTTCATGTGTCGCAGGCCTGATAAATGAGAAAATGTAAAGCAAAATGCGCATCTGAAGCCAAGGATTGTGTCTATCTCCGAGCAACTAACAATTCAGCGGCACGAGCGCTAAAGCTAGGTTAGGTAGGGTTATAGCGGCTGACTGCTAAGGGCAGTCACACTTAGGGCAATTGTGATACACGCAGATTGACTTCTCCTAACACTGGAACCAGTTGGTGCGGTTTAGCTGGCCTATGCTGGCGCTGTTTACCTCATTGAGGCCGCTGAAGTAGAAGGCCTTTGGGTTTAGGAACCTACGACTAGCCAGAGCAGAGTAGGTCTTACGAGCACTAAACGAAAAGCAACTCTTGTCAATCGCTGCTTCTCTGGTTGGAGACGGCAATTGAAAATCAAAGCTCTCACTCGAACAACCAAAGTAACCCTCTCTAAGACCTTGACCATGGCACAGAGACGTGGACTTTGTCAGTGACAGATGAAGTTGCTCTTGGTTGCTTTGAAAGGAACATTCTTCTAGTCGGTCATGGTTGGTGAGTGGTGGAGGAGATGTGACGACGGACCTTACGATCTCTTTAGCGACGTAGACGTAGCCCGATGGGTGAAGATCCAACGATTGACATGGCTAAGTGGCTAGTCCTCCAGGAAGGTTTCGATTTCACCACCGAGTCACTGCGCAGGAAGACCGCGAAACCGGTGGTGAACGCAATTGGAAAGGGATCTCAAGCAACTATGCGTACTAGACTGGAGCAGCTAACTAAAGATCGAAGTAGATGCAGAGGATTGTTGGATAAGGCGGTAGTAAACCCTGGACTGTAGCCCCGCCTTATGTACGTTAGCAATTTAGATGTTTCATCACGCAACCACAAATCTGATCTCACTTCTAAGGAGAGATATTATTGTGGTGCACACGTAATCGTCGAGATCATTTACAAACCGCATGATCGCTTGACCCAATGCCTGAATAAACATCTCGACGGACAACTCAGACACGATCTAAAGGGTGATTTTTTAGCTATTATCTTTTTGGCAACACTGGTTTAAACTGCTGACTCGCGTCTCGTGTTTTGTTTCACTGTCAAACATCTTCAGTTTGGTCTTACAAACGAACAACGCTTGCAAATTATTGAATATCAGTTATCAAAATGCGTGCTCTGTTAAGAAAGTTCGTCGCGCGCTTCTTCCATTTTATGGTCAGTTTAATCGACCCACTGAAGCGGCTATTCGGGCTATTGTGGCTGAATTTCGCACCAAATTTACATTGTTGGACATTAAACCACCAACACGCTTACGTAGAGTGCGAACTGAACAAAATATCGCAACTGTATCGGCCAGTGTTAATGATGACCACCAATCATCGATTCGCCGCCGTTCGCATCAATTGAGCCTCTGTTACTCAACAACGTGGACAATTTTGCGGAAGGATTTAGGTGTGAAGCTTTTCAAAATACAGCTGGTGCAAGAAATGATAATCTTCAAACATTAAATTATATGGACCGTACTATCCATTCACATAAAGATTTCATGCATTTTTCTGAATTTTATGTGCTTTTTTAAAAAAAAAACTTTCCTTAGCTTTTAAAAAATCACCCTTCACTTGTAAGGACAGACAATATTGTAGTGCACACGTAACCACCGAGATCATTAACAAATCACTAGATCGCTTGACCCACTGCCTGAATAAACATCCCGACGAACTAGTCAGACACGATCTAGGTGAACATTCCGATTGACAAATTGAAAGCTGGAACCCTTGGACTCCTCTTCAGTGCCAACCTAGGATGGACTTGTTGAACCAATTGTGCTACTTCCGATGAGTGATTCATTAAGACCACTGTCCACTGATCACTGCTTTCAGCATTGTGACCGGTATTTGTTTTATGTATACAGTCTTCGAAAAATGCGTGTTTTTAGGTTTGATGAGCGGAAGACCGTCACACTTAGTTCATAGAAGACCCATTGTGATACCCACAAGTTCCTCCCTACGCCTTTCCCGTACCCATTTCGATTACTCTCTCGTCATGTCCCTCTCTGTGTCAAACAAGCCCGATGTCTTGATGAAGCTGCAAATTGTAGAAAGCGGGTGGGGTGGGCGCAAATGAAAAATGCAAAAAATGAAACACTTAACTGACAGGCGGTGTTATCTTTTATTTCGCAACAAAGAGAAGAAGAACTAAAATTGCATTCTGCTTGTATTTATATGATAGCGAATTCGGTCGATAACCTGATCAGATGGTCCGAATATTATTATTTTTGTCAACAGATGTCGCTGACTGAATGATCGAAAGCTTCAGTTCTGCACAGGGTGCTTTTTAACATATCTCTTGAATTAGTATGTTCTGTTTTTTTTTTACTTTCGCCTACAAAATAGATTTCAATGACACATCTGTTAGTTCGGGAAGGTCTTGGAAGATGTGCTCTATCGGCGTTCTATTTCTTAATCGGCGAGGGCTTGAACAGTGAAAGAGTTAGCGAGGAGCGGCCTCACTTTCTTCCTCGTCACACAGCCCACCACAGCCCCAGCAGATGTTGTCATGGGTAAGTTCCATTTTAATTTCATCAGTTATCATTGTTCTGGCTAGTTAGCGCTCTGACTAACATAAGGTGAGCAAGAGGTAGCTCTATTGCCAGCTAGTGAGACTGATCTCCGCCTATACCGGATTGAACGTCTTCAGCCAAATAGCTAATGGCTGTGTTTTTCTTCCTCCTCACGATCAGTCCTCGAGTGGATTGCAAATGGCTGGTCCTTCTCATTGGGCATGTCTTCAATTGCACATTGAAGCCTTGTTTTCTCGTGGTCCCTAATGTCCTTTTTCCGCTCAGTGCATTGTCTGTCTACAGTGGCAGAAGTGTAATGAATTTGGAGATGTTTTTGGATGAGTTGGCGATGAAACAGAAGTCGTCATCGGCAACGATCAAATCATTTAGCTTAACGCTACCGCTTGCTTGCTAGCTGCATCCAAGAGGAGGAGGATGTTTTGCTCATCTTTCGTTAAGAGATGAAAACGAAATAAAAAGGGCTGACGTACAAGAAAAGAAGAATGCTCCGACACTGCTCGATCGTTGAGTCTGCATCTGCTTATGGATTCAACAACACGGACACAAATCACCGCCTACGCAAATTGATCACGAGACATATGATCAACTCTTGAAACAGCGAGGAGGGTATTAAGCACTCTCGAAAGTTCATGGAGCAAAACGACAATCCCAAATGAGCCAAAGTAACATTAGAACTCAATAAACTGACATGAGGTTGCTAAGTGGACGACTAACAGGTTATGGAGCATATAGCTACCGCCTCCATGAAATGAGTGCCACCAACACATATTTTAAACAGGCTCTGTGATCAGATGAAGGAAACCATGGAACACCTCATAATCGACTGTCGAAGCCTAGCCCGAGAAAGATTGAAAATAATAAATAGATACACAAACAATTGTACCTGAGAACGGGCCAAGAACCTATAAACATCACAATACGAAGGAGAAAGTGGCAGTGGATTGGACACACCCTACGGCGAGAAGACAATTCCATTTGCGAAGTACGCCATACAGTGGAATCCGCTTACGCAGGCAGGCAGAACAGCGGGACGCCCTAGGCAAACATTGCGCAGAACAGTTGAAAAGGAATCGAGTTCTTTTGGAATGAGTTGGAGGGAGCTCAAACGCGTTGCAGAAATTCGAACGAGATGGCTCGCAGGCGTGGTATGCCCCCCGAGGGGTTAAAGGGCTTAAGCAAGTAAGTATAGGCATTGGTGACACCAAAGGGAACCATCAGTAAACTAGTATGATTCGTAAGCTCACCACGAGCACACTTAAGACTTCTTGGCGTAGCTCAAGCCATTTCTATGCCGTTCATAGCTTTTCACAGTGCAGTCGCATGCCGTTGATTGTAATTGACTTTGCAGTCCATTCAAACTGGTTCAGGGGAGCAGTAGCATTTCATGCAGCAGGCTCACCTTAGTCCTTTTCGCATCCCTTTCGCTAGTGTTCTGTCCTCCATATCTAGTATCGGATCTAAGAGAGAGTCGACGTTCGATATTAATCTGCTACCAAGCCTGAGAATCCACTAAGTTTGAGAGGTCCTTATACACTCCAGCCACACAAAGAAAAGCTCCAGTTTAGTTTAGGCGCCTACGTGACAATTGTTCAGACTCGCCCATCTCTCACAATCGCCCACCCAACGTTGTCTGGAGTTCAGCCATTCGAGCACGAGTCCTACGTGTCATTTAACGTCTGGTTCGTTATTCACAATTCAAAGCCCCAGTCGGACGGCCGCCCAAGTTGATCAAGAATCCTTTCGGAATAAACCATGCTCACCAGTCTCACACCCCTTTCGATACGCTTGATTTGGTTTTTCCCTCAAATGCTCGTTACCCACCCCGTCACACCGCCACGTCCTCCACTGCTGGCTGGGAACTAATTAGATCGAAACTGAAACAAGCGTCAGCTTTGGTACCTTTCGGGCGCCTGTTTAGTGTCATAAAATCCACTCTCACATCGCACCCCCCGTCACACGTACGTACGCACCGAGTAAGAGTCCTTGGTGGGTTCTACCTCATAATTTCGGTTCATTCGCACTCCTTGCCCGCTCCAGAGATGAGGCAAGTCTCGGGTATAAATCAAACCCTTTTTGGACATTTACGATCGTGGTGGCGAATTAAAATGAAACACAAGTACACAAGCAGCTACGCAAAAAGTTTCTAACATAATGAACCGCACACACACGCACACACGCACACACTCTCATGTGCATAAGTCAAAGTCACCAGTATCTGATGGGCTAGTGGAGGGTGGCGAGCGGTGAGTGGTGAGCGGGCGAACGGGGACACACACAGGACGACTGCCGGATGGATTTAAATGAACATAACGCTTACGCAAGGAGCTGTAAATCATCCGATTAATTACTCTCAGTGTGTTCGAAAATTACCATCAACAGAGGCACGCACACATGCTCGTACGTTCGGCGGGGACTGAACCAGTTCCATGTGCGTCTCTGTGTGGGAGGGGAGGCGACACAGTGGGTGTGGATGTAAATTAATATGATAAGTGGAATTATTGTAATTTAGTGGCATCACTGATGGCGGCCGATGTGGATACGCCGAGGACCCTCTCGAAAAGGGGGGATGCCCGAAAATCCGAAAACACACTCACGCAGCACTTTTTCGAAGGAAGAGTCCTTCGGGGGGGTTGTTGGAGGGACAACTAGGCGCAGAAGTGACTGACGACTGAGGCAGGGATTGACGGAAATGTGAGGAGAATCCGGGTATGGGGAGGGAATCTGTGGACACCACCAGCCTTCGCGGTGAATTGGAAGAAAGTCACCGCCGCGTAAAATTATTCTACCGCGGCGTTAGAAACACGAGTGGATAGCAAATGGTTGGTCCTTTTCGTTGAAGACCTTGAGGGAGCCAGACTTCAAAAGAAGTTATTGGACGTCACCCTATTTGCAAGATGCGAACAGGAGGAGAAGCGGAAGACGCCTACAATTTATGGCTAAAGGGCGTTTTTTTTGACGTCGAGTCGAAGCCAATATTGTCCACGCGTCGAACGACTGAAAATGAATCAGATGCCAAAAAGAGGAGGTCTACGTAAGCTGATGACGCTAGAAAATCGACATGAAAAGCACGAAATAGAAGTAGAAATATCATAACGCCGCGTTGCCATGGCGTTACCGCAGCGTTGTATAGTATCTCGTGCTGTAGTCAGTTAAAGTGACCACCGAATGACGAGCCGGTATGTTTGCAAGAGAGGGTCAAGCAATCAATCTGCACGGACGTGCAACTAACGAAGGGAATGAGTTCTGAACTCAAAGACGCCGCGGCGTCTACAGTCCTTCTTCTTCCTCTTTGATTAGCGCTACAGTCAGTGGTAGACCTAGGCCTCAACCAACATGCCTCTCCAGCCAGCACTGTATTTCGCCAGCTGCCTCTAGCACACACCAAGTTGGTTGAGGTCCTTCTACACTTGTGTGCGCAATCTCATTCGGCTTCGTCCGCTGTTGCGTTGTCCCAATGGCTCGGTATCCAAGAGTCTTCGGGCCGGAGCTGTGGTGTCCAAGCCATCTTAAGCGTTTGATCTGAAATCCCATAACTAGGTGGATGCCCGTACAGTACAGACGCCATTAACGCAAACATGACCAGTGTTATATAAAGTCAGCTTGGTGTTTCGAGAGATGACTCTGTTGCTCAATTGACTCTTGAGTCCAAAGGAGCAGCGATTGGCAAGAGTAATACTGCGCATAATTTCGCTACTGGTGTTATTGCTCCTGCTTACTCTACAGCTGGTGTAGACGATGTGCTTGAAAACATCAATGTGTCTGCTGCCCATTATGACGCTCTTTCCGATACGTCGACGTTGTGCTTCCTTTTGTGGTGACAGTACATGTACTTTGTTTTTACCTGTTTTAACGCTAGACTCTTTTTAGCCGCTTCAGCTTCAATGCCAGCAAACGCCTCATTGACGGCTCGCTGTGTTTGTTCAATCACGTGAATGTCGTCCGCGTAAGCAAGCAGCTGAACGGACTTTTGGAAGATCGCGCGCCTTACATTTGAGTTTCGCCCGATCTTCTCAAGAATTATGTTGAAGAAGACACAGGACAGCGTGTCCTTTTGACATTGGAGGTCTCGGCGAGTTCGTTACCGAACTTGATGGAGCAGCGAGAGTTCTCCATCGTCATTCTGCGCAACCTGACGAGTTTGGCAGGAATGTCAAAACTAGACATGGCGCTGTATAGCTCGTCTCTATGCACGCTGTCATAGGCGGCCTTGAAATCAACAAAAAAGTGGTGGGTATCGATCTCTTGAGTCATTTCCAGGATCTGCCGAAGTGTGAATATCTGGTCTGTTGCGGACTTCCCAGGCTTGTAACCGTACTGATACGAATCTATCAGATTGTTAATGAACGGCTTCAGGCGGGTACGCAGAACGGCAGAGAGCATCTTGCACGGGATGTTGGGGAGACTGATTCCTCTATGGTTGGCGCAGTCAAAGGGGTCACCTTTCTTGTGGACCGTACAAACGACGTTGAGATTCCACTGGTCGGGCATGCTTTCCTTCGACCATATCTTAGAGATGAGCTGGTGCATGCGGCCAACCAGATCAGCTCCAGGTGCCTTTAACATTTGCGGTTGTCAATTGAAAACCAACAAAGAGTCGTCTCCAAACTTTGTTCTTTCATGTACAAGGGCTCAAAATCGCGGTCTGTTAAAGTGAACTCAAATGACAAGCAGATTTGGTCTCAACTGTATGATTTCGGAAGATGGTCAAGCCTTGGCAGCAAGCCGATCAAAGAAGGTTAAGATCACCAACGAAATGCAGTATTTTCCAGTTTGACATCCACCATCAGTGCTCCCTCTTAGTGCCCTCCATTAAGTGGTGCAACGGCCTGCATTCGTTCGAATCTGGTTCTCCTGAGCATCCCCCGCCAAGCGTGCAACAAATCACCCGATCGAATGCTCGCATTCATTAAACCACTTCCTTCTTTGGCCGATCAGCCGAGCGACACACATTCCCAGTGTCATCTGTGGCAACGGCAACGGCAACGGCAACGGCAACGGCAACGGCAACCCCTTTCCCCAGTCGGACGCACTTAAAACGAAACCCGTCATCCGTCACAAATCATCGTCACGGCGAAAGGAAAGTCACACTCTCTCACCGTGTCCCCAATTGAAGTGCACTAAAACCGACAGATCAGATGACGCACAAATCACGGGGAGAAAAAAGAAAAGAACGAACAAAAAGATAAGCGGGTCAAGCGAGTGTGCAGCGATCCTTTTATCCCGTCCATCCACCGTGCTGTCACTAACTCATCCAATCCCGTCGATCCGAAAGCAATAAAACCAACGACTTTCATCTCGCTGCCCGAGAAAGTGGTCCTCGCCAGAGCGCGCCCATTGGGATTTTGATAGATTTATGACACGGAGGAGCAGAGCACCCTCTGAAATCGTTTCGTTGGTGCAGTGCCTCGTACTGCTGCCGGTGGCGGCTGGAGTGAGTGAGTGAAAATTGGGTTTAAATTGAAAATAAAGAAAAAGATGAAAATGAATCTTTAAGCGAGCGACTTATCGCCTTTTCATTGCCCCGGTCCGAGATACATCTAATGTGCACATGGTGGTCGTAAATTATGCTTCGCCGAGGGTTGGGATGGACCCCGGGCCGGCAAATGTGCGTTCCATGATGGTCGATTGCACTCCATTAGATGTGCATTTAATAGTTGCTGCCTCGGATTGGGCTGCCTCCTTGTCCGACTGTCGGCGGTGATAGGGAAGAGGAATTTCCGTTTTTTTTTTGGTTTTGTTGCGTTCTGATTGACGCATGGGGGATTGATTTTTATGAGTTCCACTGGAGCTATCAGCAACCTCCTTGGCGTGTGCTTTACGAGCCACAACATGTTCTGGGTGATGGTTCGTTTTAGGGAGACAGCTGTCTGATTTTGTCGGGAGGAGGTGGTGTTCTTGCGATTGTTGCGGTGTTTGTTGGTCGAGACCATTAAAGACCTGATGTGATGTCGGGACTGTCCACGACGCCGTTAAGTCCTGGCGGAGCTAGGCCTCAGTCAATAAACCTCTCTGGGTAAGGCGATCTCTGCCTCTGTCGTCTTACCTCCAGTCGCACATATCAAGCTGGTTGAGACCACAGAGGAAGGGGCACAGTGCGGCGACTAGTTGCCAGCATTACGTCCGCCTCTTGCTCTGTTGCATTGTCTCACATAAGCGGCCCATTATTCAGACCGATCATCATTCCATTGACCGATCCATCTTGTCAAGAAGTTCTCGTAAAATTGGCAGTCACGCGCTCGCAGCGTCTGTCTCCCAGGCTCTCTACGAGCTGTAGCGCCACCCATATTAAATATCATACGTCGCTTTCCACATCTTGAATTAATTGTAACAACAAATGTTGTTAGCAATTTTAAGCAAACGCTTGTCAATTCTTCTTTGATGGGCGCAGTCCGGGATGGGGCTGGACCTCAACCAAGACGACTCTTCAGCCAGCACGATCTTTCGCCATCTGCGTACACAAAGTTGGTTGAGGTATGTTTTAACTTGTGTGCGCCATCTCGTTCGAGGACGTCCTCTGTTGCGCTGTCCCAATGGTTCGGTATCGAAGACTCTCTGTGCATCCCATTGTTCTGGCACGATTGGAAGGGACTTCGAATCGTTCCAATTTAGTGTTGCGTTGATAAACATACCAATGATGGACAGTTTTCCGGTTTCGTCGATACAGTTCTGTGCTAGCCTTCGACATGTGCACTTGCCTTCCCGGTGCAATATGCGAACATCGACGTACCGTGTCTCCTTTGTCCGTGTTTTATCGTTATTTTAACAAACGATGCTCAAGTGAGCTAGCCAAATGCATTCCTCCTCTCCTTGAATTCACCCGCAATACACGTCTCGCGAGGAATGCACATCAGTTTGCCCTTAAGCCTGCTTTCGGACGCACAGTGAAATTTAGAGACTCGTTTTTTAGCAGCACCACACGAACATGGAGGAGGCTGATTTGAATCTATCCTATTCCTTGCCGTATTAGCCACTAATTCAGATCAAAAACTTGAGGGAATTCGATGAAAATCCAATTGGTTTTTGAACGATCTACCGTATCTCGAGAACGCGTGGTTTGCTTTGGTCGGATTTCTTGACATCACTGCTGCGTCAAATGAATGATTTGGACGTTAGCTTGTAGCCATGATTTTTCATGACAAATTCAGAGAAATCCCATGATAATCCGATCCGTATTGAAAAATCAGCCACATTCCTTACGCCTGCCGCCAAACTGCCATTTCATGGAGACTTTTAGACATTTTTGCACTTGTCGAGCCAGCTAGAGGTCAAGAATGAAACCAAGTGGTCTTGGGTCTATAGATGCGTCTGTCCTCCAGCCCGAGTGAATTGAGCCTCGAAGGCAACCACCCCTATCAAGAATTCCATCTTAATCGAAAATCGGCTACGAACTGCGAGAAATCGATCACAGAACTCATTCGTAGTAGAATCATAACGACAAATCTGCGACGAATAAAGTGGAAATTTGTATCTGGCTGTACAGCGGCATACACGTAGTTAAGCGTCTTCGACGTCCCGTCCAAGTCTCTCCAACGCTTAAGATGGCTGGGTCATGTAGTTCGAATGGACACCACAGCTCCGAGTCTTCTATTCTGAGGTAATGGGACAATGCAACAGAGGACGTCCTCGACCGAGATGACGCACACAAGTGGCGACGGACTTCAACCAACTTGGTGTGCTCAGTTGGAGGCAGCTGGCGAAAGATCGTGCTGGCTGGAGAGGCTTGTTGGTTGAGGACCAGCTCTACCCCGGACTGTAGCACCAATCAAGGAACAAGAGGTCGGAGTCGGAGTTCGTAATTCGGTGGTTCGTATGGTAGCTTTGAATCATAAGAATGAATTCTGTTAGAGGGTTGCATGAGTCTGAGTTCAAATTGGTGAATTTTTGTTGAACGTCTTCCGCCTAAGAAATCAAAAGAAGACTAACTCTTGCCAATCGCTGCTTTTTTGGGCTAAGAAAACAATTGGTGAACAAAGCTCACTCTCTAACAACCAAGGTAACTCCTTACAAGACCTTAATCGTCCCAGTCCTGCTATATGGCGCGGAGGCATGGACTTTGCCAAAAGCGGATGAAGCTGCTCTTGGTTGCTTCGAGAGAAAAATTCTTCGTGTGATTTTCGGTCCCGTCTGTGTAGATGGTGAGTGGAAGAGGAGATATAAGGACAAACTATACGGGCTGTTCAGTGACATCGACTTAGCCAGAAGAGTGAAGATCCAACGATTGAGATGGCTGGATCATGTAGAGCGGATGGAAAGTATTGCTCCGGCCCGAAGAGTCTTCGAATTCACGGCAGAGGGACGGCGCAGTAGTGGAAGACCGCGACTCAGGTGGCGCACGCCAGTGGAAAGGGACATCAACCAACTATGCGTGCGAAACTGGAGGCAACTGGCTAAAGATCAAGCTGGCTGGAGACGCTTGTTGGTTGAGGTCCAGATCCACCCCGGAGTGTAGCGCTACTTTAAGTCTTCTGACTAAGTTTGAAGATCTTGCTTTACTTCTCTCTGTCTCCCGGTTCAAATTTGGGGAGTCTAGGCAAAAGTCCAATTTTTCTTGACAAACCGACCATATCTCGAAAACGGGGAACTTTAACGTCGAATTCAACTCCAGAATGACCTTGCTGCAGACCCCTACATCCATTAGCTTACCTCTCTCTGCACCTGAAACTGAAACTGAATGAATTTCCCACAATGAAACAATATTTGTATTTTTTTTTTAATTTCATGAAACATTCATTTCGAATTTATTTTTGAGCTTTTTCCTTATATCCTTTTCGATTTTCTGTTTTTCGTTTATTTTTTGTTTTATTTTTATAAATACGCTTTTCATACATAGTTTTGTTTTCTCGTTTACTGGAAATGTGTTGATGTACACTCTGACTTCACATGATGCGCCCGCGTCTACGCGGAGCGCCACCAACCGACGGTCGTCTCAACATCACCTTTTCGTGGTTATTTACAAAGAGCCACCCGATCGGGTGACGAGAGAGTGTCCGCTCTGGTTGGCTCTTCAAGGGATGGGGAGGGTTAAATAATTAAGCATTAAATACATTTTTTGTTGATATTCCTTATGTAAGATTTTTCATTTTGTGTAAATACAATATTTTAATGTTTTTTTTTTTTTTGCTTAAAAATATCAAGCTTTTTTATGCGTATACATGGGTTTTGTCACTTTAGTTGCTCCTCGTGGAGTTCGGTATACATGGTTGCTTACTTAGTAGATCACTATACAATTGGATTTTATTTTAAATATTTTTTAATTTTAATTTTACATTAAGCGTAAATGGAAGTTTAAAAAAAAAAGACTTTTCTTTTTTTTTGTCCTTAACTCTAGAGGCTATAGTTTAACTGGGGTTTATGTTACATTTTGCAAGGAAGAGAAGTTCTTATACATGATTCAAAAGGGTTTTTATAAATATTTTATGCATATGTGATTTATTTTCCTTCAAGAGCTCTAAGTGCAGCACATTTCTCATAATTTACGTACCCCCAGTGGGATATTTACTGATTAGTTTCGAACGAATAAATAGGAAGGGAATGGATGGAATCAGCCATCCGCTGTGCGATGGAGGTTCATCGTTTGGCACAATTCATAAAGGTTCTTCTTTTCTCACTTAACTCCATCGACTTCACATGCGATTTTCAAAAATGTCTCTTGAAGAACTGCCTACTTCTACACATCTCTCAAAATCTTTTCGATGTTCTCTATATAAGGGTGTGTATATATATATTTTTTTTTGTGTTAAATTTAATTTAAATACATTCTATTTTTACATTTTACTTCAGTATTTTGTTTTTGATTTATTTTAAAAATTACGTATACATGTTTGCTTTTGTAGAGGTTGTTGTTTTTTTTCTTGTTTAATAAATAGTTTTTTGCTCAATCAATTTCTTATACAAATTGTTGATGGTTTTGTTTTTTAAATCTTGTTTTTAACAAAGAAAATGTTTGTAAAGTTTATATAGGTTTTTGCTTAAATATTGGGGTTTTTTTTCTTATTTTTCTTACCACAAGCACTAAGTAGGAGTTGATTTAATTTATTTATTTTTATTAGAAAGACTTATTTGGGAGTATATACACACACGTTGGTAGACCTATTATATTTTTGTGTGTGCTTTTGCTTAAGTTTTAAATTGTATTCTCATAGGACTCAATAGTGTGTTTCATTTTTAATACTTATGTCGAAGATATCTCGTCTATATTTGATACTTTATAAAGTTCTTGTTGGAACTGGGATGGGTCTAGAAGGAGTAATTAAGTGCGACGTGCGTTTGTGTGTCGGAGAAGGAGGAGGAGATTCTACGCATTTCTGCAACTAATTGCTCTCGATCTAGTGCAACAGTTCCTCTGAAAAGATTGGAAGATTTGCCATGAACTACATACTTGACTTGATATGAAGACGTTAACTTGAAGCCCTTCAACTAGCCACAAAGCATAGTCTTGCAGGTCAAGTGAGGACTATTGTCTCGCCTCTTTTGATGGTTTTTATAGAAGTGTGCTCGAAGTTAAGGAGGTTTCTTTTAGTATTACCGGTCATTTTTAAGTACTTCCGGAAGAGATTTTTAGAACTTCCGACAGTTTTTTAGTACTTCCGGAAGAGATTTTTAGTACGTCCGACAGTTTTTTAGTACTTCCGGCACTCACTTTCTAAGAGTTTCCTTATTTCGTAGCAAATTCGGTGTAAATGTCGAAAGAAATGACTAATGCCAGTGAGATGTAAGAAATGAATGATGACAGTGATGCGCAAAAAATAAACGAGGTGACTCCCGTCGACATACCACGGAAGTGACTGGCATGTCAAATCGATTGAAAAGTCTCAAAAACTTTGCAACAAATTGATGCCTCCTTGCAGTGATTTAACCAATTGTTCAAACTGCCACCAAAATCTCCATAAAAGCAAAACACTCTCACTCGACAACGTGCCCAAAAACTCTCAATTCACAACCTCCCTCACTCGACTCCAATTCCTCTCGAAACTCCTTCTCAAACTCAAAACTCAGCGAAACCATCCCACATCTCTCTTCACTGCCATCTCTTCCGCTTAACTCTCCCACACTCTGATCTTCGAAACCGATTCCCTTCATCGCGCCGTGAACGAAATCCCGACAAATTCATCGCGCAAACCAACTCAATCTGCACTCCAAATCGAGCAAAAACAGAAAACCACTCAAAATACTGGTTTTTATCGTTTTCCAATGATGAACCCATCACTCCTCCTACACACGCACACACCCACACACATGTGCACCCATTCAACGCATGCCTCCCGACGCCAGCGGAGAGTCAGCTCGCCGCTCTCTTTCACTCAGAAAAAAAACCTCAAGTCCGGCCTCCGCGCCGCTCTTAGTGCTCTCACCAATTGCATTCGGCCTTCCAGTGGCTGGAACGAGGGAAACGGCACTAAGCGCGTGCGACGGAGACGGGACTAGTTTGAGTGGGAGTGGGATGTGTGAAGTGGGAAATGGGAAAGGTGGTGTTTTTTTTCCCAAATCGATGCTAATCGGCAGCGGGCGCACTTGAGACGGGATAATACGCATATTGACAGGAACTGTCAGAAGTCGCGGCTGACGGATGAGGGGAGGGGGAGCGCGGCCCCCCGCCTAGTTGTGGCGGTATGCGTCATATTTACCTTTTGACTGTCAGACGTACTTGGAGGACAGCTGCTTGGCCAGCTCGGTGTACTTGAGGAACTTTGACTGGACGCTCTCGTCGGCTGCGGATGCGGCGGGCGACTGGGCTGCTGGCGGTGGTGGCGGCTGGGCTGATGCCGGCGAGCGGGCCTTTGGCGACTGCGGCGGCTGGGACGCGGCCGACGATGACGAGGACGAGGAAGAGGCGCCGCTGTGGAGCGCCTTGGAGGACTGGAGGAGGGGCTCCATGCTGGCGTCGTCCTTGACGAAGTGCACCTTCGACAGGTGGTGGCGGTAGGCGCCCTTCGAGCAAAACGGCGTATCACAGAAAGCGCATTTGATGACGGAGTCGGACGTGATGACGGCGTCGTTGCAGGCCCAGCTGAAGGCGACCATGCCGCTGGGGGTGTTGGCACCGGTCATGCCCCCGTTGGGGTGGGGGTGGCCGGCGGACGAGCTGAGGCGGGTGTTTGCCGCCGGCGGGGTGTCGGTCTTCTCGCAGAGCTTCTGGAGGGCGGCCAGTGGGTTGGCGGACGAGGTCTTCTTGCCGCCGGATGGGGCGTCGTTGCCGGACGAGGGGGCGGTCTGGGAGGTGAGGCTGTCGAACATGGAGGACAGCGCGGTCAAGCTGCTTCCCGGCAGCTTCTTCTCGCCGCAGCCTGCCGAGGATCGGTCGCTGGACGCCGGGCTATGTACGGGGCTGGGTGCCGCGGAGCTGCTGGGGGTGCGGTTCTTGCGGAGGTCCAGCTCGCCGCCGCCGTCCGAGCAGTGCTCCATGTTGAACTCCTTCTTGACGGAGATCTTCGAGTGGCGCTCGGGCTCCTCTTCGTCCTCGTCGGCCGGCTCGTTCTTCACCTTGAAGTCCTTGGGCTCCGTGTCGGTGCACGGCGAGTGGGCCACCTTGTCGGGCGTTCGACGGGGCGTCGACGGCGGCAGGGGCGTGCTGATCTCCGGCTTCCTCTCGGGAGTCAGGGACTCCATGCGACTGCTGCAGCGATCGGACACCGAGCTCGACTCGGAGCCGCTCCTCTCGCGGCGGCCGCCGTACTGGGACTGGTGGTGCTGGTGGTAGGACCGCAGCAGGCCCATGGTTTGGGCGTCCATCAGCGGCTTGGTGTAGTCCACGCTCTCGTCGATGCCCAGGCGCTTGAGGATGCTCGCGCCGAGTGGTGTGCCGGCGTTGTTCGGGGCGTACTGGGCGGCGCCGTGCCGCGAGCGGGTGTCGAAGCTCTTCTCGATCAGCTGCTCGATCGCGTTGAGGACCGACGGCGAGGACGAGTTCTTCTCGCCCTGGCCCATGGGCGGGTCCTTGGGCGTCGGCGAGGGCAGATGCGGCGAGATATGTCGGTTCGTCGAGGAAGTGGATGCCGGGGAGACGCTCTTCAGGCCGTCGCGGCTGCCGCTCGGTGTCGGGGGGCTCGTCAGGGAGCTGTCCGGCGGAATGATGCTGTTCTTGAGGCTCCTCGGGGAGGCGTTGGCGATCGCGCCGCCTACGCACTGGCGGATGTGGTCCACGAAGAGGGCGGTCTCGATCTTGTCGCCGCACTTCTCGCACGTGATCTTGGTGGAGACGGCCAGCTGCTGCTTGAAGGGGTCGCCGTTCTTGAAGTCCTGCTGGCCGGCAGCGCGCTCCAGCTCGAGCAGCTTGCGCACGGGCAGCGACTTCTTGCGCTTCTCGCGGGTCTGGCGCCTGCGGCCGCCCGTCTCGGTGATGGACCGCATGATGTGCTCCTTGTAGTGGGCGTTCTTGATCATGTGGTTGCTGAGATCCTTGAGCGAGGAGAAGGCCTGGTCGCAGACCTTGCACGTGAGCACCGCCGAGACGGTGCTGTTGGTCGCCGGTGGTGGCCCGGGCTGCGGGCCCGGCGGGGGTCCGCTCATGGGGGTTGGAGGTCCGCTGACTGGTGGACCACTGGCGGGCCCGGAGGAGCCCTTCTCGTCGGAAGACTTCCACGAGATGATCTGCTCCTGCGAGATGATGTTCGTGTAGTGCTGCGTCTGCTGCATGTGGTTGGTCATCTCGGCCAGCGAACGGAAGCTCTGGCCGCACCACATGCACTTGAGGATCTGGCGCGTCTGCTCGGCGCCCTTGCCCAGCCAGACGTCCTGGCCGCGGACGAGCTTCCTTGGGAGCGGCATGGTCTCCTTGATGAGCAGATTCAGGTCGGACTTGCTCGAAGCTGACGCGGATGAGGTCGCGTTCGACGAGGCCGAGGACACGGGCGGTTGGTGGCGGTGATGCTGCTCGTGGTGGCTCTGCTGCGAGGGTGGGACGTTGACGCCGCAGTGCTGGGTCTCCTTCATGTGGGTGGTCAGGGTGGCCAGGGTGGGGAAGCTCTGCTTGCACCAAACGCACTTGAAGACGTCCTTGACGGCGTCGGCGCCCTTGTTCAGCCAGTGCGACTGCCAGGCGCTGTGGCGACCGGTTCCGGCGCCGCTCGGCGGTTGAGCTGGAGACCGCATATCGCCGGGATCAGGTCCGCCCAGACGACTCATTTCAGACATCTTCTCGAGCGCCTTGGTGGCCTCGTTCGTGGCCGTCTTGTTCTTGCCGTTCCACTCCAGGGGATGGCTGTTCTTGGGCGACATGCTGGCTGCCGCGACGGCGGCCAAGTACGGGTTCATCGGCGGCACCCAAGTCGTTGGCAGGGGCTTGAAATCGTTTGGCCGCTGGATCTTCCTGGGAAGCGGTGCTTCGTCGTCCGTTGATCGCTTCCGGCCGCCCACACTCAGGTCCAGGGGGCTGTTGACGTCGGCCGACGAGGACGGGGACTCGGCGCCCCCGTCCGACTTGTTTGACAGGTTCACCGCGTCGTTGTCGTCCTTGCAGCTGTCCGCATCCGAGTCGCGTCGGCTGCGTTTCGTGCTGAAGTCCAGGGCCGGCGAGTCGTCCAGCGCTGGCGACTGCATGGACTGCAGCCGCGGCGAGGGCGACTGCGCCACTTGCTGGGCGGCCAGGCTGGCCGCTGCCGCCAGCGGATTGCTAAGCAGGAGCCGATTCTGCTGGGCTGCGGCTGCGGCAACGTTCAAGTAAGCGGCCATCGCTGCGGACTGCGGGGGGAGCAGGGCTGCGGCGGCAGACGGAGGCAGCGTTGCCGGAAGGGGGAGGCCAACTGGCGGGCTGTTGGGCGTCGGCGTGGGCGCCGCGTTGCTGCCATTGCCGGAGCAGTTGCTGTCATCCGACTGGCACCGTCCGCCGCCCGTTGAGCCGGTGGAATCGCGGGACTGGCAGCGTGGACTCGCAAGCTCACTGAAACGAGAGGAGAACAAAATTAAAGGTTAGCGGTTGAAGATGGTTGGAAAAATTGGAAAAAAAGACGTGACTGTCGGACGAAAACCCGTTCCGAGATCCCCACGAATTTAAGCACCGTGTTTGGCGCTTTTATCGCTTCTCGTGTCAACGATTTACGCGAACCCCCGCCTGCTTTCAATCAATCAGTCGATCGTCGAGCGATCGCAAAACAGGCTCCGATGACGCACTGTGTGGCTCCGAAATGCCACTTAGCGCTTCGGTTATTCCGGGGCTCCGGGGCGAGAGATCGGGCCGAAAAGCGTTTAGCTTTACGATCGCATTTACTGCCCGATAAACATTCATCAGATAAACTAATCGGAACAAGGTAATAAAATGTAAATCATTCCCTCGGCTCGAGGCGAGACGTACAGTCCCGATGTTTTAAATTCGTGAACTACGAGTTATTCGATTCGATCTCGCCGCTATGCCGTGCTCTGACGTGAATGACCGACTTTGGCGACGAATAATCGGTGAGGTGACAGCGCCTGGCGTCGGCCGTCTAAGCGGTGCCTAATATGCGAACGGAGATGAATGATGATCAAACACGGATATGAGTTTATTGTTGCCATGATTTGGTGACATTTCTGCGCAGTCCATGATCTAATGGAGGGGGCTTGAAGCGGTGAGCTTGTTAAGTGGGGTTCCGGTGATCGGGTCTGGGGACGAATAGGACGTGGAAGATTCAAGCTCGAAGGGTGGTCTTGCGTCTTGGGTGCAATACGAAGGTTCTAAAAATTCATGTAAAACGGCTTTTACTTTCTTTCAAGCGCGCAAGTTTTAGTTCTAGGGATCGCGAATGAAGTGACTGAAGACCATTCATTTGCTGGGAGCCGCTAGTCTGTACTTGAGCTTGAGCTGTGTTTATTCAGGAGACGATCATTTTAAAGTTGCATCAACAATACGCAGCAGGTCATCGAACGAGAGGGACCCAAGCGATGATCTACCTCCTTGGGCATCAGAAGATGAGCCTTCCTTTTTTAATCCTACCTAAATAACCGAGCCCCCTGGTTCAAGAAGGAGAGGAAGACCGAACCTCCGGTACAGAGACCAAGCCATCGCGGATGTAAGACGGCTTGGCCTTGATGGCTGGAAGCAGCGTGCCCAGAACCGTCACCGATAGAAGGCAGCAATTGCTCAGGCTCAGACCCTTCATGGTTCGCCAGCCTGATAAGTAAGTAAGTAACCTAAGCAACTTCGACTCAGATCCAGTTTCTCATCAAAACTCTGTCGAGTCTTCACATTTTCGACACAAATTCTCTTAGGTCCCTCTTAAGAAACTAGCAGACAGTGATATTTTCACTCAGACATAGTACTCGGCAGCAGTCTGACCCTAAAACTGGTCCATTTTAGTACCAGGCAGCAACCTAGACAGGGGCCTACTTTGCTTGATGGAGATCGTCGGTTCAACAGCTCTGCTTCATCATGATAAGAGAAGGCTCTTCTTACATCAGACTGGCAAGTTGAAGACTCAGAAGGAGCTCAGATGGACTTGACCAACTACGTCGTTACAAGACAGAGATGAACTCAAAATTCCTACAGTTTAGGCTTGAAGATCATCAATAGAAGTCGCAAATGTTCAATGAGGCTTTCCATTTCAAAATTCACCCCAACTAACTAGAATCTCTAGAACAGGACTGGCGTGGACGCTATGACCTAATTCAGTCCCCCCTGGTGAAGAGTACAGTCACTCCCTCCGTCCCACTAAGTCTGAGATTAAGGCCACTCTTCCTCAGCCACGCTTTGAAGTCCTCCCAAGAGGTCTTCAGATGTTTTAAATGAAAAAAGGGGCAACTTTGAAGCAAATCTGAAGAAACATCATTCTATTCTTCGGTTTTATCTTTGGTCTCAGGTTTCGTCTACCACACGGATGAGACTGGACTTATATATATTTGTTTCAAAAAATCCTAGCTCCTGGGTACACTGTACACAAAGAAATAATGTTCATCACTTAACCTAAAACGGTGACTCAGTCTACTAAGGCTCAGCAAGCACTCATTAAGGACCCTCACAGGAGTCATAACCGGGGACTGTGCAATTGGCACTCATGCTCAGGATAGGTGCTCCATATAATAATTTCGGTCAGATCATCTGCCTCCCATGGACTTCGAAATAAAGCACAACACCTTAATTCTTACGAGAGAAGCATGGGATGGAGATAAAGCCTTTAAGACAGCAACGTTGTTCAATTAACACTGACGGTTCAAAGTCAGACGAAGGTACCGAATCGTGTCCTGTACCGAAACTCGTTGGAGATCTCTACATCAATCCGGCTAGTGAAGCACTGCAGTATCTTCTAGTAGTCTAAGAGAAAGGCAGCCATCCGGCTATGGAGGAGACCAAAAGACAGAAGATCTTTTGTCTTACTCATATATACAGACAGCCGGCCAATAAAGCTCTGGACACACTTTCACCAGATGAAAGCTTACTCTATTCTGTTGCCGCGGGCACAAGGGTATTCCGGGCAATAAGAGAGCTGATGAACTAGCAAGAAGGAAGGCGGGCTTAGCAAATAGCACTAGATCAGGAGAACCTATATATCGAAAATATACACTTGCCCTCGAAAGCGATCTGGCCCTACTCGTGAAATTAGACAGGAAGGATCTTAGTGAAGTAATAGGCCTGCTTACTGGCCTCTGTCTTATAGGCAACCAGAGCAGAAGACCTGGTACGCCGTATAACGACTTCTGCAGAAGCTGCAGGGAGCAAGCATAAGAGGAAACAATACAACATTACCTCAAAACGTGCCTTGAAAGTATTACTTCACACACCTCGAAGATGTGAATAGCATAGTTCCACTGGAGAGATACTGATTAGCTTTAACAACGGTTCAGAAGAAATTTCTTTCTCTCTCTCTCTCTTTCCCCCTCTCTCTCTTTCCCCCTCTCTCTATCTAATGACCAACCTATATGTTGTAGCATCGTATTCATCTTCCCACTTGATACCTGTCTTGAAGCAACCATTAGAGTCTGTGTATGAGTATGGCCATGCGAACTTGCTCATTACCACCTCTGTCCTGTTCATGTGATGAGTATCGCTTGTCCTTGAAATTGAACAGCATTCGTTAAATAGAGTAATAAAAACGTTCATTCCATTCGCTATTTAGAGATGACAATGGAAATCAGGCAGTCACTGGACTGAGAGCACTTGAAATTCCCTTAAAAGCCAAAAGTGTGCAAAAGTCGATTCTTTTTTTACAAGATCTCTGAAACTTACATGTACTCCCATAAAACATAATCCCCCTATTTTTACTCTAATCGTGGTCTATGGAGAAGGACCTCAACCAACTTGGCGTGCGATATTGGAAGCAGCTGGCTAAAGATCGTGCCAGCTGCAGAGGCTTGTTGGCTGAGGCCCAGGTTCACACCGGTCTGTAGCGCCGTAAGAAGAAGAAGAATCGTGGCGTGCTTATAAACAAATATAAAATACGGCAAATAAAACGCAAAGACCCCCAAGAAGGCACTCCTGTGGCAGTCCACCAGAGTTTACGTCGACGGAGTTCGGTGTCCGGTCACAGTTTCTACTCATTCCCTTCAGAAAATGAAGAAGTCCTAAACAAAAGCAACTGAATTGAACACCTTCTCTGCAAAAGGAGTCGAAAGTGCCCACTGCACAAAACCATGAAAATCAACTGTCTGTTCATTGTTAAAGCATAGGTCCATCAGTTCAGACTTGCGGCGTTCCAAAAAATGTTTGGGTTGTCAGACAACAAAGGCCTCAAGTTCACACATTCGGTACACCACTAACCACCAACTCCACTAACTTTTACTGACAACCTTCGTACAACAAAGGCCCCTCATTTCACGCCTGCGGCACCCCACAAACATTTCGGTCCCAGACAACTTTCGCACAATGGAATGTGTATTAAGCTCACAAATATTTGATTCACACTGAAATCTGAAGATGTCTTGTTGGGGTCTCATCCACTTCCGTTGCAGTTGACTATACTGAGAGTGGATCCCGAATGAGTCTCATGAACGAGGCTTCGAAAGTAAATGGCTGAGCAACTATGGCGACTCGCGGTGCTCTGTGGCGTTGTGGGTATGTGCGTGGACTCCAACCTCGACCTCTTCGGTTCGATTCCTGCTCTGTGCGACAAAAAAAATGTTCACGGCCCCACCTCTTTCGAGTCACTGACAATGCTCAAAGAGTCTCTCTCTCAAAGTGTCTAGAAAAGGCTCCTCAAACATGGCCGTTCGGATTCGGCATAAAACTGTAGGTCCCTTTCACTCGCGAAAGAACAATAGCACGCACAACACGAGTGGTTGCTGAGAAGCTAGGCTCTGGCCCTCTGTGGGCTGTTGCGCTACTCATATAATTAACTAAGGCGACACAAAGAAATACAAGAACATACTCAGTCTTTCGTTTGAATGGCTTACAATATCGATTCGACTGCAGATTAAAGAACAGGAACAACTGGAATACTTGAGACATACTCCAGAACCTTTAATATCACCTCATCATCAGTGGACTGTATGATGCACTCAAGGAGTCATGGGGCCAAGGCACTCACGAGAGATCTTAAAGCCAGTCCATCCTCCGCCATCGACTCTAATTATTCGGGAACTATGCCTAAGCGCTATCGAACAAGGGGTCGGCTACATGATGCAATCGCATTCAAAGAAGTCGTCGACAATCGACGAAGCCATCACAGCATAGCTCTTCCCGATCCAAGAAACAGAAGAGCTCAACACTGAGTTTGTGACGTATTCACTGTCGCTCAAGCAACACAACCACTCTAGAGCAGTGCTGCCAGTATTTCGAACTGGAGTCTAGAACGTTCTAATTTATAGACCTCCTCGACTCTTGCTCGCTAATAAATCGCGCCACGTCCCCTTAACGATGTCTGCAACCTCAGACCGCCCAGAACTTCGACCTCCCTTTCTCCGTTCTTTGAACTGCGTCTAGTTAGCGCCCTAAATTCCGGCCAAAGATTTACACCCGTCTAGCCCGAATTGATGGTCCTCGCCCAGATCAAACAGAACGAACGATCTTCACAAGGACTGAAATAAAACGCTGCAAACCGCCATGGCAACTTGAAAGGATGTCATGTGCCCCGGTCGCCTCAAATATAAATCTCCCACACCACACCACATCCCTCAAATTTGACGAAGACCACCACGCACGCACACGAAAGACAATTTGTTTAAAAATACCCCAAACCGATTGCTTTCACATTTTTGATAGGCGCTGTCACGTGGGTGGGTGGTTGCTTCGTTGGTCCTGGCCCGAAGCAAATAGCTCTCCCCGAAATTCCATCAGTTTCACCACACCGCCCATAAACTTAACTCATGTTACCTGTCACATCGAGTGCGATCAACCAGCCTCAAGATCAAATAAAAACCGAATGAAAAACATACACACCGCAATAAATTGACAAAAAAAAAACAAGAGGAGCGGGCGAAAAAAAAAAACAAAAATAACGTGCGTCTTCCGTCAAAACACAGGAACGCCACCACTTTCAGTATCTACGACTATTTAATCGCTTCCCAAAATAAATTCACACACATCCGCGAGGGAACACAACAAGAACACACAAAAACGTCTCAATCATAAAATATCATTAAAAACAGCGGAAACAAAGGCAAATATCTCATAAAATCGAGAAGAGAACAGAAAAAAAATGCCAAGACAAGACTAACCTTGCATTCAACGCCTGCCTATAAATCTCCAGCATAACAGCCTCGTGTAGCATCATTCTAGAAGACGGAGACGCGCGCGCTCCTCGGCACCACACTCAAGTTCTGGTTAATATCAAAAATCACTTCTCGCGCTCGGTCACCACACCACGGATGCACTTTCGTGGCTCATCAATGTCTTTCTGGGTTTTTTTTTGTTCGAAAATTTTTTCGCATAAAGTATCTCGGAAACGGGTTCTTAATTTTGTGGGACCCCACTGACGATTGCACCGAAATAATAAATCACAAGCCAAAAAACAGTCGCAACGAAGTATGCGAGAAGGTGGGTGGATGTTGGTTTTTTTTTTCTTCAATTTTTTTTTCCGTTTCACAAATCGCGACACTCGGAGATAGATATGTTTCAAGAGTGCCTTTGAAAGTTGATTTATTCGAAAGCGACAAAAAAAAAAAAACTTTGTTCATTTACAAGAATAGCCCGTGAGCGGGGGAGCCAGCCGAATCATCACAGAGGAACGCTATCGTGTGTCTAATTGGAATTTTATTTTTTTCTCAAAGAAAACGAACGCAAAAAAATACGCAAATCACTGTAAAGTATCGTATACTGTGTGTTATCACTTGAATTTGAGATGATCCTTGAGATTGTCGCTACACGCTCGCACAGTTATCCCTTATCTCTCTCCCTTGACTAGACTTTGCACTCGCTAAACACTGAGGGGAGGATGTGCACTTCAGAATTTGTTTGTTTTTTTCGTTTTTTTTTTGTTTAGTTTATCACATAACTTGTATCGCTTGTCTGTTGTGTTGAGGGGATGCAACAACAAATCGTCGATTTGTTTGTATTGCCGTTGTTGCTGTTGTTGTAACTAGTTATTGAGCTTGAACCACTGATGACACTGATGTCGCTGTCGTCGTCGTCGTCAACATAAAATCTCGACATGATTACGATGAAACGGACTGTTGTCGACTAAAAAATCTTTTTGACACTGACATCGTACAGACTCGTCGTGGATGGGCATCAGGCGGCGAGTGTGTGCGTGTGCAGGGGGAGAATCTCTTCACTCGCTTCGTGTATCTACAGTATCTGTGTGACACACAGTCTCTCTCTCTGTGTCGCTGCGCGAGTATTGCTGTAGCCGTTGCCGTTGCCGTTGCTGTAGCCGTTGCCGCTGCCACAGTTGACGACAATGACGATTGTGTTTGAATGATTCCACACATCAAATGTGTGGCCTTTCGCAGGGATTTTCGTTATCCCTCTCGTCGAGCATGAACCGCGTGTGTTCACGCGCAGATTCCTGGTTTTCAGGCGATTCTCTTCCACGCCACTCACACACACACTAGCCCCTGTGTGCCCACCATCAGCAGGGGATTGCAATTCGAAAGAGATTTATGGCATTTTCAAAACAATTGGGCATCTCTGTCGCCGGTGACGGCGGCCGCATCAGGGTGTCTCGGTCGAAAGCACGTTTTCTGGCCGCACAACCACATGGGCGCACAGTGAAGGGGATGGTGTATCTTATTGGGAATAAACGTATCGGTGAGGCGGACTGCGAAAGAGAGTCGAGCCGTTTCGTTATTCCGTTTCGTTCCGGGCGCTCTCTCGCGCTCTTCTTAGGGGAAAACAAAACGGCGAGAGATTCAAGGTGAAACACCTGCTGTGGGAGGCAGAGTGTAAGTCATGTGTTTTCGGGCTGGATGTAGTTCTCTTAGTCGAGTGTCGCGGTGGCGGTGGTGTTGCACATTGCAACCGAGCGATCTGAGTTACTCACTCGAAATGCGTCATTAGCTGGCAGGCGTGTTTCGAACGACCTTGTGCATGCGAGTGATTGACGATTTTTTGTGTGAAATGTCTGCAGTTGACGTGGCAGGCAGTAGTGAGCCCTAGTTGGAGGAAATTAAATTATGCGAAGTGACTGGGTGCAGCTTATGGCAGTGGTTGGTGTCCGTACTAAGGGGTTACTTTTTGGATAAGGTAGATGGGGCTAGAAAGCAACGCTTAAGGTTCTTGAGTTTTCTGACTGTAGATGGAGTTTTTATTCGTAAATTTGCATTAAGCAATGAAAATTGTCAGGATTTGCTGGATAACAGAAATTATTTAGAAAGCAAATCTGTTTCCTCTTTTTCTATGTAAGCCTTCGTCGAACAGATCGTGAGAGACATTGATGGCTTCTATATAATAATAATATGGGTGAAGCTACAGCCCGTAGTGGACCAGGGCCTAGCCTCTCAGCAACCAATAGAGTTGTGTGAGCTATTGTTCTCTCACAAGTGGAAGGGACCTACAGGTTTATGCCGACTCCGAACGGCCAAGTTTGAGAAGCTTTTTCTAGACAGAAGTACACTTTGAGTGTCAGTGACTCGAAAGAGGTGGGGCCGTGAACATTATTTTCGCACAGAGCAAGAATCGAATCGAAGACGTCGAGGTTGGGGTCGACGCACATACCCACAACGCCAGGGGACACCACCTCCCTTACATTAGCTGATTCTGAAAGGCAGGGTCTTCGCCATTGTGTGAAGCTTAGACAATAATTATTGGTTCCAGCTGAAAAAGCACTAGTGTTTCTCCAAGTCTTCCGTGATGCCTACAAAATGACGCTATGTAAAAAATTATATGGGATCACAGATTGTTAGGATCTAGCTTCTCAGCAACCACTCCAATTGTACGCACTATTGTCCTCTCACGAGTGCAAGGGACCTATAGTTCTATGCCGAATCCGAACGGCCATGTTTGAGAAGCTTTTCCTAGACAGTAAAAACTGTCAGTGTTCGAAAGAGGTGGGGACGTGAAAATTGTTTTTGTCACACAGAGCAGGAATCGAACCAACGACGTCGATGTTGGGGTCGACGCACATACCCACAACGGCACGGGGTTCTGTTCTACTTTCTTCAAATCAAAAATGTCAGGCCAAGACTGCATCACTGATGCATCTATTTTAACTTTACAAAGCAAAACACTTCCCACGAAACAACTTTGAATCATTAATCTCGGACAGAGACCAGTGGCAGAACGGCACCATACCCTTTCGAAAAGCCATACTCTTTTACACAGATGGATCCAAGACGGAAGCTGGAATAAGAAGTGCCGCTTCCTCAGAGTGTCCAAACCTGAACAAATCTGTTCGTCTTCTCGACCTCCAGCGTCTTCCAAACAGAAGTAATGGCGACTAGCGAAGCCCTGTCTTGTCTAAGGCAGAACTTGGTACCCGCACGGGATATCTGTATCGTCACAGTCAATCAAATCCCCGGCATTGTTTCCTATAACCCTTCTGTCAATAAATATCCCCATCCCCTCAGCCAGTCATCCACCACATCCCCAAGTCCGAGGCAGGAATTTAATCGAAACAGAGTTCAGAGGGCGAAGGTCTTTTCCATTTTCAGAATTTCCATCTTTACCAAATTGTCGGACCTTGTCAGCAGATCCCTGTATTTTTTTTTTTTGCTAACTTCTTCCACAACAACCCGTAGAGCCTGTCGAATGTGTGGAAACCTTCTTATTAAAAGAAGGCGTAGACTCAACAATAACAATCGACTGTCTTGCATTTCTGAATGAGTTGTACGAGTAGTTCAAAATTGGCCTGTGCTGGGTGTCAGTGCTTAGAGACATCTCGGGAAACTGCAACGCTGATTAACTTGCTAAACGCGTCTGCAGAATGTCGGTTGTTGGAATCACAAGTGCTCCTATAGCTCCCTTCAAGTTACACCCTAAGAACCCCTAGCTTTAGAAAATAGGTACCAGATGGGCAGCATTTGTCGAACATCAAAGCAAATCTTGCCTCATCTTGACCCTGAAGTCCTGAAGCCTAATATGCCTCAAGACAGCAGAAATCACAATGCAGTGAAAATAATCACCGGAAACTGACTATTGATCCTTCACGCTGAAATACTAGGCCTATTCTGTAACGTCTTCTGTAGAAGCTGCCTAGACGAGGATGAGGATGTAAACATCCAACACCTCCTCTCTGATTGGCTTGCTATAGCCTCAACGAGGAAAGCCACTTTAGGCTCCTACTTCTAAGACGGTTAAGAATTCCGGTCAAGTTTGGGAACAAAACTTGTTGGCTGTCACAATTACTGCAGTCTGCATCAATTTTAAGCATCCACTAGGTACACTGGGCATATTTTTGGCTTAAGTGCACAACGCCACCAACTACCTACCTACCAACAAGGCGAGACAAGAATTCATCCTGCACCTTGCTCTGATTCTTAGAAAGACTTCTTCTTCTTCTTTGGTTGCCGCTACAGTCCGGGGTGGACCTGGGACTAAACTTAATGCAAAGTCTTAGAAAAACTGGACGGGCTTAAATGCAAAAGACGGTTTGTGGTACTTGGCGGAGTTCGATCGTCCTTTCACAAATGTCGTTCCGAATGTTTCTGACCAACGTGATGTCTATCGATGTAATCAGTGTGTTTATTCCAACATAGCTCTGCAAATCAGAGATCCAGTCCAGTCGATATCATCACTTTCGAATTTTTGAGATTTGATCAGGAACTATTTCTTCACAAATTTACACTGTCACGTTGGAACCGCTGGATGGCGCAGTTGGTTGAGTGCTTGCTTGCTTCAGGCATAGAGGAGTCCCCAGTTCAAATCCCATTGAATGCCGGTTTTCATATCTGGTCTAGTCGCAGTTTGCCGGTGGCATTTCACTGGAGTTGGCCCATGGTGGCCCGTAACTTTGTGGGTTACTGCGTCGTCCGCAACGTACTTGGACCTTAGCGTCTGGGTTCGATTCCTGGACTGTGGGGCAAAATATTTTCCACGGCCCCACATCCTGCGAGTTGACATTGCTGACAATGCTCAGCAAGTATTCCTGTCTGGAAGATGCTTTTAAAACTTGCCTGTTCGGAGTCGCCATAAAACTGAAACTCCCTTCCACTCGTGAAAGAACAAAAGCACGCATATGACGAGTGGTTATGTAGAAGCTAGGCCAGGGAACTCTACGGGCGGTCCCTGGAGTTGTCAATCGGTGGTAGAAGGTGACCAACATGGTCTAGGTGTGCTGGCGATTTCTCTGGCAGCCCTTTCCATAACTAGCACCTACTTATTGTGTATAGTCACATGCACTGTGTCCGACGCCTGTATCAATTGAAGTCAACTATGGCTTTGTTACTTGTTAATGTCAGTCCATTCGAAATGTTCGTCGTCACTCATTATAGGATGTGTAATAACAAAAAAAATCTTCGAATCCGAACCTGTCGGGTAACGCAACAGAGGACGCCCGCGTTTAAGGTGGCGCACCCAAGTGGAGAAGGACCTCAACCAATTTGGTGTGCGAAACTGAAGACAGCTAGCCAGAGATCGCGCTAGTTGGAGAGGCATGTTGGTTGAGGCCCAGGTCCACCCTGGACTGTAGCGCCACACAAAGAAGAAAAAGAATAACAAAAAAATAAAAATACACACCCTGTGACAATACACACACCAATTGTTATTGTCTACTCTTTTTCCAACAAAGAAATGCCATCAAGAAAGAAATAGCAGCTAAGCAACATCGACTTGGAACATAAAACGCTGTCAAAACGCCAATGTATGCATCTCTGTCCAGTGTGTCATCCAAACCATCATCATGTAGTTTCCGTTGCAGATCGGTATGATGCCGCATTTCAAACAACAACTCCTTCAATTAACACCAACAGTTCTCAACACAGTGCTCCGGGAAACGTGCCACTTTCCCCACTAGCCAGACAACGAGCGCTCAGTACGTCCCATCTTCAACTCACTTGATGTGATTTCTGGAAACAATATTAAAACGAATGTCCTTCCTAAGCTTCTCAGGTTGGATTAGAAGACATCGCCACAAGACAACACGCTTTCTGTGCCAGGGCGGAGGCATTTAATCAGAGCTGTGCATTAACACATTGGGTCATTAAAGTTCTCAGGACCACCACTTCTACCTAACCACCCCTAGGCCAGTAATCAAGTAGGACTACATAACTGTCGGTCCTCTTTTTTACCGATGAATTTAAGCGATTGTTTAAAATTTATTCACGAAATCAATACAGCCTCAGATTGGCCCCATTGGCATGTCTTCAACCCTAGACAAGCCACTTCGAACTCAACTGCACCCATGCCTCCACTTTATACAGCCGACAGCTGAATTCCGAATTGGCTCCACCACAAACCTCCTCTTCTAAGCCCCTAAACAGCGCCCTCAACCCCTTGCCAATCGAAAGGCAAGTCCCTTCCCTACAGTCTTGCCTTGCAGCAGATACCTCCCCGTAACACTTGCAAATCAGCTCCGCCAGAGAGAAAAACAAAAAAACGAAGCATATCAACAGTTCCCACCGCACGGACGCAGCAACACCATCCCCACCACAGCCAAGCTTCGTTTTTGAAAATTCCCTCGCATCTCATCCGATGTGAGTTGAATTTCAAACAACTCGCGCATCATTTAACCAATAGCCGACGACCGCCACCAATTGCCAGCAAATTTAGTGCTCTGCGTGGCAGGCAAACAATCACCAATCCTCCGACGCCCCACCACCCTCCCATTGCTCAAAAGTAACGTTCAATGAACATAAGATCGAGCAAAACAACTATTTCCACTTCCATATGCGGCACTAAAACACCCCCGGTACGGGGCTCACCTTCAGTCCGCCATAAAGTACGTACGAAACAAAGGAGAGAGCGAGGCGAACTGAAATGCTCCCCATTACCATTCACACTCTTCGGCAGCAAATCAAGTCAAATGAACCCCGCAAAAGGCACCGTCGTCGTCGTGTGAGCCAAAAAAAACAACAAAAACAGAAAAAAACGCCCGAGCGAACGGGTGGGCGGTGAGGGTGAATGGAGGCATCATTCAAATCTAAATCAGCCCTTATCGGTCCCTCGACAACACGTATCACTCACATTTTAGTCCCGTTTTGTTTTTATGCTTTTCCATATTTTCTACGTGTGCGGAGGCGAATTCAACCCCAGCACAGCACAGCATCCACCAGACGTACTCTAGAACGGTGTGTGCTGGGTTTTTTTTTTTGCCCGTCCTGCGGGGTGTAAATTATTCAGTAAACGAGGCATTGTAGTAAATTTTGATGAAACGGTAGAAACCGGGTACACCGAGGGTTTTCAGTTTTGCGTGGCGTCGGTGGTGATGGTGGTGGTGGCGGTGACGACCGCGTTTTGCCGGGTGGAGCATGCTAACCACCACACACCACCCACCACCACCACCCACCACCCCACAGATCTATTCAGACACGACCGACTCCTTTCTAATTTAAGGATTCGAATACAAAAGGAGTCACTTTCGTGGTCCGGGGGGTTGCGAGCCCACACCCCTCCACCATATGTGAAGTGGGAGTCGACTTGTTCTCTTCTGCTGGCCAAGATATACGGCTTTTGTGCGTGTGTACATCTCGGAGAGCACGAGAGCGTGTATTTTGACAGAGACGTCATAAAGGAAAATATTGACGAGTGTTTGTGTTGTGGATACGTGCCATGTGGGAGGGGGTGCAGAAAGGACACCCCCTCCCCGCGTGAGGTGACTGTGATTTAGAAAAGCGCTTTACGTACTCGTATTTTTAATAATTAATTTATTGCTGTCGGGCGCTACTCGTTTCGTTTCGTTGATGTTGGATGGCATTGCGATGCGAATGCCTTTTCAATTTATACTCCCCGAGGGTGGTTATGTAAGGTTCTTCTTTTTCAGTGATGGGGTGCGACGGGGTGGACGAGAGTACACATTGTTGCGCATCCAGCTATTACGCACGTTGATGGGGTTTCGTACGTTCTGATGGTTTGCCGTCAGCTTTCGTTCAGACGAGAGACGTTTCTCTTTTCATTTCGATGGAGGGGTGGTGAGGTGGTGATGGGGGATGGTGTGTGTGTGTATAAGAAACTTTGCTCTATCCTTACCCGAATTATCTTTTGCTCCTTGATGGCCACTTGGGGGGTGGTTGAGGGCAGCAGATGCTGAAGGAAAACTGAAGACTCTGTCAATGCACTCTGAAGGTGCTCGTCGACGAATGGAGGTGTGCGCTTTACTGAGTGTAGTCGATTTCAGTAAGAATTTTCGTTCAGGACACCAAACCAGCTGTCCTCCAAAGCAATTCTCATCGCATTCGTCGCCCCCGTGCCTGCATTAATCGACAAGGCCATCCAATCGAAGGCAATCGCACGCAAGAACCCCATCACCTGCCGCCTGCCACTCACATACACATCCTCGGCCAACGGCTCCACGAAAACCTGATGTCATCACATCACACACTCGACAGCCGTCCCCCATGCCTTCAACGCAAAAACTACCCAACACCCAGGACAACATCGGCAGCAGCGGCTGTCAGTCATGTTCGCTGGAAATAGACTCACCTTCAGGGCCCGCTCCCAGTGATCAATATGTCTGCGCCACACACCTCCCTCCATACACCCACGCCCCCGCCCCCACAGGACATCCTTTGCTAAACGCACCGACGACGACGACGTTACCTCGCCAACGCCGCCGTCACACACAGGCACATTTAACATCGTCTTAACAGTTATTTACCAATCAATCAATCAATCAGTCAATTCTGTCAGCGTGTCAGTTACTCTCGAACTCACAGGACAACAATAACAACGACTCGACGACGACGAGGAGGAGAAGGAGGACGAATACACTCATGACACGCATAAAACTACAAGCAGTCGTTCCTCCTCAGCCAAGCCAGAGCTGGCTAAAGGACGAGAGAAAAGGGTTGAAAGCATAAAAACCTGTCAATCAAATCTAAATAACTCTGCAAAGGACATTTGACAAGGCAACCGACAGCAGAGCAGAGGAAAAAAATGGGAAAATCCTTGTGGACTCACAAAAGAGGAGTTCGTTAATGAGTAATTGAATTACACACACACACAGGCGCACACACATACGGCCCGGCACTCCTTTTGTTTCCGCCACCGAGCCACGTCCTGTCCACAACACCGACCGACCACACAAGCCTCGTGTAGCATCGACAATTCGGTTGCAATGAATTAGGACAAAGGACAGACGACAAAAGGGATTATGGAGAGATGTCCCCCTCATCCCCTCCCCGTAGCGAGCCCTTGTCATCAATCAGTAGCGCAATGTGTATCCATCAAGCGCTTCAATTCGTTTATTAAATGATTCCTTTTGACCCTTCGATTGCTTGCGACGCAAGGACTCCCAGTCGATGAGTTGACAGTCTCTCTCTCCCTCGGTGTCTGTTCGTCTTTATTGATTCCCTCCGACTCAACCCGTCGGCGGTGCTCTCCTCAGATTTTCGTTCTTCCTTGAGAGTGGTCTCATTTGACGTTTCCTTGAGGCGGCCGCACCGCACTGACCGCCATCCCACCCAGCGACTGAGACAGAAAGTTGCACAAAAGCGCGCCCACACCCATCCACGGACCAACAATCAACAACCAACACTGGGGGCGGCGGCTGGGGCACACCATCCTGTTCCGTGTGACAGCGATTGTCTGTTTGCGTTGTTGTCATGACCGACATATGTGTGTGGGATCTGACAGCTAAACGGATCGCTGTGTGATGTCGCCGACGATGATGAGCATGCTGGTGGTGGTGTGGTGGTGTATTGGGGTGGTCGTATGTGGTGGAATGTCGAATTATTTGGACGGCAAGTGAAATTCTTTCGTCTTTGTCTCTGCCAACGGCGAGCAGCGGGCACTTGGATGACGCGGAGAGGGACAAGCGCCACCTCAACCCGCGCCGGGCAGTCACTGAAGAAGAAAGGTCATTCTATCATCTTAAGAAATGAGACGAAAAGGACAATGCTGTGGGTGCCCTCGGTGCGGGTATGGGTTGACAAGCGATGGAGGTGACATCTGATGCAGTGCACGAGGAAGGGCGGTCAACGGGAGCGGATTTTGTGCGGAACTGAGGCATGACGTGGAAGTGGTGGACCTGTCTTAAGCGTCTCAAGTCCCTCAAGCCTTAGGACTTGCAAGCTCCTTGGTGATTGGGTTAAGCTTTCGTGATGTTCTAGACAGAGGAACCGCAGTTTTCTTCAAGGTGGACCTGGGCTTCAATCAAGAAGCCTGTCGAGATGAGGGAGCGCCACTGGCAAGCTGCCTCCACACGAGGTTTACTGGAGGCCTTCTACACCTCCGTACTCGACAGTAGGCGCAAGCGCCCTCCAATGCCTTGTCCCACACATTCGAAGGTGAAGACCCATCGGTCCTAGTTGTCCGTTCGGCCCAGCCACCTCCGGCGTTGGATCCATTCGAAGGCGAAGAGCCATCGGTCCTAGTTGTCCATTCGGCCCAGCCACCTCCGGCGTTGGATCCATTCGAAGGCGAAGAGCCATCGGTCCTAGTTGTCCATTCGGCCCAGCCACCTCCGGCGTTGGATCCATTCGAAGGCGAAGACCCATCGGTCCTAGTTGTCCATTCGGCCCAGCCACCTCCGACGTTGGATCCATTCGAAGGCGAAGGCCCATCGGTCCTAGTTGTCCATTCGGCCCAGCCACCTCCGACGTTGGATCCATTCGAAGGCGAAGACCCATCGGCCCTAGTTGTCCATTCGGCCCAGCCACCTCCGGCGTTGGATCCATTCGAAGGCGAAGGCCCATCGGTCCTAGTTGTCGATTCGGCCCAGCCACCTCAGACTTTGGATCCGGAGACGCCTGGGTGGACTCATGTCGCATTGTGTCGTCTTCTCCTCCAGATGACTTCAACATAAACTGGACCAAGGATGAATTGACGAAGGAGACTGTTTTCAGCAATAAACAGACCCTTCTCCGCCCTCTCATATTTTTGCAGGCGCCTCAAATGCACTGCCTCACCCGAGTCCGCCCCTGATCAGCAATCCTTTTGATTTGCTTTGACGAGCAGAAGCAACGAACACCCAGTGCCGTATCGACTTTTCATCGTCGTCCAGTGGGTTGCGCCGGGAATCCACTCCCCGACTGGAGTCCATCACATCCACCACCAGTCCAAGCCCTGGTCCCGTCCGGACGAAGATGAAGAGAAGTGCATTGCGATAGGGTTTCCATTTTATTGCACATATCCTTGGAACACAGTTTAAACGTCTTCCAATTGTCTTTACAATCACTTGCCCCCTCCCCCCACCCGTCACGTTGAAGGACATTTGTTTGGATTTCTGTGCAACGAAATCCTTTCGAGTGTACAATCACAACCGCCAATCCACCCACAAATGCCATTTAACCCTTCGTCCTCCCACCTCCCATGTGTGAGTGTGTCCTTCTTTGTAATGTCGCCTCACTTGCAATTAGAAGCGAAGTACACAAAAGGAGAGCCCACTCCACCGACTGGCCAGTGGATCCACCACTCGATGGATGACAACCGCCTTGAGTCCGGCGAGGACGTGGAAGGGGACGAAGGGAAAAAAAAGCTGAATACACACACTCAAGCGAATGTCCAGGACACGACCTTATTGCTCTCTCAACAGCTCTCTCTCTGTGTGCCCCCGGTTTTAAACTAATTTCAGATCCTCCACCCCAACCCACTGCTCTCCCTCTCTGTGCGATGTCTCTCTAATTGTTTTGTACAAGCAAAAAAGGATTTGAAGGATCCGCAGTTTATCACCACCCAACCGCCTCCCACCACCCCCTGGCTGTGTGAAATATTCAAGGAGAGGCAATAAAAAGACGCCCGAAAGGCGAAAGGAGACTACTAAAGTTTATTGACGATATGACTGACATAAATCAGGACGAAGAGGAGACCTTTTCTCCTCTGTGCCGTCGTCTTCGACTTTGGCCACTGCCACCGCCGCCGCCACCGCCACGGCTAGGATTACTCGAGTGTGTTTGTGCGGCATTATTATTACGATTATTGTTATTACTCGTTGCCGTGTTTGCTTTATGTGCCACGGCATAGATAAATTTTACGCTGGAGTAGTAACGGGTAATTGTTGTAGTCCCTGGCAGAGTCCTCTTGCCCTCTCCGCCACGAGGAAAACGAAAAAAAAAAAAAAAACGAATGGTTATGGTTTCTGTATTAAATATCCTTTTTCCTTGCTCCCTCCTGGCCGACACGATGGCATTCGAAGGTGTATGTCGGTGGCATAGCGGGCGGTTGGTGTAAATTTATTTCTGCTGCTGCTGCATTCCTTCCTTGGCGTTATCTTTTAATGAAAAGACCGAGAAGAATGCTCGCGGAGTTGGGGGCGATGGGGTGAAACAAAGAAAAAGGATAATTCACATTGGCGCGATGGTTGTTGTTGTTGTGGTGTGAGTGTGCCTCAAACGGAGATGGACATGACGCAGTTTGAGGAGGTTGACTGCCTTCTGCAGGGCCGAAGGAGGTGTGTTCGGCTAATTTATGTGACTAGGGTTGAATTGTGAGAAAAGGACTGGACTGGAATGATTTATCAGTCAACGATGGTCGAGGATCTGTCTTGCGGGTGCCACGGCTTGCGGGTGTTGGCCTGTGATTCAGGCTGTCATGCGGGGAAAGTTATGTCCGTCCGGGGGGAGGGGGAGGCGAGTGTGCCGCTGTTGTCAGTGAGAGGTCATTTGAAGCCGATGCTTCTTGGCGGTGGGTCAACGACACTGAAAGGCAGACGAAGTCGTGGCCATCAGATGCCCGGGGGGAGTGGCTATCGGAAATAATTTGGGTTCTTTTTGGAGAACGATTGGATTCAGATCGCATGGAAAACTTCTTAAAGCGAATCCCGCCGAAGGAAGATGTGAAAACTTGCGTCATCCTAAGCGAAAGCAGCTGCGTTTTGTGTTCTTGGTCCAACCACCTCGTCGCGGTCTCCTCCCTGATGGATAAAGATCACGTAAGAACTGAAGGTCTTCTAAAGTCAAGACCCACTCCAAGAAGCTTGCGTCGTCCGACGTCGACCAAACAATGATCCACTGGAACCCATGACGGGAGTGATTCCAGACCAGATTAGATGCAAATGGGGTCTACAACCACGCATCGCTCACTGAATGTTCACCTCACCGTTGTCAGACCGACACTTCTGTATGGAGTCTCAGTGTGGTGGAAAGCACTAAACAAGGCTATCAACTGCAAGGCACTCAACCGAGTACAAAGACTGGCCTGCCTGGGCATTAGCGGTGCACTGAGAAGTACTCCGTTCGCACCTGAATTCTCCTCCATCTTCCACCACTGGAAATATTCGGAAAACAAACAGCAGCCAGGACAGCCTTGAGACTCAAAACACTCCGACTGTGGTCCGAACTCAACATCGGCCACTCAACCATTCTCAAGGAATTCAACTTCCTTCCGAGCGAAACTGATCGCCTTAAACCCCAGGCCATCTTCGAGAAGAAGTTCTCGATCAGCATTCCCTCCAGATCGGACTGGATGTCTGATAGGTAAACGTTGGAAGATCCTCTGCGTATTTACAGATGGATCGAAGGGGTGGGTGCGGGTGCCTATTCCCAAGATCTCAACACTGCTATCTCTTTGAAGCTCCCTGTAGCGTTTTTCAGGCAGAAACACTACGCGTTGTCATGGCTCAAAAACAACGTGACAGTTCCGATAGTCAGTCCTCTGTTAAGTCCCTGGACAAAGTCATGTTCTACTCTAAAACATCCCTTAATTGCAGGCTGTCTCTTAACGAGATGGCCGAGCATTTCAACATTCACCTCATGTGAGTGCCGGGACACTGTGACATACCAGGAAACTGCAAAGCCGATGAACTCGCCAGGTGTGGTACAACCTCATCTCTATCAATAGCAGGGGTACCACCTTCCATGCCGATAGCTACAGTCTACCTTCTTCTTCTTTTTTGTGTGGCGCTACAGTCCGGGGTGGACCTGGGCCTCAACCAACATGCCTCTCCAACTAGCGCGATCCCTGGCTAGCTGTCTCCAGTTTCGCACACCAAGTTGGTTGAGGTTCTTCTCCACTTGGGTGCGCCACCTTAAACGTGAGCGTCCTCTGTTGCGTTGCCCGACAGGTTCGGATTCGAGTATTCTTCGGGTCGGACCTGTGGTGTCCATCCGCTCTGCATGACCTAGCCACCGTAGACGTTGGATCCGTAGACGCCTAACTAGGCTCATGTCAGAACCCGTCAACACAAACAGGACCAATGATCGTGCGTAGAACTTTTCTCTCAAAGAGACCAAGGACTTCTTCATCCGCCTTCGAGATTGTCCATGCCACCGCGCCGTAAAGCAGGAGCAGTCTACCATCTTCTTAAAGTTCACACAATTAAAACCACCAATGACAAATGGCTAGGCACCACCTGCCTTCAAACAAAAGACATCTGGCCATCACATAACATAAAACGGTCTCTCAGTCTATTTAGACTCAGCAAGCACTGTGCAATTGGCACTCCTGCTCGCAGGGTGGGTGCTCCATATAATGATTTCTGCAGCAGCTACATGGATGAAGAGGAAGAAGAAATCATCACCTACTCTGCTCCTGCAGTGCCCTGGCTAGTCGTAGGTTCCTACACCTAGGGGCCTACTACTTTAGCGGCCTCAATGAGGTAAACAGTGCCAGCATTGGCCAACTAAATCCCTTCACCACAAGCACCAACTGGTTCCAGTGTTAGAAGAAGTCAATCCGCGTGGTATCACAATGGGCCTACTCTGGCCTAAGTGTGACTGCCCTTAGCAGTCAGCCGCTACAACCTAACCTAACCTCTGCCATTTGAACGTCTACTTCTCATTTCATTCTATAGAGCTACAGTTCGGAGTGGACCTGGAGCTCAACCAATTACACCTGTTTAACTGCTTTTTCTGTTTTTTTTGGTGCTTCAATGTGGCGTGATTCGATCTTTTTCCAGCTGCTTCCAGTTGCACATACCCTTCTCCACGGTGAGCCATCTCGTTCGAGGACGTCCTCTGTTACATTGTCCCAATGGTTCGACATCGAAAACACGTCGGGCCGAAGCTGTGTGTCCACATGACTACATGACCATCTTCAGCGTTCCATGCTAAGACATTTAACTGGGTACATGCCATACCGCCGGTACAGTTCGTGATTCAATCTTCTCCTCCAGACGCCGTCAACACTCTTCATCCGCTTTTAATAGCGCCCGATTCTCGGCCTCGTAGAGCAGACAGGGATGATCAGAGTGTTTCATAGAATCAGCACGTCTTTCGAGAGGTGGCTCTGTTATTCAAGCCCAAATGAAAATCTGCACTTGATCTGGGAACTGCTATCGTCCCATTTTACTGCAAAGACGAAAGTCAAAACTTCAAGATTTCTGCTGCTCATTATGACGCTGTGTCTGGCTCGATGTTGAGCGTCCTTCTGTGATGACAGAATATACTTAGTCTTGCAACGATTCACTGCTAGACCCGCTTCCGGTTTTGAGCCAGCAAACGCCTCATTGACAGCTCGTTGTGTTCGTCCAATCATGACAGTAGCAGTGTTCTCGATCTCACAGTGTTGACCAGTGGAAAAGTCAGTCGATGCTCTGGTTAACTGCTTCCAGCTGTTTTTTGTCGTGCGACGATCCCAACGCACTTGATCCTAGACGTCTAGGTTCGATTCCTGGTCTGTACGACAGAAATAATTTTCACAGCCCCAACTCACTCGAGTCACTTACAATGCTGTCTATGATGGGCGTCTAGAAAAGACTTCTCAACAGCAACTTGACCGCTGGGAGACGGCATAAGACCTTAGCTCCGTTCCACTAGTGAGAGAACAATAGCACGCACAACGCAAGTGGTTGCAAAAAAGCTAGGCCCTGGCCCTCTACGGGCTGTAGCACCACCCACTGGAGCACTCAGACTTAAGACCTGGGTTATTGAACTACCAGGCAGCAATCTTCAGTCTAATTTCTTGATCGGAGGAATACTAGCAGGTGTCTCTGTAATAAGGTCTAGATCTCTCAGATCAGATCAGATCAGATCAGTGATCAGATCTCTACACATAAGCACTAAGTCACTGTCCCGCCTTTGCTCGGATCAGGTGGCTGAGGAAGTGCTCTGCAGTACCTTCGTTCTCTCCATAGACGTCGCAGAGGGTTTCATTCTATTCACCTCACACACTTAGGTGCTTGCCGAAGTGTAGTGGTCTGTTTGAACTACGGCAAGTAGTCTGCAGTCTTTTCTGACAAGATATAAGAAAAATGCAGCAAATTTCATCCAAAAGTTGAGGCGATTAATTTGTCTACATTTGGAGAATCAGGTCTTCATCGGTTGTGCTCTCGAGAAGCCCAACTATTGATGGCAGTCCTAACCAAGGGTTCAGCGCGCCAGCGTTTCTTGCACAGGTACAAGTCCTATGAGTGCCTCTTGGTCAAATTCAGAGAAGCTTTGCATCCCACTTCAAGTGGTTAAAGGGTTTGGCAAGGCCTTACGCACAGTTTGGCTGCCGCTACAGACACAAATATTTTTTCGTTCCAGGCCATTAGGTAAGCTTAGGTTTCTGCTTGAAGAAGAGACCGAAATTTACCTAACGAGGTCTAAATGAAGGCGTTAGCAACAGACCCTGTCTCGGTCAGAGTCATTTTTATCCAAAGCTGCCCACTGTGATGGTCTGTCCAATACGTTGACACCAACTAAGTTCATAAGTCTACGTGTGAACTACCTTTGTTCAGTGCCTTGACAAGTTAGACCCCGTCCCTCAGAAAAGATGCATCTCCCTTTCAGTACTCCCTCCATAAAGCCATTCCAGTATCTAGTCCGGTCGATATTTCTGTCAAGTCTCGTTTCAAATTTCCCCTCAAATCCGACAGGATATCCTCCAAAACACAATCCCAGCAAACAACAACGCTTAAGACAGATAAAACCACTTTCCTCTCATTTCCCGTATATTGCACCGCAAAAATCCACCATCACATGACATCTGTCAACTGTCCTCTGTGCAGGCTGTCAAAATCCCAACCAAATCCAACTGACAGCCCTCCAATAGGACTCAACAAAACGAACAAAAACCAACAAAACAAAAATCCCCAAAAAACCGAGACCCACCCACCCGCACAAAGGCACTGCACAAGTGCATTTCTACACGCGGCGCGCATTGCCTCCCACTTAACCGCATCCCAATCCTAGCTCCTGTCACACAGAGGAGTAGGATTTCAAATGACAATTGCATCGCAACCATCGACGGCATGTCACTCTGAGCCTAAAGCGAACTGCACCGTCCTGACAGCAGGCGGAAAGGAGGAGGAGGAGGAGGCGAACAGAAAAAAAAAACCAACGCACACACAACAAACGACAAACGCCACCTCACCGCAACAGTGCCGACAAAAAGTGCTGAAAAACGCAAAACAAACACACGCAGGACCAGCGCTGCAAGGACATCCGTGCCGAGCACATGTTTCGGACGTCGTTGCTGCTTTTTTTGGTTCGGATTTTTTGCTGCCCCTCATGCCGCCCGCGTTGACTGCCAGTGACTCCAAAGCTAACACGGGTAATGTCAAACTGCAGCACGAGATGCTTATCGTCGGGTGGGCGACTGGGAAAGAGATTTGACAGCTCCTGAGTGACAGGTGTGGATGATCGTGTCGGACGGGTCCTTTCCTCTCACGAAGGCGACACACAGGGGGGCTATCTCGGCGGCGGGAGCGCATGACCACCCACCCCGGCACCGACTGGGGATTAATTTGTTTCGAAAAGTTCGCCGGGTATCCCTTCACTTGCATGGGTGCTAATTACTAGCGTGTATTATTCGTTAATTAATTTATCTATTTGCGGCACTCGGCGGCCTGCGGCCGATGGCGGCGCGGGCGTGTGTGTGGGTGATGCGAACACGAGTGCGATTGTTGTGCGAAAGTTTCGCCTTTGTTTCGCCGTGGGATCGGCGATAGACGCGCGCCGGCGAGCGTCTGCACGTGAAAGAAGCCCGTTTTGAGTACGTTTTGAACGGATTCTTACCTCGCCAATGACAATTTAATTAAAATTCCCTTTTTTTGTCTTTCGGATGGATTTTATATTTTCGGGAACTTTGCGGCGCACGGGTGCAACGGAGAGCACGTATGTGAACTTTTCGAGCTGTCAGGCGAATTGTTGCCGTCGGGCGGAGGTTCAAAGGGGTGCCGTCCGTGCGGTGGGTGGGTGGACGGTGGGCGTCAGCAGTCCTCTGTCACAGGCGACGAGAAGTGCTCATCAAACACGATTCGTTGTCACCCCCAAGCACTTCATTCAGAGACATCGCTTGTAACACCCCAACACAACAAAACGTTTCCTTAATGAACTCAATTCAGCAATCCCTCACAATTGTCATCCATCAGAATGACATCCACGACATCCACGACATCCACGACACCCCCGACATCGAGGACAACGAGAACATCCCGAACAAGCAGAGAGCATCTGGGAGAGAGAGCCCTGCCAGCCCGGGCTGCCTCCACCGTACATCAGCGCGACTTCCGCGTTGAGGAACAGACTCACATCCGAACACACGGGTATCCAGTCAAACAACGCAATTAATTCCACTTACCGATGCCGCTCGTCGCCGTCGTCGTCGTCGTTGTCGTCCTGGTGTTGTCCGCCGCCGTTGCCTTGCTGGCCAGAGTTGTTTCGGTTACCATTACTGCTCGTTGTTGTCGGCGGCAGTGGCGGAGGCGCAACGCCTCCTCGGTTAAACGTCACATCATCGCCATCAGCATCACCATCAGGAGCAGCAGGAGCCGGTGGAGAACTATCAGCGCCATCGCCATCGCCATCATCATCATCATGCGAATCAATCAAGTTGGACGGCGGCGTCGGTGGCAGCAGTGGTATCCTTGAACCGCCAGTAATTGGGGTGGTTCTAGCGGTGGCTCCTGAAGTGATGCAACCATTCACATGAGCGACTGCGGGCGAGGCATTCGTAACGTTGACGCTGATGCTATTCTGGTTGTCGCTGTCATTTCGACTACAATTCAATGTCACGGCTGACGCCATTGTCGTCGCAGTGGAGACTGCCGTCACAGGGGCTGCTGGTGATATCAATTGGTTCGGATGGCTGGTGGAAGAAGCTCCGGCCGATGCCGTCGGCGGGGGCACGCTGTTGTGGCCCGTGGTGCCAGTTACAGGTGGTTGACAGTGTGCACGGTCCCCATCCTGCTCTGGTTTCGGGTTGATCCATTCGGAGTCGCCGTCAATTGCTTGGCCGGGAGATGAACTCCCGCCGCCCGGTGGAGGGATAATCAGTTTATTCGTCTCCTCTGCCGCTGATGGACTGCGCCGCGAGGGGGATGCCGATGTGCTGGACGCCGAAGACGGGCATAACGATGATGGAGAGGCCGTGCCACTGCGGCCGTCCTGCGCCGGTTCGCGAGCGTCCTGTGTCTCTGCAACGAAAGAAGAAAAGAGATGACTAATGAGACCGTCTTCCAGGGGCTATATATCAGAGGGATTGCACAAAAGCTGTGCCCGCGCGCAGGCGTAAAGGAGCTAAAATCACGTGTCCACCCGGCACCCCCGCCACGGGACGCGGAATGCGAACGAATCAAATCGAGGGATGTCAGATATTAATGTGATCGCATTTGGAGCGTTAATGGCCGATTCAGCGGGTGACAGATGTGCGTAATTCATTTGCCAGCCACGGTGCCTCGCTTGGCAGCCGTGCGTTCGCCTTGGACATCCGTCTGGCTGGTATAGGGCCGCAGCCAGATGGCCGACACGGCTTGACCGGCGCGGCCGACTCTCATTGGGGATTTGCGTGAGCGGATGCATTTATCACCGCGATGTGCGATGGTGTGAAGAGGAGGCCTTAAGGAGGTTTCAGACGATAGGGTATGGGAGCAGATTATCGGGAATGGTTGGAGGTTTGGGGGCCTATTCCAGGAGATCTGCCTTAAGCACGGGCGACAGGCGAACATGTCCCAGCAACACCAGATTTTTGTTCAGGATTTCGAATGATGAGGCTCTCTCCAAAAAACTCAAGAATTTGGCGACACACCTCCACCCTGAGGCCTCCCACTCGATCACCAGCCTGCCACATCGTCTTCCAAACCATTTCCATCGAAGGTGCGCCACAGTGCCAAACCACTGAACGCACACCCTACACAATCCGGTCGCACACAACAGCACGACGCCATTCATCGGCACAACAATTGCGTTTTGCAATTTCCGCCCCGATAAGGCCCAGCTCAAGTCAAACTCATCATCAAGTGTAAGACGATCTTCATCTTGAGGGCACGGATCGGCGCGATGCGCCGTGCTGCGATGCAATGCCTGCCGAACGACAACGAGAGGTGGGAATGCCATAATTTCTTGGGCGCATTTTGACCGATGACGCGTCCAAACATTTCAATGCGGCCCGCTTCGGGTGTCCACGCAGAGACCATGAAATCCGCTTGCGAGGGCGTGATTTCGATCGTTTGTCAATGTCCTCGCTTGCAGTCGTTACGTTACGTCCGTGAGTGGAGTCGAGTCGCGTCGAGTCAAAAAGCCATCAAAAGTCCACCATGGAGTCCGATGCGAACGCACGAACGTGATTGGGACCGCTCCCGGCGGCGGCGGCTCGATCATTGGGAGACTGCAACGACGACGACGACAATATGCAACAATGACACGGCGAGTGCATCAGTCTCGGCCACAAAAGGAGGAACCACTGACACAGCGATGAGGAAGAAAACAACGACCACGACGATGATGAGAAGGTGAAGACGAGGTAGACTATGATGAGGAGGAGGATGATGATGATGGTGTGGTGAAGCTGATGTTTCTCGTGAACCAGAAGGCGAACCAAATTTATTCCACAGATTCCACCAATCTACGGGCTGTTACTGCCGCAGTGCAGGGCAAGTGCATGCAATTTATGACCCCGTCGAGACAATGCCATATCGGATCTTATACGCTTTTGGACAAAATGAAGTCGCGGCTGATGCCGAAGACAAAGATGGAGGAGGATAATAATGCGAGTGGAGGAGCTCGCTTAAGGGTTCTTGTTGTTCACCTCCTCCTCTGTGCACTGCTGCTGCTGCTACCATGGCTAGAGGAAGGACATTATTGGTAGTTAGCATCCACCGGGAGTGGAGTGGTTATATATTTTAATAGTCCAAGCGTTTCTCCGTTCTGGATGGCTGAGTCTAGGCAAATTTACATTTTCGGCCTGTGGTCGATTGGAAGACTGTTTCGATGGACTGATGGAGGGGCCTACAGTTGTTGGACGGTTACTTGGTGAACGGGTGGGATGCGGAGATTAGAAACTGATTGGGGTTTAAGGCTCAAGAGTGAACTGAGGAGGCTCCTCGAAAGGTGAAGGTTTTTTGGAGTGAAAAATGTGCCAAGGCAGGTAGAGACATTTCCTTGGAATTTTGATTTAGAGCTGATCTAGGGGTGATGCAATAAGGGATGCCACGCACATGAGTGGAGAAGGCCCTCGTCCGATTAGACATGCTCAACTGGAGGTATTAAGGTAGCTGCCTGTTGATCCAGGGCAACCCCAGACTGTTGTAGGGCCCAAAATGTATAAAGGCCTTCGTCTAGTTTCAAATTTGAATATCGGTTCATGTATTTCTAGAGTATTTTTTAGTATATTCTAGGAGCCTAGTTTAAGGTCACTAGTTACCTGTCACTGGTTTGTTGTGATGCTTGTAGTAGCCTTTGTCTTTGTTTCTAGCGCTAGCTCGGTATTCTTTGCAACAAAGGTTCGAAAGGTTCTGCGGCTGTGCTTCTTCTCCACTTTTTTCCGCGTTGAACTAAGTTCCTCCGGATATGGTTCCATGAGTTTGAATTAGCTGAAGTGGTAATGGTTGAAGCGGTCTTACAGATGGCCTGATGTTGTAGAGACCCGTCTTGTATTGGCAGTGATTTAAACTGAACGAGAGAAGAAAGGTTGGAAGAAATGGTAGTTCGCTAGGAAACACGTTTTTTTATTGGTTTGACTTTCAGGCTTTCCTTCCCACGTATTCTGTTTCAAGAAGCTACGACGCTACGAATACTTGCGGCCTACTCGGACAGTATGAAGTCATGAATGAAAGCTCCTAAGGAGGGGGAAAAGGAAACGGAACGAACGTCAAGTAAGCTTTCTTTAGCATTTATGCGCTCTGCGTATTTACCTCACGAAGGCTAAAGCAGCTGAAGCAGAAGCAGAAGCAGAAGCAGAAGCAGAAGCAGAAGCAGAAGCAGAAGCAGAAGCAGAAGCAGAAGCAGATACAGAAGCAGAAGCAGAAGCATGGACACTAACTAAAGCGGACGAGGGTATTCTTGGTCGCTTCGAGAGAAAAGTCCTACGAATTGTCTTGGGTCCCGTATGGTGTTTGGAAGAGGAAACTGAACGACGAACTGCACGAGCTGTATAGCGACATCGATCTGGTCAAACGAGTTCGAATCTCTCGTCTCACATGGCTAGGTCACGTCGAGCGATCGGGCACCAATTCGCCGGCCCGGAAAGTCTTCGACTCCAACCCCAGCTATAAGGGGAGCTGCATAAGTTGAATATGCGTAGCTGGAAGCAGCTGGCACAAGACCAGGTTAGATGGAGAGGCATGTTGGCTAAGGCCCAGGTCCACCCCAGACTGTAGCGCTAGCCAAAGAAGAAGAAAACGACAGTATCCACCGCAAGGAATCATTCGAAGCGATGATCGATGATGTGTCCACGCTTATACAGACGTGATGCACCGCAAGGAGGTACGTCGTGTGATTTCTTCAACCTGGCACTAAAGAAGAAGCGGCAGGCAACTGTTAACTCAGAAGGCACTATCTTCTACAAGTCAGTTCATGAAACTGACATTTTTGCCCGTTCCCAAGGTTCCAAAGTGGAAGCTTTTACATTGATAGAAGTACAGGCGAAACGAGGTGGTCATAAGGTTAATGAGGAAAAATTTTAAAAACATGTCGAACAAGAATCGGTCCTTCGCGCACCACCTGAGTCCTAAAGCTCTAATTATGAATGTTCTTACAAATGTAAGCACTAATTGCTATGCTACAGAAATAAACAAATGAATGAATGAATGAAAACGATTTCGAGGCAGTGAAGGAACTTGTCTAACTTGGTACGAAAGTAAACTCCACGAATGCCATCTTAGTGGAGAATCGCCCTTGACAACCGATGCAACTTTTGTTCGTCGAAACAACGTGGCTCCAGACTTTTGACTCGATGGAGTTTGCCAGTTCTGCTATATTAAGCTGAAAGCTGCACGATAAGCAAAACAGCAGAGCTGACACATGTTGCTTCTTCGAAGAAAAAAATCTACGTCGGATATATGTTCCCGTCTGCGATGAAGGTGAATGGAGGTGCGGTCATAACCACGAACTCCACGAACTGTACCAGGATGTAGAAGTAGTTCAGAAGGCAAACTATAGTGCCTCGCCCACATTGAGTGCATGGACACCAATGCTCCAGCTAAGAAGGTTTTCGAATCCGAGCCTCCTTCGAGAGGAGAGGACGACCGAATTCCCTGCATACAATAGTTGACATATGTCTTATGTCCCGAATTGGAAGTGAAGCGAACCAAATTGCAATTCCAGTTGAAGACCTTTAGACAAAACAGCCGCACAGAAATATTGAAGGTAGGCCGCGTCCATACACATCTTTTAAGAAACAGAAGTCAGTAAGACTCGTTCCCTTTGCCTTAACCAACCAAAGCGTACTGTGTGTTACAGTTTGCAGTTATGAGAGGTGGCCAACCCGAGTCAACCGAGTGGTGGGATCACACCGTGTGGAATTGTTCGCAGATTTGGTATTGACTGTTCATTTATTCGTTTCATTTTAGTTTCAGCAACTCGGTTTGACATAAATTCAACTCTGTTCAACTCGGGTCGACTCGGTTCAAATCGGGTTGACCCATCTCTAGCTACGGCGCTGAGGAGTATTTTTGCGTACTACCCGGACAGTAGAGAAAAAGAAATGGGACGGAGGTCAAGTAAGGTTGCTTCAGCACCACGCTAACACAGGCGCAATGCACCTTCGATTTGATTCGACTTCTAAGCCGTTTGAAACCCGCACCGGATTTCGACAAGAAGATGCGCTGTCATGAGATTTCTTCAACCTGGTACTGGTGAGGCGGGCAGCTCTAAATATGGAAGGCTCTATCTCCTACAAGTCAGCGCAACTTTTGGGATATGCAGATGACATTCACATCGTCGCGCGGTCCCAACGTGCCAGGACAGGCGAAACGAGCTGGTCTTAAGATTAATGGGGGGAGTAATATAAATACACGCTGTTGATCAAGACCCGATCGGTCACACACCACATATACCAATCGACAGCAACAAATTTGAGGTGTGACGGACTAGTGTCTAACTCGTGGCAAACCTGAACTCCACAAACGCCAAGGACGATGTAGAATCGCCGAAATAACTGGGTTCCAGATTTTTGACTTAGTTTGCCAGTCTTGCTATAAAAAGCAATGCATATTCATGTTGCTTCTTCGAAAGAAAAAATCTTCGTCGGATATATGGTCCCGTCTGCGAGGAAGCTGTATGGAGGTGAAGACAAAACCACCAGCTCCACGAGTTGTGCAGGGAGGGGCTGTAGTTCGGAATGCAAAATCCTTTGACTACAATGGCTCGGCTACACAGCGCTCCAGCAGTGTTTATGCTCCAGCAAAGAGTTTCTTCGATTTTCAGTCTCTCGGTTCGAAGAGGAAGACCGAGCCCCCGGTATAAAGATCAAGTCATACCAGACCTAAGTCAGCTTTGTCTTGATGACTGGATGCAGCCTATCCGTCAGCAATGGAAGGTAGCTGTTACATAGGCGCAGTCTATCCACGGTTCGTTGGCCTGATGAGTGAGTAAGTAAGACAAAGTTGGTGTTACAAAGGAGAGCCATTTCGGACGGTTTTTTTCATCCTGATTTAAACAAGTATATTGTCTGCAGGTTGTACTCTTGTGATGCAAATTGGTGTCCAATGTATTGTAAGCTAATATTTTTTAATTGGAATTAAGTGTACATCATCATCAAAATGTGTGCAAAACCATGAGGTACTGCCGTGGACTTGCCTGTGGACACCATCAGTCGTACCGGAAGCAGGGTCTGTTGTACCCCGTTTCGTATACGTCGCGACTGTGCTACTGATCCTAGAAGACATTTGGTAACTGCAGAGTAACCATCAACATCTCAAAACCATCCGAGCAGGCAGACAAAATGAAGCGCTGGTTCGAGCTACCAGAAGAAGGTCTTTTCGACAACATCAGCGACGGGATCGCGAGTGGAGTCGATGAGATGATGGCCGATTTACCACACCAGCCATAAGGCCATATAAGTCGGAGACGGAGTACAAGGATATTATGTTCACGTCGTTCCCATACCATACAGAACAGTGCCTGGCCAACATTAAGGAAATGGCGAGAGTTTCTTAAAAAAATTGGGAGCCAAGCGATTGCCCTCACGAATGAAACTACTCCCGGTGAAAATCGTGACCCTTCCGAAGTAGTCACAAAACAAATCATTTGTCGGACTCTTACAAAAGTTTACTTACAATATTTCTCACTGACTTCTACAATTTGAAACGTACGTAACAACTTAAGTCCCAATTCACGCGAACCTCAGAAAAAATATATACAAATAAATGTGGTGGCCCGTGACGTTGTGGGTACGTGCGTCAACCCCAACCTCGACGTCGTTGGTTCGATGCCGGCTCTGTGCGACTAAAACAATTTTTACGACCCCACCTCTTTCGATTCACTGACAATGCTCAAAGAGTATTCCTGTCTAGAAAAAGCTTCTCAAGCTTTTCCGTTCGGATTTGGCATAAAACTGTAGGTTCCTTCCACTCGTGAGAGAACAATAGCACGCACAACACGAGTGGTTGCTGAGAAGCGAAGCCCTGGCCCCCTACGGGCTGTAGCGCCACCCATATTATTATTATTAAATGCCCGTTACAAGTAGATATCGAATTTGTGAATTGCGATATACAACTGGTGTGTCTTGCCATCGACAGGGACCGAACACCGAATGATAATCTTACGATCGATATTTGTTCAGATTCAATACTTAACCATCAGCTCCAAATTCATCCCTGTGTGGCGAGCCTAGTTTAACCTGCAATTCTGTTAAGTTTGTCTAGGTTGTAACATCTTAGCTAGTCAGGCTACGAGCTACATATCACCACTTTGGCTGTTCTTCTGTTGACGCCGTATGTACCGGGTGTGGTGCTTCTGTGGTGCCGTGATTCGCTGCAGTGTTTCACAGCTGTCGGACGGGTTCTCAGAAGACAAATCTCGAACTACGGTCCTCCATTGGAATAATAATGTAGAGAGACACTGAACCACGCAAAAAAAAAGCAACATTCGAACATACCACACTTTACTGCTGAGAAGAGCTCGGGTAAGTCTTTCGGTGAATGTTTCTCTGGTTCTTTCTATGGTAGATGCCTGAACCGACATCCTTTGTGGCGTCTTACTTTCTCTGATCTCAATCGGCTTCAGACATCAACTGGATACTCCAGACCACTACAGCCCATTCTGTTGCTCTTCCCTGAGCTCTGTTTCTAGTTCCCAATAAGCAGAAATGGCCGTTAGGCAGTGATCCACAAGACTTCCCTTTTGCCTTTGCTATACTGGAAAACCTGAACTACAAAACAAAAAAGGGTTCGCTCGACATAGATGTCCGCTCTCATAGCCTCTCGCTTCAGGTGCTTTCACCCCTCCACTTCGGCCACCCACTTCATGAGGACAAATGCTGTCAAATATGAATCTTGGACCAAGGACCACTCACACTTAGGCGACACTGAACCACACACCAGGCACCTCGACGAAACCATAAGAATTCACTTGGGTCTAGCAAGCTGAACAACAACCAGAGACAGTGGAACAGCTCCCGACGTGGTTTCTACTTGGTTTTCAAGGTGAACTGAAACAAAGATTCAATGGCTCAAGAACTAAGAGCGTCTCCACCTCTACTGGCTTCTGCCTCACAAGGCCCCTTCGCCCTACACAAACTTCAGCCCTCCAGTGTAGCTCCAATCGATTAACCAATAAAATCAACATCATGCCCAAAACTTGGACTCCCATCGAAAGGCACGGCGGGGGAGCGGCTGAGGTAAGAAAGAGATCTTAATCTCTTCTCACAGACTCCTAGGCCTTTCAGCAAATCACCCGAAAACTTATTGGGTGCACTTGGTCTCTTCGGGTTGCCCGGTCCTAGTTATGACCCAATATGCCGCATATCGCGTACTCCATCTAAGGGGCTATCCGGCTACCGAGTTCATGGCAGCCTGACTCCGGCTATTATCTTGCACGCAGATAAACCAAACAATGAACTGCACTAAACGAGGACAAAAATAAAAAACAAACAAAACGCTCTCCATTCTAGGGCACAATCAGGCACAGACTCACGCTCGCAAGGCACACACATACAGACAGACAGACAGGCAGACAATCGCGACTACACTAATTCGCGGTCAAGTGAAATCCCAGCGCTCGGTAGGAGCCAACAGGTACTCACTCCCACTGCAGCCACCTGAAGGTTTAAATTTATGAACGACTTTCCGTCGCGACTGGCGACATGTCACGACTTTGCTGCCAAAAGTGACGACGGTCGTGCGGGGAACTGTATGCACACGCGGTCGCTGCTGGCGGCTAGGAGGCCTCTATTTATAGGTTTGCTTGCAAACAATTGGAAAGGGAAGTTGTCGCAGCGGTGCGTCGGTGGGGGTTTGGGGCGGGGGATAGAGAGAGATTCAATGCGATGACATTGAAAACCCCACGATCGTCCGTCCATATCGAATTGCCTCGCCAGTGACTGTACAGGATTTCTTTGGTCCATCAGCAGTCCCTCCATCACCACCCGCACTTGAGTCAGCAGAAAGTCAGTGGGAGAGTGGCAGAAAATCTCTTCTCCACTCAAGCGCCCGTCAATGTTGTGTTAAATTATCCTCTGGCCCCCTCCGACACCCACTCACGTGCGGCACGATGGAAAAAAGGACGAAAATTACCCTCCAAGGTATAATTTGCTTACTCTCTCCTTCAGTCCGGAGATCTTCCATCAAAAAAAGGGGTTGCCCGGCACGGTGAGTGGATAAAAGTCTTCCACTTTTGCACCATCTCATCAGTAAATCCTTACGGACACGAGGGCACTTCGATGAAGACGCTGATGGTGGGTGGTGAAGGCTGGCGACCACTCAGAGCACAGGTAAGTGTCGCGTCATTCTTTTGAAATTTTCCGCAGACCACATCAAATCCTCTGGCATTAATCTCAATTCACATCGCCAATATGCGTGTAGAGCCCAAAGGATCAACGCAACGGACACGCATGTGCCTGCCAAGGACTCCGTCCAAGGGAGCATACAAATTTTCCGCTCCACCGTGGCCGGAGTACTTTGTCCATCATCATCATCATCATCGTGTCCCAGGAGTCAGACGACCATCCTGTTCCCCTCCACAGGCGACTGGGGAATTAACCCTTTTTGTGTGGCAATCAACCGCATCCCCGCTCGCCGCGCCGTTGACTGAATGCTGTCGTCGTTAATTTGTGCCCAGGACGCCACAAGACGAGAAAAAAAATCCCGGCTTTTTTTTCCTCCTTTTCGGCGACGTAATAATAGAGAGATCTAACCGGACACCCACACCCCTTCTCACACTCGGCGTCGACGCTCGCGCCACCCCCTCGGCCACACCCCCCGCCTCCCCTGACTGACTGAATGACCATTGTTATCCTGCAGCTTTTGGAAACGGAACGCTCCTTCGCTGTCGTCGCGCTGCCTATCCATCCCGACGGTGCGCTGCTGTAGTCCTTTGCGAAATCTTTTGTTCCTGACATTCACATTTTCTTGTCTTTAATTAAAAAACAAAAAATAGAAAAAAATGAAAATAACAGAAGAGATGTGACCGCACTAATTAGCCTCAAAGGGAGTTTCGTTTCCTTTTTTACGCTCCCACTCGTGCTACTGCTGATGCTGCTCCTGGTGGTGCGGCTGGGGCTGGTGTCGCTGGTGCTCCTTGTGGGCAGTCTCTTGTTTAGTCCGCGGTAATGTCTTGTCCATGTCTGTCCCATTTGGACAGAGGACAAGCAGCTATTTCTTAGAGCAACGACGACGATGACATTCTCAGTGCCAAATGCGGCGCTTTTACGCCACCCCATCACACCGCCAGCTCAGTCCACTGGTGAATCGGGGGACAGATCGGAGAGTGGAAACTTTAAAGAGCACATGTTCCCTCCTCCTTCGGGGGCAGCATCATCCGCCTGATTTGGAGTCAATCCCATTCCGTTGGGGGGAGGTTGTCAATGCAATTGGCTAATTGATTTCCATTCTTCTAGTCATCAGTGGCCATTATCGTGGTGTGTTGTTGTATCGACGATGGAGACAGCTGAGAGGGGGACGTGGTGTCTCTCTCTCGCTCTTTGCCAAGGGATGCCGGAAAATTGTCCTTTGCGGCGTGGACGTGAACGTGAACGAGGACGAAGACGTGGACGTGGACGGGGACATATGGATACATATGTATTAAGAAGCAATTTCATTATCGTTTGTTCTTGGAGTTTCTTGAATTCGGCGACCGAGGCGATGGTTGGAGATGTACACTGAAGGAAATTTGCGATGGTTTTTTTAACAAACGATGGAAGACTGTATCGCCACACTGTGGGATCGCACTTCCTGAAGAGACTTGTGTTTGAGGCCATGTTTCAGCGTGAATAATAATAATAATGTGGGTGGCGCTACAGCCCTTGAGGGCCAGGGCCTAGCTTCTCAGCAACTCAGCAACCACTCGTCTTGTGCGTGCTATTGTTCCCACACGAGTGGAAGTTACCTACAGTTTTATGCCGACTCCGAACGGCCAAGTTTGAGAAGCTCTTTCTAGACAGGAAATACTCTTTGAGCATTGTCAATGACTCGAAGAGATTATTTTTGTCGCACAGAGCAGGAATCGAACCTACGACGTCGAGGTTGGGGTCGACGCACATACCCACAACGCCACGGGCCACCACGTTTCAGCGTGGAGCGGCATTCTAAAAGGCGTCAACAAGAAAAGTGCTCGATTAGTAAGTGGAACACCAGAGCATGGTCCAGTTCAAATTGTACGAAGAGAAAAGCTTTGCTCTTGATCCGCAGTACATTTGAATCTAGGAACTTGCATACTGGCTGTCTCTGAACAATTATCGCTTGCACGATCCACGAGAAAGGACACTACTTTGACTGCAACAGCTATCGAGGGATCAGTCTTCTTTACATCGCCTATAAGATCTTCTCTGCCGTTTTGTGTGTCCCCCTGAAGACTTTTAGTGAACGTCTCGGATGGTTCCGTATCAGTGTGGCTCCAGGCCGGGACAATAGACCAGATCTTCACACTACGGCAGATCCTGGAAAATACCCAAGCATTGCAAATCGACATCCACCATCTGTTCCTCGATTTCAAGGCCCCATGAGACAACGTACATGGGGACGCGATAAACAACGCCGTGCCATGCTTTCTTCCTGCCAAGCTAGTCGGGTTATGCAGGATGACGACGGAAAGCTCTCGCTGCTCCATCAAGGTCGGTAACGAACTCACCGAGACCTTCAATGTCAGAAAAGGTTTTGGACAAGACAACGCGTTGTCATGTGACTTCTTCAATATTGTCCTGGAGAAAAGGGTGCAAAACACTCAAGCCAACACTAGAGGCTTCATCCGCACAACTGTTAGCATACGTCGATGACATTGACGTGATTGACAGAACCCAGCGAGCCGTCAATGAGGCGTTGGCTAACATTGAGACGGTAGCGTCTAAAATGGGTTTTGGCGGTGAATAAGGGCAAAACGAAGTTTATGCTCTCCTCAAGAAGGGACATACAACATCGACGTCTTGGACAGAGCGTCACAATCAAGGACTTTATCTACCTCGGCTCCGGAGTAAATTGTACAAATAACATCAGTACCGAGATCAAGCGTAGGATTCCTCTTGCCAACCGCTGTTCTTTGAACTCAAGATTCAATTGAGTAATGAAGTCATCTCCCCGAGGTTCAAGTCGACTCAGTATAAGACTCTGATCATGCCAGTCCTGCTGTATGGCGCGTAGTCATGGACAATCTCAAAAGCGGATTAGGAAGTCCTTGGTCTCTTCGCTGCGTGCGATCTTTGGTCCTGTTTGTGTTGACGGGTACGGGAGGAGAAGATTTAACCACGAACTGTACGGGCTGTGCCTCTGCGGCCTGAGCCTACTTAGGCGTCTACGAATCCAACGCCTACCGTGGCTGGGCCATGTAGAGCGTATGGACAACTCAGCTACGGACCGAAGAATCTTGGAATACGAACCTGTGGGGCAACGCAAAAGAGGACGCCGGCATTTAAGGTGACGCAAGCAAGTGAAGAAGGACCTCAACCAATACGGTATGAGAAACTGGAGACAGCTAGACATAGATCGCGCTATTTGGAGAAGCTTGTTGGTTGCGGCGCAGGTCCACCCCGGTCTGTAGCACCAAACAATGAAGAAAAAGGTGAATACTGAAACGGAGTAGGACATCATAGTGCACAATTCTGTGACGCAACTAGTCCATATGATGAGCGTATTGGCAACCTCTCGGAATCTCGAAGTGGAAGTTATCGGCTATCAGTCCTATTCCTCCAACTTGGCTTCGAATTAGCGAAAAACAATTTTTTCTTAGCGTTCATTTTTATTGCAAATGGAACTCCTGATCAGAGCCTTATCAAAACACCTATCTAAAACAAATATTAGTCAATGGACAGATTCGACAGATTCGTGGCCCCAATTCAACACTGCACTCATAGTCAGATCAAGTAGACACATCTGTCGCCATTAAGGTGGTCTGTACGCAGCTTAGAATGCTTTGGTCTTCAAGGACCAGTCTCAGTTGACGCCCACTTCCACTGCTTTTTCGTACACACAATGACGTGAGTGTATATTTCATTAAAATGCACCGTCAGTTGTGATGCGTACCCGAATTTGGATCGATTTTTGAAGCATAAATGACAATAGAAGGAGCACTCAATCATTTCTAAGCATTTGCGACCAGTGCGGGGCTGAACATACCTAACGTCTAACGCAGTCTGAGCTACGAGAGACCAGCATCCCCGATCTAGAATACGCCAATATAGTAATACATACCAAGTCTGAAGTCTATCAAAGTTAAAATCATGTTCGACGAGTGGAATTTCAGTATAGTTTGCCCGATCTACAAGAGAGGAGACCGCGTCAACTACAGATCACCGCTTACAAGGTATTTTCTACCGTTCTGCGTACTCGCTTGAAGATGTTCATAAGCAGTCTCAAGGGACCATGTCAGAACGGCTTCAATTTAGGGAAGTCCACAGAACGGCAAATCATGGAAGAGACTCAAGAATAGCAGATCGACACCAATCACCAATCCATTTTAAGGCTGCATATGCTGTACTCAAAACCAGTCAGAAAAGTGCGCAGTATGCAAGCTTCCAGGTCGGAAAGCAGACGATCAAGTTGTAAGAGTGATGCTGAACAACAGGTTGTCCTTTAGAGAACATTATATGCCAGCTATAAGGCAACGCATACGAACATCTGGGGTCCCGGATACGAAGCTGGATCTTTCTTTAAAGAGTAGTTAGTTCGATCCTCTTATACGCTGCTCCTCCTTGGTCAGGAGCACTAGAAATAAGACCGTCGAGACTGATGCTGACGACGGTCTACAGACTATGTGCAATGAGGGCAATAAGCGGTTTTAGGACCTTCTTGGACCATGGAGCGTTCGTTATCTCGGGAATGCTGCCCATCGATATTCTATCAGAGATGAGTTCCATAGGCAAACCCTGATTAGTCACCAGACCATGCGATGGGAACGAGCAGCATCACTTATACAATGGCAAGCTAAATGAAAAATCTCCACAAAGGGATGGTTGACCCACAAACTTATTCCCGTCTTCTAAAGGTGGACCAATAGAAGCCAATTGAGACCAGTTGTAAAGCAACTGCTACCTGGTCACAGTGGCTATCGAATCAACAGGTTTGGAGACGTTAGGTCACCTATGTGCCCCAAATGTTCCGACATGAATGAGGACGCGGATCTTGCGGATCTTGCAGTGAATACGCTTCGCAAGAGACAGACCGAACTTGCCGAGTCTGGAGGATCGTGTGTGCAACACGACGAGATTGTAGAGCAATCACGGGAGATTCATAGAAGTGTGGTTTAGGACGTAGTCCCGAGAAAGAAGGAGAATTTGTTCATGCTAGTAACGCAACATCCATTCGCGCAAACCGTACAAAAAAGCAACATATGACACTGTGTATAGAGAGAAGCTGTGCTCTTCCATGTCTTCAGTTTAAACATATTTGCCAAATTCGCTGGGTTGTGCTGGATGACGGTAGGAAACTCTTTTTTGATAACCAACTCACAGAGACCCTCAAGACACGATAAGGCGATGAGCTGTTGTGTGACTTCTTCAACATCATTTTGGGAGGAGCAAGACTGACGCGCCATGAATAGAGACCATGATCTTCTAGAAGTCCGTAGAAGTCTTAGCATATGAGGAAGACTGCGTGGATGGTTGAACACAGTGTGCCTGCAATACTGGCTCTGTCGATGACATGGACGCGCCTTAGATTGGTCTGGCTGTTCTCAAGAAAGCATACAACGTCGCCGTCTCGGACAAAGGGTCACAATAGGCAGCTAAATCTTCGAGGACTTCTCATTTTTTTTTTTGATGCAACCAATACCCGGTCGCAGGGACCATCTTCAAGGCTTGCATCAGGCTTGCAAAAGCTGCTTAGAAATTCGACTCAATCAGCTGTGGCGCTTCACTGCAAAGTCCCTCGCTTAGGCAGAGCTAAACTTTCACCTTCACCATGTCATCAAAAACTACGTAAAAACTACTCAAAATTTCAGCGAATTCCCATGAAGACCTCAAAAAATGCTGCCCCCTTTTGGTCCATAACTCAGATCGAATTCAAGGCAAACCATTTCTCTCAGTGCATGTGACGAATTTTTCATTCCATCAACGAGATGAACGATACCAATTCAAGACAAAGTCCTGTGTCAACACAAAAGAAAATTGCAAGACGGTTCAATTAAAACATTTTATGAGAGATCCTTCTCCGTTTCTCCCGCCCCTCGCATCGCCTTCGCCCAGACACTGGGCTGGTCTGCGACAACGACAACAATGACAAGAACGAATCCATTTCGTACTCTGTTTGCATTTGCCTCTTAGTCGGGCGGGAGAAGAACGTGCCCCGGAATGCATCTTAGACTGGTCTTCAAAACTCACTCGCATGCCCCCCTCGGCCCCGGCAGCGTCATCATCTCGATAAAGAACGAATTAAGACGAAGAAAACTTATCACCAGGCGTCACGTGTTGTTCGACTCTGCAGCTGATTGTCCTTCGATCCTTTCTCCTCAAATTGGAAACTTTTGATTGCTTCCCATGATAGGTATGCCAAGGCACCGCCACCACCACCAGCACCACCCAGTGTCTGACTCTGTCACAGGACGTGGCAGTTGATCCTTGATGCTGCTGCTGGTGCCACTGCTGGCGTATGTACATACCTACACATGTTACAATTCAGCGGGTGCAGTGTGAAATTGTGAAGAGAGAAAGAATAAAGAAAGAACATCTCACGGTCTCGCTGTGCGGAGCAGCAGCATTTCGTGTCCTTTGGCTCCGTTAATTTGGGGTTTTCTTTGACAAAGCATTCCTTAAAGGCTAACGAATTCAGACAAGAGCAAAACTCCACCGACGGCGTCTATATTGAATCAATCCCTGACCAAAAGACAGACCCACTCATTCGTGATGCAATTCCCAATGACGGCAGCCCAACACGAAGGCGATGACGAAGTGGTCGACCGCGCTGGTGGAACGAGGAAACGGAACCCAATCAATGGAGACGAAGACGACGCTGAGGACAACGAGAGCGATTCATTAATTACTGGCGCATCCTGGTCGGGGACTGGGTGAAAATGATTTCATCTTGCTCGTCGGTTAGGTGGCGGCTGCTGGCCTGACCATGATCTCCTTTGTTGGAGCGGTCGAGTGACATCAGTGTTGACACTGAGCGTCGGTCGTCGTCGGTGGTCGGTGATGCGTGAATGGAGTTGGACGGTGATGTGCGATGGGAGTGGGTTTTGTTTTTTTTTACTGATTTTGAAGACGGAAAGGGACAAGGTGCTGAAAGTAAAGGGTGACCAGATAGGAGTGATAGTTTTTCAAATTTGTATGTCTCAGCGCCTGTCAAAGGTATCAGTGACATCTAGATGTCAAAATATTGAGTAAGGTCTGCCATTTTATTGTGCAAAGTTTCAGACTTACAAACCGTGCGGAAATTATTCATAAATTGCATCGGAACTTAAACTTTATTTTTGTCATGACATATAACGAGGTCAGCCGTCATGATGTCCTCAGTGGGGCCACCGTGTGGACAAATGGGAGCCTGAGTACATTATTTTCGTCCTTGGGCAACCAACCAGATAGAGAGTGGTGCGAACTAAAGAAATCATAGCCGCCGGAGCGGGCGGTATCGAAGAAGACCAGCAAATGTCCACTTGGCACCGATCAGCTGAGATGGGCATCGCTAGAGAGTCAAGTTGGCTTCGGCTTTGGATTTGGGCCGACGGCCATGTAAGATTGTGCTGACGCCAGATTTGAGGCCAGGTGATCGCAGACAACGCCTTCTCGGAGGAGACCGCAAAGGCGTCGCAACACTCGAAGTTGTGAAGGAGAAACTTGTTCATCTCTCGGCCAGTGTCCAACCATTGGTCGCCGCAATCATGTGACTTTATACCACTCTTTGCATTTTTCTGTGGGTCTCCGTGAAGTGCTTAGTCTACGCTACCAAGTCGACCACTTAAGATGAGCATGAGCTTTGGATATGAGCAGGTGTTGCTGGGACAACGCCGCACATATTGAACAAAGTCATCAATAATAAAGACGAACTTCTTGAGGCACGGCAAATTAAGGCACGGCACTTTTGAAATGACGCGCTATAATGGCATGAACGTATCTTCAAAATAAAGCTAACATCACTTTTCTACCTCATACAACTGATGATTTACTTGAATTTCTTTTCCTATCGTTCTTACCTGGTCACCCTGAAAATGGAGAGTTCACCCCCCACACCAGTTATTGAAGCTCTTGAAGGCAATTTTATGGCTAAACAGGGAGCGACACAACAGCTCAGTTCATCTGCTCGAAACCCCCCACCATCCCAAGCCATATGGGTTCAACAACTTCCCACGTTGCAGTGCACCTTCACATCCAATCGCGATGCTGCCGATGAGAAGGCAAGAACAAGACCATTCGAGAAGCATCCTCTCATCAACGGCGTTCGCTTTAATGCTCTGTGCTTTGCATACCACCGCACTTATCTCAACCTTATCCGCACCGAATAAAAGCTTGCACACACCACCCACTGCAGTCGACGGCGGCAACGGCACCCAGTCCTTCCATCATCAGCGCCATCAACGGCGCCATTGTTTGTTGGATTCCGTGCACAACATCACCTCATATCAAGGTGAAATAAAATGCTCTCAACTAAATGGACAATTCAGAGGAGCTGGTAGACACACTGCCGCCCCCCCATCCGCAGCCACCGCCTGAGCACATACCCATCATCATCATCATCATTACCGGGACGAGTGAGTACTATCCCGGCCTGGGCTGGTCTGGTCTGGTCTGGTCTGGACGGACGGACGCGTATACACTCGCACATCACGTCAAATGCTGATGCGGAGGCGAAAGGAAAGTCATTTTGGGGTTTAGTATGAAAAAGCCGTTATACGGATGAGAACGACCGCCCGGTGGGTGGTGCGGGTGTGGGAGTTCGACTATTATTTTTAACGGTTATTTTCGTCGAGTAATTACAGTTGAAAACCGTAAAATAAATGTGAATGTGCGGTGGCAGCCGAGGGTGAGGGGGGAGTAGAGTGTGTTGAGACATCTCGTCCCGGTCATCATGTTCGCTGCTTCTGCCCAAGCACATAATAAAGAGTTAAGGGGGCGCTCTAGCAAGTCCCCCATTCGAGGCGATGGCTCCTTGGAGGGGCTTTAAAGAGAGTCGCCTGATTGTGGCTCCCTCTGGCGGCGGGATATCGCCAAAATTAAATTCAGATTCCGTTGATTGCCGTCAAAAGGGACGACGAACCGAAGGAGGCTCATCTTCAAAGACCGACCGAGAGAGAGCGCGGCAGACACCACCGAGCAAAGGATTTCGCGCGCTGAGAGCCGAGAAAAGCGTGTGTTTGCCAACGGGGACAAGTTCTCGCACGCGTTCCACAGATTCACAAGCGGATTACGATAGCTCTGAGTGCGGTGGGAGTGGGGCGGAGAGCGGAAAATTCCCTTGTAATCTCGTAATTAAAATCATCCCCTTTGGCTAATTAAAAATCTTAAAGTTTTACACTTCTTTTGTTCCGCAGCACGCTGCTGCCATTGCTGCGGCACCACTCGCTCTCTCTCGACGTTGTCGCGAGCGGGAGCAGTCTTGCGTCCTTTTGAGAAGGCACTGACTGCTGAAATCATGTAATCTAGGCATGATTTCATTTCTGCACGCACACACCAAGTGGCTGGTTAGACGGCTGTTGGGTGGTGGGGCATGGGTTAGAAGCGGGTGGCGGAAAGTTTTCGCGATGATTTCTTAATTGTTCACGAAACGAAGGAATTGCCTTCTGTTCTCTTCTGCTATTCGTTTCTTTTTTGCCGTGCGTGTGTGTGTTCTTTTGCATCTCTTTTCGTGAAGTCTTTCCCGGTTTCCGGGGAAAAGATGAGTGCCGCGGATGGAAGCGGCATCGCTGAGTGAAGAGGATGAGCGGAGAGATTTCTTAAAAGGATGCGGCAGACGTTGAAGGCAAGGATGTTCACTTGTTGGTTCTTGTGCGAGATTGGACTGTGAAACTGGACGCCTTTAAGGGTGTAGTGGAAGGCCCTGGTCCGTCTCATTCCGTGGCGACATCCAAAGAGCTTCAGTTTCTGTGGATGCTAGTTCCTAGCCCGCCTCCTATCGTAGCTCCATCTAAATAATTCATATTTCTGTAGAAGCCATGCCCTAGTCCGCTTCTACCGTAGCGCCACCCAAAGAATTGCTGTGTCTGTAGAAGCTAGGCCCTAGTCCGCCTCCTACCGCAGCTCCATCCAACTTCAGTTCCATCAGAAGCTAGGCCCTAGTCCGCCTCCTACCGTAGCTCCACCCAAAGAATTGCTGTTTCTGTAGAAGCTAGGCCCTAGTCCGCCTCCTCCCGTGGCTTCGAAGCTAGGCCCTAGTCCGCCTCCTACCGTAGCTCCACCCAAAGAATTGCTGTGTCTGTAGAAGCTAGGCCCTAGTCCGCCTCCTACCGTAGCTCCACCCAAAGAATTGCTGTGTCTGTAGAAGCTAGGCCCTAGTCCGCCTCCTACCGCAGCTCCATCCAACTTCAGTTCCATCAGAAGCTAGGCCCTAGTCCGCCTCCTACCGTAGCTCCACCCAAAGAATTGCTGTTTCTGTAGAAGCTAGGCCCTAGTCCGCCTCCTCCCGTGGCTTCGAAGCTAGGCCCTAGTCCGCCTCCTACCGTAGCTCCACCCAAAGAATTGCTGTGTCTGTAGAAGCTAGGCCCTAGTCCGCCTCCTACCGTAGCTCCACCCAAAGAATTGCTGTTTCTGTAGAAGCTAGGCCCTAGTCCGCCTCCTCCCGTGGCTTCACCCAAAGAATTGCTGTTTCTGTAGAAGCTATGCTATAGTCCCGCTCCCACTGTAGCGTCATCTTAAAAGCGAGCCAGGGCCAGTTGCATCTTCTCTCTATACCTCCTTGTGCTCGGTTCTTGACTTCGCCATCGTCAACGTCGTCCGACGACTTTCCTTGCAAAGTTGAGCCGTGCCATGGACCTCTCCGGCAATCATTTCCCGCATTAATCGCATGAAAAAAGAACCGCCCTCCGCTCCCCACACCCACGTCATAATGAAATCAACTTCCTTCTTTCTTTGATCTCCACCCAAACTCGCCGAGAAGGATTCAGCCGCCCGGTCGTCCCCCTCAAACGTATGCTCGCTCTCTCGCTCGTCCCCCACCATCGCCCACGCTACACGATATGTCCTTAGGCCTGAGCGCTTCATCGAGTGACATGCAAATGCGCTCACAAAAGGATGTCGGAGGATAGGCAAAAACGAGCAGCCATCAACCACGGAGCGCCGCGGCGTCTTCTGCAGAAGACGTTGCGTACGTAAGACGATTTCATTCTGTGTGCGGAGTGTTTTTTTGCCGTTTCGCGTGCGCTTTTCCCCATTCATTGGGCATTCGTCTCTCGGCCTTCCTGCGGACTAATTAATTATTAAGAAGACGCTCTCATCAGTGGGCGATGGCTGCGCTCGTCTTTTGTTGCCGCTCGCGACAAGCGAATCCCATTGTGCGCTGAATGACAGGCGAATTTAAACGCGCGTCACCAGCGAGTCGGGGGTGCGTGGCGCTTTTCCTCCGTCATCCTGGGGGTCCGGCGATGGGGAAATTTTAATTAGTTAACGCAGACACTGGGGATTGGGAGCAGCAGCAGCAGCGGCAGCGCCTTTTGACGGCCGCCATGTTGACCGAGCACCACAGATTACCGTCGCGGAGACACTGTCAACCGGAATGGTGGTGCCATCCATAAATGGACATCTCCAGACGGATTCGCTGCTGGTCCAAAAGAGGCGTGCACTTCACCACTACTGTGCAGCAGTCACCAGCCTCCAAGCCGGCAGCGGAGCCGTCTTTCTGGAGCAGAACTTTCCAATCAATTGACGGTGGCCATCTTTGGGTGCGCAGCGCAAAGAGAAAGACTCCAACAGGTAAACAATGCCCAGACCATACCACCCATCCATATCATAGTGCAAGCCTTCACCACATCAACCAGCCATCGAGTCGGCCAGCCAGAGCCAAGCGCACACCGGCTGCACGGCACAAGCAGCAGGCACTGGCTAGAGAGCGCTACCTGATTCCCCTGCGGATGTGGTGGATGTGCGCGGATGTGCTCCGATGTGGAGGTGCCCAGTTTTGGGCACATCCATCGATGGCATTCGTGGCATTTCCACTCCGTCTGGCCGTGGCTGTGTGTGCGCGAGCGCGCCCCCCTTGCCGGAGCGGAGCGGTGATCCCAGCCGTGGATACGTTCTTGTCTCGCGGTGCATAATGTGATCGCAGCGCACCATACGTGCACGGATGCCTTGATCCCGAAACAATAAACAATGGACACATAAATCAGTGTAATTAGTTTCCTTCTCCCTCTCGCTGGGGGGACGTACGCTCCTCGCGCCCCGGATGCAAAGTGCCTCCTCCAGAAATGAATACATCCACGACGGACGAGCGGACGGAAGGCATTAGCATTGGCCAAAGTTGGATGCACCACCAGCACGGCTACGAGGCGATCCTCATCATCGTCGTCATCCATGTCGTTGTCCGCGTCGTCTGCGGATTTCTGGAAACGGTAGTGAGTTCAGCCCAAGCGGGCTCTCCGTCGCCTAATCGGAACGAGAAAATCTCCTCGGGGCTCCGGGCCGCTGCTTGGGGTGTAGGGTGCGCGAAAGGTGCCGAGAGGTATTTGGTTTGGAATGTCTCTCGTCGTTTGGGGCCGTGTCAAAATTTTTTCCTTGGACGTTGCATGTGTTATGTGTGTGTCGCGGTTGTCAGTTGCAGCTTGTGGCGTGTATGCAAATTTTTTGTGGAGGGGGGATGGATGCAGAAGACCGATGATGACAAGTGATGTGGTGAGTGTGTGTGGATGGTAAATGAGATGTGTGACTGTTGGTTGAGGAAGTCGTGAATGAGATGAATTCATTTGCGGATGATGGGAGGTGGCAGCAACGCGGAAATGTTGTGGGAATGGCCCATCTGACGGATTGAACTGAAACATTGACACTTCGTCGGTCCGGTGGCTCCTCAGCCGAGGCAGGAGTGCTTGTCCCTCTGTGGCAGGCTTCGAACATCAGTCGGCACGGTTAGGGCCACAGACTCCTAGTCAATTAATTTCCACATTGACAAGAAAGGACTAAGCACCGTGTAGAGTTTCATTGCGATGCCTTCTCCTTGTTTGCATCCCACTCACCCTCCCCTCAGACCCCAAGCCCAGTAGAACTAATCCAGATCAGCATCCTGCCAGAAGCCATGGCAAAAGTTCACCACACTTCAAGCAAAATGCCATCGACCAGCAGCACCGGCGGACAAGTTCCACTCACTTAAGGGCATTGTATGCAGATACAGCCCATGTGTGTGCGGATGTCGCCCTTCCACTATGCGGCAGCCAATAGTTCTCTCTCGTCAAATAGTACACAGGCGCACGCTGCCTGTACAAGTGAGCACGCGCAAATGCGCGCATCTACTTACCGACAAAACCGACAAGCAGCCGCTGTGAAACCGATACGGCGACATCACGTTGTCGTCGTCAGTTAATGCGACATTCGACATGCACTGCATTTGCAGCGGCAGTCGCAGCCGTTGTCGTAGCCGGAGCTGCAGCCACCATCCACCAGCCAACCGATACGGATGCATACCGAACGAGAAAAGAGATCCGAAAATGGAAATTTGACCGAAAAATTCCAACGCGCCGCAGCGGTCGACTCCGTCGGGCTTGTTGCTGCTGGATCCTTCGATGACGCTGACTACAATGTTCGACTTAGAGAGTGAGGCAGAGGGAGAACAATTTTCAAATCGCGAACCGCCCATATCCAATATGGAGATCAGATCAGTGGCCGTGAGTTGTGTGACATACAACCTCGAAATGGTAGGCCCTGGTGGCGACGAGGGGCCCAACTAAATCGCGACAAGGCAAGTGATTTACTTGCCGATGCAGGTACTCGGATCCCGTGTATTCGAAAAGGAATTCATGCCGATCAATCCGCCGCGTGTATCGTATCTAGTTGCAGCGCGATGGCGGCGCGGAGCGTAAACTTTGAATTGTACATCGAATTCCTTTTGTACGGACTGCCAATATGGTAGGTGGGATGATGTTCGTTGGTTGCGATGCGCTTGCGGGCGGTTGTGACGATGTGGGATTCTGTTTGCAATATGGAGTGAACCTTGATCTGCGAATCATCGCAAAAGGAATTGCATTCAAAAACTTGTCGCTGTCAGGCGAGTACACAGTGGCAGCGGCGACAACTTGCGACGGGTAAAGGCATGGCCTAGGCAAGTTTCATTCGTTTGACTAGAAGTCGTGGAGATGTCTCTGTGGCGTCGGCAAAGGCGGGGGCCTTAGTTTGAAAAAAAAAAAAATTAAGTGAGACTGAGTTTGGAACCTTGTGGGAATATTCGGGCGTCCTCTTAAGTCTGAAACGAAGCCTTTTGAGTTTGTTCCTATGGAGCGCCATCCCGTAGCGCCAAAAAAAAAAACACTTCATTTTCTGTTGAAGCCTGGCATTGGTCCGCATCTTCCTGTAGCTCTATCCGAAGAACTTCTGTTTCTGTAGAAACTAGGCCCTAGTCCGCCTCCTACCGTAGCTCCATCCAAAGAATTGCTGTTTCTGTAGAAACTAGGCAATAGTCCGCCTCCTACCGTAGCCCCACCCAAAGACTTGCTATTTCTGTAGAAGCTAGGCCCTAGTCCGCCTCTTACCGTAGCTCCATCCAAAGAATTGCTGTTTCTGTAGAAGCTAGGCCCTATTCCGCCTCCTACCGCAGCTCCATCCAAAGAACTTCAGTTCCATCAGAAGCTAGGCCCTAGTCCGCCTCCTACCGTAGCTCCATCCAAAGAACTTCAGTTCCATCAGAAGCTAGGCCCTAGTCCGCCTCCTACCGTAGCTCCATCCAAAGAATTGCTGTTACTGTAGAAGCTAGGCCCTATTCCGCCTTCTACCGTAGCTCCATCCAAAGAATTGCTGCTTCTGCAGAAGCTAGGCCCTTGTCCGCCTCCTACCGTAGCTCCATCCAAAGAATTGCTGTTTGTGTAGAAACTAGGCCCTAGTCCGCCTCCTACCGTAGCTCCATCCAAAGAATTGCTGTTTCTGCAGAAGCTATGCTATAGTCCCGCTCCCACTGTAGCGTCATCTAAAAAGCGAGCCATGGCCAGTGGCATCTTCTCTCCATACATATGACCGGTTCTTGACTTGGTCATCGTAAACGTCGTCTGACGAGTTTCCGCGCAAAGTTGAGCCGTGCCATGGACCTCTCCGGCAATCATTTCCAGCATTAATCGCATGAAAAAGGAACCGCCCTCCGCCCAACACCTTCACATGGGGCCTTAATTTTGTTAAGCTTCCTCCCGAAGTGCATCACAACGACCACCGAGACAAAGAATCCCCTAAAAACCGCCTTCTCTTGTCAAACTTCGGGTGGCTCTCCCTCATCTAGTGACACTCCACATCAGCCGCCTTCTCTTGTCCATCTTAAAATGAAATCGCCCTTTCGTTCACCTCAGCAGCCCTCTCGTAGTCCAACTTAAAAGCAACGGTCGCATTCATTCACCTTGTGGCACTTCATTTGTTTTTCACAAATCACCTCCTTCGCATCATTTTCGATGAAAAGAGAAATCCCCCAGTCAATATCTTTGCCAGATTCTTGTAAATATCCAGTCGAGAGGAAGATCTCAATCATTTCCCGAATAAAAACAAGAAAATTTTTCAAAATATTCCCCCCTCCACCCCACCGCCTGCAGTGCTGACCGATAAGTGTGTGTACACAAGACATGCCAAATAAATCCATCAGCGCCGATGAATCAATTCTGATTAATGGCTGACTGAGCAGCCACCCGAAGGTACATCGAACGTATGTACATCCCGCACACCCACTCGTCGGTGTTGGGGGGGATGCCATGCCTTCACTTGCGTCCCTCCATTTGAAATGCGGAAAATCATGTATCTAGGAGATAATTAATTAGGCTCAGATACAACAACTTGCGATCACTCAGATGGTTTTTTTTTCCCCAAAGTCTCACACGCAGCACTCCTGTGACCTTATCCCGCACCCGCTCCCAGCAACTCGACTGCAGTCGGGGAGATACATAATTTGACACTTTGATGTATTTATCACATCTATCACTTCATTTGTATCTGCATGGCGCGCAAAGTGTCTGTGGGAAGAGTGAAAACATTACCCGCGCGATCAAGCACACTCGCCCGATGTGTGATGTTGCTGGTGCTGCCGACGACGCGGACGACGTCGACGGCGATGATGATGATGATTTGGCACAAAAACAATCTCCCAGGCCTAAGCCGGCGACGGGACACAGACTGAGTGAGAGACACACCGCGAGAGCGAGAGAAGACGGGCAAATAAAATGTGCACGGATAGTATCTCCTGAGGAATTGAAGATAGAGATCGGTCGCGGCGTATTCGCGCGGCGACCAACGACGCAGACCGCAGGGGGACCACCACCACACTTGTTCACTCAAATGTCGAGTATTTGAGTGATGATTGTTTATCTAATAAATTGTTATGCGAGAGTGATATATGAATGACATGAGATTTTCGTGGATAAATAAACCCCCAGTGGCTGGGAGCGAACGAAGAGTTCCGTATTGACCTTAGCCGCCTCGGCAGCCTAGGCAGCCTCAGCAGCTGCCCGCCTGGCAGTTGGTTTGGATTAGGGAGAGTTGCTTCGCGGGAGTTTGTCTTTGCGCGGCGAGCATTCACTTGATGGTTGAAGTTTGAAAATGGGGCTTTTTTTGGGGGGAGTTTGAGTAGGAATGGTAGGGGGGACTGCTTGTTGATCGATGCCGTCACATGGTGTCGGGTGTTGACGTGCTGAAGTGGGGGATCGTGTTTGAAAACGCATCTGGGCAGGGTTTTGAGGTGCCCTTGAGGGTCCACAGATAGGTGGCGCTACAGCCTGAAGTCAACTTAGACCTACCTTGTACAGCATCCACTTGTGTTGTGAGTGGCATTATTCATTTACGAGTGGAGGGACCGCACAGGCTTTCTATTTCGACACCCAAGGAGGGTGGAGACGGTTTTACTAGGTAGGCACATTCTCTGAGATTTATCAGCGACTCGAAAGAGTTGAGGCGTAAAATATGACAGCTGCTTGTGACGGGGATTGAAGTCAACCGAGGCTGCCACAACCAAAACTTGAATAATCAAATGGACCGCGACCAGTTTGACTGATCTGGCGGGGCTTGAACCCAGAGCTCCTGGCGAGGTGTTGGATGGGATGCAGGATGCAGGACACAGCAACGATCAATAGAACAGACAGGCGCTTGGATTTACATTCAAGGCAATGATACCGACCGACACGACGTCTTTCAGGGAGATACCTACACAAGTACGATTAGTTTCGGCACAGAGAGAGGCAAATCGGGGGTCGACTGTGTGTAAGTCAGAGTAACAAAGGAAATTGATTTAAATGCCGTCAACCACGACACTTCATGAGAAACTGCCCGCAAGCATGGGCTCGAACTGAAAAGGTGCCCGTAATCGGCATCAATTGTTAATAAGCGACGAGGAATCAGAGATCATAGAAAAAATCACAACAATCAATGGTTACCGTGGCACAGCGTTCATCGATTTGGTCTGCGATTGAGTGGTTCCGAGCAGGTCCCTTGCAGAGAAGGTCGGTTTCGACTTACAAAACTGTGCTTGGAGAATTTGTGCAAAAATTTGCCGAGGATGGAGTTACGTTCGCATGCAAAGGTTATGGCTGCCCACGACAACTGCCAGTCATATCTGTTGATCATAGGGCGAGCGCTCTCAATCAACCCCTGGGTGAAAATTTATGAATCTTCAAGGTAATTGCAAATAGTGGACAGTGAGGATAACAAGGAGGATCTGCCAACAACAATAGGCATCAATAAGAAGAAGTAAATGAGTGAAGCTACTGACATCGATGTTTGCAGCAATGGGGCAGCCTTAGTTCAGATAGAGGGAGACTACCGTATAAAAAGCTTGGCATTGGCGAAATCAGTGAGGAGAGTGTCAGTGAACTATAGTCATTGATTGACGCTGGGCGAGCTCGTTAAGACATGCGGGCAGTTCAGGGAAGACTCTAAATTCAGTGAGACTTCATCCAGAATGTTGAGATTTTTTCTTGACTTGAGATCACATTGTTCTTTAGCCAAGTCAAAGCTGCTCTCGCCTCGGCCTAAAATCCTCTTGGGTTATTCGATAATCAAAGTCCTGTGCCATGATCCATCGTCGATCCCTAAGTATATCCACCATCCAGTGTCTGGTAGTCAGATTTCCAGTACGGAATGATGGGTGAGCAGGTCTTCTCAAGGAGGAGCTAAGGTGTCAGCACATAGATGTCTAAACGTTCTTATTTAAATCCAGACTTCTGGAGGGAAGGTTGATTGACGCTAACTGAGGTTATTCAGCGACACTGTGAAAGGTTCAAGCAGAGATTGAACACATGATCACATCAATCGGAAATCTAAATGTGATGCGGAGCGAAAGAGTAAGATCCCCAATTAACAAATAATTCAATCTCAGTTTCCGGTCCTTCGTTCCAGAGGAACGAACTCTACCAGCTGTACCAAGATGTTGATGTAGTCCGGAAGGAAAAATCTGTCAATACACTGGCTCGTCCAAATCGAATGCATGGACACCAACGCTCCAGCTAAAAGGGGCCTCCTGGTTCGAGGAGGAGAGGAAGACCGAACCTACGATACAGAGATCATACAAGCCATCGCCATTGCAAGATAGCTTGGTCTTGATGACGAGAAGCAGCATGCCCAGGACCGTCAGCGATGGAAGGCAGCAATTGTACAGGATCGGGCCATTTATAGGTCGCCCGTCTGACAAGTAAGTTAGTAAGCACTCCAGAGTAATACATTTTAGTTGCCGTGTCCCAGAGGAGATTAGGTCAACCATATTGACGGCTGTTCATCATGGTCTTGTCTGCTATGTAACGACACACCATTTTACGATACAACAGTTAACTGATAAATTTCAACTCCTCGCCAACCCAGGGCGGTTATTTTTTTTTTGTCGTCTCCAAATTTAATCTCCTCTCCAACCCGATCCAATTCGTTTCACAAAACTGTTGAAATACCAATTCAATTTAGACTAAAACTCGTGAATGCGGCCCAGTCGTGTTCTCAGTTTACTGCATTTTTTCGTGCAATTTGTATCAATTTTTGTAAGCCTACCACCTCAGACTGTTGAAATTTAACGTGGACATGCGAAGATGTCTATTTTACCTATTTTAGGCGGTCATCCAGTCCGTGGTACGACTTGTTGCAGTGGTGACCCACGGCGTTGTGGGTATGTGCATCGACCCCAACGTACCCTTGTAGCCCTCTAAGCTAAAAAAAATTATTTTCAAGGCTCCACCTCTTTACTGACAATGCTCGAAGAGTGCTCATGTCCAGAGAAAGCTTATCAATCAGCTCCCTCCACTCGTGACAGAACAATAGCACGCTGGTTGCTGGTTGCTGAGAAACTAGGCCCTGGCCCTCTAAGGTCTGTAGCGCCACCCATAGTAAATTATTATTCCAGTCACATACGTCAATTTGAACTGTCGTTTCAGACTGTGTATGGTTAGCTTAATGCGGCTGATTGACAAATTGGATTACCACGGAGGTCTAGTTGATCTCACTCCTGCAACCAGTTTCTGGATTTGGTAAAACGGCGAAGATTACTTACATCGGCCAGGTTATTAGAGAAGCTAGCTCTTAAGAGGAGTAGGCTGCGAGTGCAGTGAAAGCGAGCAACAGTTTCATCCTTCTGCTCGTCGTTGGACAATCTAATGGCGTGCGTTCGTATGGCCTAGTGAGCAGTGGCGAATCCGACAGGTATCCTGAACGTCGTCTTACTCACTCTGTGCCCAACTGTTCTGTAACTGACTCGGATCCAGAGTAGACCAACTTAGTGTGGTGTTCTGTGCCAGTTGACTACGACTTGTGCGTTCCAAGCATCATTAGACCTTCATCCAGACAATCAATCGAAAGAGTGCCCTTCTAGCGAGGTTGTCCACTTGGCAATTTTCTGCAATGTCAGAGCCGCCCGACACCCACATGATTTGAAAGAGAATTACTGGGCGAGCTCGTTAAGACATGAAGGCAGTTCAGGGAAGACTCTAAATTCAGTGCGACTGCATCCAGAATGTTGAGATTTTTTCTTGACTTGAGATCACATTGTTCTTTAGCCAAGTCAAAGCTGCCCTCGCCTTAGCCTAAAATACTCTAGGGTTATTCGATAATCAAAGTCCTGTGCCATGATCCATCCTCGATCCCTAAGTATATCCACTGCGGACCATCCAGTGTCTGGTAGTCAGATTTCCAGTACGGAATGATGGGTGAGCAGGTCTTCTCAAGGAGGAGCTAAGGTGTCAGCACATAGATGTCTAAACGTTCTTATTTAAATCCAGACTTCTGGAGGGAAGGTTGAGAAAATAAAAGAGACTGGCTCTGAATGTACAGAAAGCAGAGCGTTGACTGTGGGCTTCGAGGGCTATCGTACCTTGTCGATTTCATCGTGCTCACAGCATTATCTTATGGCCCCTTGTGGCGTTTTGGTGACCCTGCTTCTTCTGCCTCCAATCAGTTGAGAGCAGCTGGCCAAGGAATGAGTAGCCTGCATAGTCAGCATACGACGACTGGGTGCTTGAACATCGGCGTTTGGATGCTTCAACTTTTTCTTCAGCGATGAACCCCACAAAAAAATGGTTTGCCACATGGGAACTACTCTCAGAGATCCGAAGCCGCCACATGTGTCCAGTGTCCATTTTCTAGTTGACTCGTCGTTCAACCTTGCAACGTGAGATCCTCCATCAGCTGACTCTCATAAATCCACCGATCAGCCCATTCACCCGAAATCCCCATAAGATCTTGAACACACCCCGAAAGAGTATAAGCACCGTGCGAGCGAATACATTTTCGCACAATTACCGCTGTAAACAGACTTTAATGGTGCCCCGCCGCGTGCAGCCCCGTCGTATTGCGCTGCAATCAATCACTCAGTCAGTCAGCCCCATGCACGTATAAATCCATCACACGAAACCGCCCGGAACAGATCCCACTCGCGTCCATCTATCAATCACGCCTCGCGCAATCCGCGATAGACCACCTCCGGCCACTGCCAAGGCCGGCTGGCAAGTGTAGCTGCCGCTCGTCAGATCAGCCGATCTTCCGTCAAGTCGTCAAGTGCTCGAGCACTTGTCATCGGTGTTATGTTCAGCCGCAGCGGCAACATAGTCCGCACACGCACGTACACGCACCCGGGGCCCCCGCCGACGCCCGGGCTATCCGCGCGAATCCATCGAGGCACTGTTTATTTGAGATCCAATTGTTTACGGACACCCGCCGGGATCTGCAACACATTTACGACTCAATATTCGAGTCCGTAATTGCCCCCGAAAAGTGCCCGTACGCCCGTGAGGATCGGCCCATTTGGGAGTTTTTATGGCCCACAAGTGTCTGCACCCCCGGTGCAGCAGGGTGCATATTGGCCCATCTGTCGATCGTTCGGGAGCTCCATCAGCGGCCCGATCATTCAGTGGGGCATCTCTAAACTTCATGATCATCGATCCCGGATCGATCGACGATGACGGCCGCCCCCTCAAGATTTGCCATATGCACTCAGTGCGGATTGCGTTGAAACAATAATTCTCTCCCGCGGCCGCTGGCATCCGTCCGGAGGATCATCGCGGCGCGATGATGATGTTTGGATTCCAATTGCAACATGTCTAGCGCTGCCGGTTGATGGATGATTTGTTTATTTTCGCTCACGGAATGGAATCATTTTTTTTTTTTTTCTGGAGTATCTGTTTTGGAAATAGCGTGCTGGCCAGGAGGAGGCAGAGAATAAATTTCGAAAAATTAACAATAATTTCCGTGAGCTTGCACACGGTGATGGGCCTGCGATGGAGGAGGTGGCCGCCGAGGTGCCTGCCTGGTTGAGGCTCGCTCACGGTGCTGGCTGATTTGAAGCAGTTGGGGGAGCTGCCGAAGATATATTTCAGTTTGAGTACGCGTAAGTGGATTGTTTTGAAAAGCATTGTGCGTGCTCGGGGAATGGGAATTTATGAAGGATAGTTTGAGTTATGAAGTGATTTACAGTCGGGCAAACACCCCCGCCCTCGGCCGGTTGGGATGAGGTGGGAAATAGTTGCGGGAATGCGCGCTGATTCTGGAAATAGATCTGAAAACAATCAGAATTGATGTGGGGTGAGAAATGATTGGCACTCCCGTGGGTGCTTGATTGATTGATTGGTCTGGGAAGTGGCGCGATCGATGATCTTGCGGCAGGCGGTGGAATGTGACTTGGATTGCGTAAGCCTGAGAGCGGAGGAGTTCAGCTGGGAGGAGATTTCTGGCGGGAACGATCGGTGATCTTGTGGCCGGTGGCTAAGGCTGTTAGGCTTTGGCTCCAAAGTCACCAGTTTAGTGGCAGATCACTGCCTGATCTTGAGGCCTGGCTGATAGGCTTTGAACCCAAAGTTACCAGTTTGGATGCAGATAACTGCCTGATCTTCTGACACAAGGCTTTGAGCTTTCAAACACTTAGATTGGACATGTCTTCGATTAGTAGGTGATCTAGAACCAGCTCAGTGCCAGATCATTGCCTCTGGTTCCTTGATCTGTTTCGCTGATCTTCGCACGCAAGACGTGGAGCTTGTGCCACATGGATCGTGTAAGACTTGAATTGGAAAGTGCTCTGCGATCTGTTAAGCAGCAGATCACTTTTTGCACAGGGGGAAGGAACACAAGTTTGTTCTTGAGGATTTTCTACCGCCTTGCTGACGGTAGTGACTTACTCAAGCGGTCGATGGCCAGTCCGTGGTTTCTTCGAGAGAAACTTTCTGCGTGCGATCTTTGGTCCTGCTTGAGATGACGGGATCTGCGACATGAGAATAGTCAGGCGTCTACGGATCCAATGTCCACGGTGCTGGGGCCATGTAGAGAGGATGGACAACTCAGCACCGACCCGAAGAGTCTTCGAATCCGAACCTGTGGTGCATCGCAACAGAGGACGCCCGCGTTTAAGGTGGCGCACCCAAGTGAAGTAAGACCTCAACAGACTTCGTGTGCGACACTGGAGACGGCTAGATGGCGTCAGTTGGAGAGACTTGTTGGTTGAGACCCTGGTCCACCTTGGACTGTAGCGACATACAAAGAAATGGTGGCTGCTGGCCAATGCGGTAAGGCTCTGTGTTCTCTAGATCGATGCATCGACGACAGCTGCTGTTCATTTGCCTCGATCGCTTGGACGATTGTACCTCGTTGCTGATGCCCATCGTCTTTTGACAGTCTTGACTCTAGAGACTTGTTTGTTTGCATCTCATCAATCGTCACGATCACTGATCATCAACTGATCGTGATCTCCAGTTGTAATGACCTGACGTGGCATTGATCTTAAGCCAGTTGCTCACGATCGTCGGCGTTGTTGGGCGGCCGATCGTGATTGCTTGTGATCTTGATCTTACAATGATCTTTGACTTCGACCTGGGGTCGCTTATTTAAGTTTGAAGGCAAAGGGATGACTGATTGAAACTGAGCGCTGGTCGGGGTATGATTGGAGAGTAGATTGACTGCACTGTTAAGCAATCTACCGAAGACTTTGATGGATCAAGTGTCTACAAGGTTTAATTGCTAAAGTCTGTGTTTACTGATTTTTGAGGAGATCAGTTTGAAAATTCTGACAAAGACTGAATTTCTCTTGGAATTGTGGCCACAGTTTTTAAGACAGAGAGCTGAATGACTACCAAATATTTTGCGGACGTGCCTTGTGTCCAGGGCATTGAACAACTGTCAATCCTGATCTTAGAGCTCGTCCAGATCACAGCCAACTTGTGAAGGAAGCGCCTTCTCCCGCCTGCATCCACCACATTGCTGATGCATTGAACAACTGTCAATTCTGATCTTAAAGATCGTCCAGATCACAGACAACTTGTGAAGGAAGCGCCTTCTCCCGCCTGCATCCGCCCACCCATCAATCTCCTCCTCCAGCGCCTCCTCCACCACCGATCATGGGCAAATCCCACTGCTCCCTCCACTAACCATCCGATTTATTGGATGACCATTAACCTCAGCGTACCGAACGGACCAGTTAAATTGTTTCAAATGTCCACCATTCATTGACACCTTTGACACGCGGGCCACTGCTGTCCGAAGTTTCACTCATAAATACGAGCCGGGAATTAAAATCTGTGCCTCTCTGTCCGCGTGTGTATTTCACGTGAAACTATTTATCACCGCGTCGCCGTTTCGGATATAAATAACGAGACACAAATTGAATCTCGTCCTGTGACAGCAATAAATTCGATTCATCCTCACCCCCCCACCCCCACCTCCCCCCTCCATGCGCTGCCAACGTTCCGGTTTGCCAGAGTGTATCCGATATTTTGGCCAAAAATCGTATCCACACAAAAAAAAAAAGAAAACAAGCTGAAAATGGAAAAAAAACGATGCAACGAGCAGGACATCAACAGCGCGGCGCACTAGCGCAAATGCATATATTTAATAAATTTATTTGCCTTCAGAAATGATTCACGTGCGTTGTAAGAGGCTGCGTATCGGGCGGGCTTCCCAGGAACCTGGCAAATCACCTTCCCCATCAACACTGCAACACCGCGCCGCGCACACTTGCACACGGAGTGCAGTGCATTGCAGGGTATGCCTGATGATTGACAAACGAATGCGCGTGTGTGTGTGTGTGCGAGGGGGGGGGGGATATTTTCACTTGGATCCGTCAATTTTCGCTAATAAATTGCCATAAGTTCGAGATATATGCGACCGGCTTATGATTTAACGCTCGAAAACGCTGATATCAGATTTCGGCTTGATGTCGGACCTTATTTATTCCCGTCCATCGTCCTGTCGCATTGACTGTGCCTACCAGTGACTGTGTGTGTGTTGGCGTGGTGGATACGAGGAAGAGGATTGCGACAAGATTCTCAATAAATTTCCCATAAATCAATTGACTGAAAGGTTGCCGGGTAAAAGCACGCCAGTGGAGAGCTCAGACCCGGAGTGTCTATACAAAGTCGGTCGACAGCGACGCGGATGTAGGGTGGATCGACGAGCGAGGGGAAAGGAGCGCTCTTATGGCCCTTAAATCATTTCAAATTGTGTCAGATGATAGTCTCCCGGACCCGGCATCAGGTGCGAAAAACGGACGTCTGCTTCCACTTGTCATCTGTGCGCAGAAACTGATTGGCTCTCGCTAGTCAAAAAAGAAGAGGCCCCCCCTTCATCCGCCAGCCAGCAAGTCACGAAGGATGTCCACTCAATTTTCTGATGGCTTGCAAAATGGTGCAATAATTTTTCTTGCCGCTGTCATCATCTCCAATCGAATGTGTAATTCGTTTCCACATGCCGGCCCATTTGCGAGACAATAACGCTGCGCTGCGCGGCTCAAAGATCGTGCGCGTGCACTGCAATACCGCCGCACATAGGTTCGACCTGCTTAGTCGTTTGCGATTTGCGATTTACCGATCCTTAGCTGCGCCAGTAGTCGTAGAACATGGCCCGCATTATGCACTTTTCCCCGTCGCGGTGGAACAAAAAAAAAAAACAGGAGGAGCAAAGCAATTCCGATGCGGCCAACCTATAGGCAGCCACCGCCAGTCACCGGCGAGCCACCGGACAACAGGAGTGTATCGCCGTGCATCTGCATTTCGCCAATCGAGCGAGCGTGTGCAACGGCAGCTCCTCAATCGTTCCTCGGGGTGTGCTCCTCCTGCAAGGGCCATCAGCTCGTCGTCCCTCTCGATGGCAGCAGTTCCTCGCGGGAGATATATGCCAAAATGAAAGACAATGGAGCGATAAATCAGCAAAGACCCGCAGCACCAGCGCGCACACATTCACTCAGCGCTCAGCCACTGGAGAGAACTCTTACCGAGACCGAGATGAGACCGAGATCCCGAGCGCGCGCACTCTGGGGATGAAGGAGAACTATACCGGCCATGCGGCCGACTGTGTTGAATGGGGGTAACAATATCTGAAATGGAATTCCTGTCCTCCTGTTCTGGTGGACATCTTTCAGCGGTGGAATTATTTACCTTTCAGATGACAAAATACGGACGCAAATTATGTCCTTCTTTGCATTCGATGCACGGGAATGTGCGCGCGGATTTATGTGGGCTCGCGGAATGAGAATTGATGATGTTCCCTTGGGAGCAACCTTCTTCGGTTGTTGTTTGGGGTTTTTTTCCCTTTCTTTGTCCGCCGTTTGGTGCCCTTGTGGTTTGAGCTGGAGTTGATAAATCTTCGCGTCGATTGATTGCAGGCATTTTGGTGGACGATCGTCAGACACTGCTGCTGTGTCCACTCCACTCCCCGACCAGACAGTAACTACATCACGTTTCATCCAGATCTGCTTCATTTTCATCACCATCGTCGTCGTCCTCAACTACAGTCGCCCCATCATCACCACAGTTCCTAAAACACGAACCGATGACATTATAAATAATGAGCGACATGCACGTAAAATTAAAGACCACCGTCCGTCGGGTGCAACCCCCCACCCAGCCATAGCTCATATGTATCATCACTCTGCCTCAAGGTGCAACACAGAGCACACACACACACACAGCCACCCTCTTGAGTACAAACCCCAAGCCCAAGCCCGAAAAAAAAAACCGCCCCCCCACAGATGGACACATGACCGATGCCATCATCAGCGCCGGGGACACACAGTCCGAGCAGCTCCAAGAAAGCGGATGCCACTAACTACACCAAGATACTGAGAAAAATGTGCCATCATCATTACGGGGCATCTAATTATAACTTAAAGATACGGATGGCTACCAATTATTTACTGCAGACACAACTGGCGCTGTACTCGTATGCGGCAGCCGAGGGGGGCGGCTGGCGGTGCCGACGCGGGTGATGAGCTATAATTCCTATCCAATCTGCGACCCTGAACTGACTGCTTAATTAAACGCTGACCAGAGGGGAGAGCGAGCGAGCGAGCGGGTGAGCGCTCACCATGACCGACGCTGTGTGGCCGTAGTTAGCAAGAAGTTTTCCTGTCACATCCCTTTTCTCACCGCCGCGCCAACGACGACGACGACAACGACGACGAGGACAACGAAGCGATTGGGCTGAAGTGGGTGGGAATGCGACGGTCTTTGCCGTTGAACTTTGGCAAGACGTGATTAGGGACGACACATCTTGAATTGAATGACTTGTCGTGTCTCCTTTTTCGAGTTGTAGTGACGTTCTACGTGACGAACGAATTGAGTGGACGGCGGATGGTTGGAAGGATGGAGTTGATGACTTCCAGGGGAGGGATGAGAGAAGAGACATTCATTGTTTTAATAGTTGTCGCTTTTAGGGGCGAGTGTTATGAGGCGTGGTCGCATGTGATTGCTGGAAGAAGGAACGCGTCTTGAAGCTTTAAGGGACACGCGGTTGAAAACTCTTAAGCGGATGAAACGGACACTTTGCAGTCCTTTGGTTGCAAGGCGATGTGATGAACACCGAGGCGCCAGCTACAAGGTCTCAGAATGCGCTGTTGACGACTGCCAAAGTCGTACCATGGCTGCTGCTTCAACTGCTACCGACTGCCAAAGTCATCACAGTGCTGCTGCTTCAAGTTGTGCTGCTGGCCGGAATCAAAGGAACAGCAAAGCATGCATCGATGACTGCTGCCGCTACTGTGGAGTTCATCAGAAATCTCCATGTGCTTCTGCCTCCACTGTGACTGCCGATTTTTTCAGCAGCATAAGCAGCAGTTTTAGTGGTCTCTTCGAGAGAAAAGTACTGCGTTCAATCTTTGGTCCTGTTTGCGTTGAAGGTTCTTGGAGAAGAAGATTCAACCACGAATAGTACGGGCTGTACAGCGACATGAATCCAGTCAGGTGTCTACGGATTCACCGCCTAAGATGGCTAGGCCATGTTGAGCGCATGGACAACACTGCCCCAGCCCGAAGAGTCTTCGACTCCGAACTAGTGGCAAAACGCAATAGAGGACGACCACGAACCCGATGGCGCACTCAACTGGAGGAGGACCTCAACCAACTTGGTATGCGAAATTGGAGGCAGCTGGCTGATGGTGCCAGATGAAGAGGATTGTTGACCGAGGCCCAGGTTCACCCCGGACTGTAGCGCCAAAAGTCAGGGTTCAGTTGAAAAAGTTGAAGGTAGTCGAAGCAGTGACTGGCATCTTGCGACTGTTGCTACTTCGACTGAAGCAATTCAAGCGATGATCGCGACTGCATCCAGCGTCTCCGAGAGCTTCGAGTTGCACTCAGTCGCAGAGACTCCATGTGCCCCTGGAAGTCGAATGTATGCTTAACGTGAATACCCTACCATTTAATGCAAAAAATTCACGGTGAACCTACCCACAATAGCGGAGTCATATTTAGCGTTGACCCCCGCCTCGAGGAGGTAATTACCACCCCAGTAACAATTTATTGACGCTTAAGGGCGACCACAAACCTTGCCGAGGGCGAAGCCTATCAAACACCTCTAGCATCCACAGATCCTAAGAGGGGCCTAGTATGCAATATGTTCCCGTGATCTTGGGCAACCACAGCCACCAAGATACTCTCGCTGGGGGCCCTACCTCTTGATAGCTCGGAATAGAAGGTTGGGAGCCTAACGGCACCAACTATCCTTTCCGGGGCAAGTTGTCTCCCATGGTACCAGAATATAGCCTCTGGTCAGGCTTTCGCAACCCGAAGGTCACATCTAGATAAGTGCCTTTTACATGGACGCCCATCGAATCAGTGGCCGAGGCAGAGATCAATGGTCGAATTGCATACATCAACACAAAAACACAAGACAACACAATTTTGCCTGGAAATCCGAACAAGGTCAGAGGCCCGCACCAACCGAAAAACCTCATTGTTGGGGAGTACAGATGCGTAACACATGCCCTCATCCCTACCAAAGAAACCCCAGAAGAACGAAGGCAAACAGGCCAAGCTACAACAAGGACAACAAGAAAACTACTATTACTCGAAGAAACGGTTATTTCTCGCATAGAAGCACAGTCGCTTTGCACCCCCTGATCGACGCATTAATTGCAGGCACCCCATGCCCCACACAACACCTCACTGCAGTTCTAACTCAAATGGAACCAGGTACAAACTCAGCAAACATAAGGCGGCATTGCCACAGCAAGAAGCAATGTTGGGGAGAACCCCCGAATGGCATCTGAGTGGGTCAGGATGAGACCTGATCAGCTTCCCTTCCGCCCAAATATCTACCATCCAGGTCAGGTTTCAGGTTCAAGGAGTTTGCGGACGAAGTCCTACCTGCCAGTAGATCGGAAGCTCTGAAAGCACATAACCGCAGACTACACTAGGAATGTGCCCCTGGAATGCAAAGTGACTAAGTCAGGCTCCAACGACTTGATGAAGCCAGACAATGACTGAAATTTAGGCTAGCTCCGCTGCCAGCACCTCTTAAGGCTACGGGGAGACAGCAGGATGCCAGTACTCGACAAAACTGCGGAGAAGCTGTATACGCGGGGAGGTTTGGACCTTCCCTCAGGAAGCACACGGGCAGAGGTATGTTGGAAAGGCTAAAAGGCTTAGCTATGGTAAGGCCCTCCGAGGGAAAGAAAAAGTCCATGACCTGGGCCATTAAAGTGGTCAAGAACATGGAAGAGACGAGTGACGCATCGGACTCCACGAAAAGTGCCAGGAGATCACTACGGAGGGGGTGTACATCAACAGAAGGTGAGGACGAAGCATGTCCTAGTCGGCCATCGACGAACCATGGTTGACGCGTGGCCCTCTCAAATATCACTTTAATGTAGTAAGACTACACGTTGGCCCCTCAGTTTCTCGATCTTACGGTGAACAGCGTGACTATGGGGATCAAATGCAGAATCGTTGCTTTTTAGGAACACACGAGGTCTATTTCAAAGATCGTCCAGCTATCTCCACTTATCGAACAATTGTAGTGTCTTCCAGGCCAAGACCATAGCATTCAATAAAGCTCTATCCTTCTTTAAAAAAAACAATTTAGTATCAAGAACACGTATTGTCGTCTGTTGCGGCAAGCCTGGTAGTCACCTGGCTCCAAGATTTCCTGTAATTGACGCCCATTGAACATCTGGTTAAGAGATGGCCAAGAATGTTAACAACCTAGATATGTGGATGCCGAGACACTGTGACAATCCAGAGAATGGCAAAGCCGACGAACAAGGATATATATAATATGGGTGGCGCTACAGCCCGTAGAGGACCAGGGCCTAGCTTCTCAGCAACCACTCGTGTTGTGCGTGCTATTGTTCTCTCACGAGTGGAAGGGACCTACAGTTTTACGCCGACTCCGAACGGCCAAGTTTGAGAAGCTTTTTTCTAGACAGGAAATACTATTTGAGCATTGTCAGTGACTCGAAAGAGGTGGGGCTGTGAAAATTATTTCTGTCGCTCAGAGCTGGCATCCAACCTACGACCTCGAGGTTGGAGTCGACGCACGTACCCACAACGCCACGGGCCACCACGACGAACAAGGATAGGCATCCTTTATTTACAGTGACTTCAGCAAGAACTGTAGAGACAAGGATGGCCTTACCTGGAATGTAAACTTCTAACATATGTAACCAAGGCAGTTCCGTGCTGAAAAACGTTCAATTGTTCTGGTTACCTTGGTATCCACCAAGGACAAGCGAAATAATATTGAAGACAGTGCTCCACGAATTCTATTCTACTGGCTTCCTTCTACAACTGGATCGCACAACACAGAGGCCTGCGACTTCCTTTCTACTACTGGGTTGCACGACAGCGAGGGCATCAACTGGGTTCCGTGTACTTTGTGACCTTTTCTGCCTTCCACCGCCTAAGACTTCAATCGGTCGCCCCCGTTCCGTCTGTACGTTAAGGGAATGCCCTTAAGGCCTTACGACCGTGGCTCCCTAAGGCCTATCGTGATGAATTCATTGTGTCGGATGCTTCGTCCTTGAATGGATGTTGTTACTGAAACCATACTTAATCCAGCCGACAATTGAGACAATTTCCTTTGGACCTTGGCAGTCACATATACCTACCTACCTAACTACTACCGCGTTACTTGCACAATCAGCAACGGCAAGCCCTATCCACAGTCCATCCACGCATCACCAAATTCCGCTTGAAGATCCCTCACAGACCGGCTTCACGACAAACGTCTTACTTTGACTTCGTCAAAGCATCAATCCAACGCCGCATCACGGACCTCCCTGACGGAGGAGTGAATTGTTTCCGAAAGCACTCATCTGCGAACGATTGATGCCCACTGTCGTAAGAAAGGAACTCCCGTCTCACTGCGAGATCCAGAATCCAATAGAAACTCACTTCAACTGGCCCTCAATGCAATATCCTCGTCTCGAAGGCGAAATAGCCCAAAAGGACTGCATTCCTCCAAAAAAATAAACAATCTCCCTCCTCCCCCTCCGCAACCGAATCGACTGTTTCGCGATGTTTTGTGTGTCTTTTATCTGTTTCCACTCGTTTTAAATGCGATTTCATGGTCCATGAATCTTGGTGCTACTTCTTGGGACTGCTGCTGCTGGTGCTCGTCCTACTGCTCGTCCTACAGCCCGTGCGCGGGCTTCGTTGTGCACTTCAGTCCTGTCCGCCGGAGTTGTGTTGTGTTGTTGATGAGGCACAAACTTTCGCTGCATTCTCATATCTGCTCCTCCTCGTCGTCGTCGGCGTCGGCTTGTGTGTGAAAAGTTGCGATACATCTTCCACATCGAAGCGAAGCAACGCCAAGAGGAAAACCGAGGCACAAAGTGTCCCTAAAATTTGAGGCATTCGATTTGCTCGCCTTCAGGTATTTCACCGAAAAACGAAATCGCCCCCCTCTCGGGTGCATTTCTTCCCTCTGTCGATACAGTTCTTGTTTCGTTTTCTTTCGTCTTTTGTTGGAAACTTGTCGTAGAGTGATTTGTGGCCGAGGATGGAGTGATTTATGGCTGATGGGGGTACAATACTGAATTTCAGTTTGGAACGCGACCGCTTCCTGGAACCTCGTCGCTGAAGCGCGCGTGCGACTGCTGTGCCATGACCCTTTTGGCGCTGTGACATAATGGAGTCGCATTTCAATCAGACTTGCATCTCAGGCACACACACACGCGCGACCGATAGATAAGGATCAGCAGAGGACCAGGCATCCCACTCTGCACCGGCGCACGCTAGGAGATGCTGAAGATTCCGTGAAGACGATAGCGAGCGAGCGGCTGATGATGGCTGCGCTGTTGGCAGTGGGCTCGTTAGCGAATTCACTTTGTGCACTCGAATCGTTTCCACGCCTAACATTCTAGATACATAAATAACAGGTGCACAGGTCCGATCGAACGTCACCCAGACCCAAGCACTCCAACCGAAGGGAGCCACGGCGATCAGCCCCAATTGGAACGTCTATTGATGACTGATAAGGCGCGCAGTCGGAGAGAGGGAAACAGAGGCGATCTCCTCGGGGAGATCGCTCCCCCACGTCCGAGGGGATCAATAAATAACCGAAGGAGTCCATGTTTCGCTTTGACGTATGAACAGGAGGCGAAAATTCCTGTTGAGCATGCCATAGTTGCCAGTCGGAATCCCATGACATGGTTGCGTGTGTGTGTGTGTCTCTGAGGGGGAATAATTGGAAGATTTCTGATGAAAACGAGCTAATTGGATGCCACAGTGTTTTGTCCGAACTGCTGCTGTTGCTGCTGCTGCTGCGGTATGATCCTTCATGTAGGTACCTCGGAGTTTGATATAATTACCTCCATTAGGCGGAGCTTGAGCGGAATGCGCTGCAGATACTGTGCATCGGGTACAAAGTGAATCCATCACGCAAGCACGACGACCGCGACGCTGTCGAAGGGAATCGATGGAGACACAGTGGTGCTTGGCAGTTGTTTTGTTTTCTTGTCTTTTCCGCTTGTAAAGACGATGCCATAGGACGTCAGATTTAAGACCAAGAAGAAGCGCCATCTAGACGGAAATCGCTATAAGCTTGAAATCTCAAAGGTGTAGCCTTAATACTCTTCAACTGGTTTGTGTTTAAAAACTTGCTCAGATCGTTAAAACGACGATCGCCAGTCATTTTAAAAGCAGAGGACTACTTTGACAGCGCCATCTAGGCGGGAATGGGTGAATTGAGCTCAAACTTTAAACTGAGTGGCACGACTCATCATCATCAGAGGCTTTTTTTCTGACAGCGCCATCTAGGCGGAAACTGAAGTGAGCTCAAAAATCGAATTTAGAGGCACGACTCTCTATGATGAATTTTGATAAAACACCCTCCATTGCAAGCCCTTCGCGTTGTAAGGCCGATGGCCGCCTTTTTATGTCACAGCGCCATCTAGGCGGGAAATCAGGTGAAGCGGGCTCATTAAACTTCAATTATAGAGGCACGACCTTCCACGATGAATGTTGATAAAGGGTTCTCGTCCCCATTCCAAGCACTTCCTGTTCTATTGCGGCCATCGACAGCCATTTTAAAAGCAGAGGTTTTTTTGAGACAGCGCCATCTAGGCGGGAATTGAGTTGAAGCGTGCTCATCATTCAGGGGCACGACCTTCTTTCCGATGAATGTTAATAAAGGCTTCTCTCTCCCCATTCCACGCCCTTCCCGTTCTCAGGCGGTCATCGACGGAAATTTTGGAAGCAGAGGGTTTGTTGTGACAGCGCCATCTAGGCGGGATCTCATATGAACAAAGTTTAAAATCCAAACTCAAAGCCTCGATGAGTCTTGCTAAAGATATCCCCCTTCCAACGTCCTCCCCGTCAGCCAGTGCCCTGAACCCAAACATCTGCGCACCACTGTAGCCCTCCCCCCTTCAAGTAATTCAATCTCCAAGCCTAGACAAGCCCTCAGCTCACGCACGGTTATCGGCGTTGTCCCCGATATGCGTGCGCGCCTGGTGCGCGTCGCGCGATATCGGACGCGCGAATCAGTTGCACACACGAGATAAAATGTTCCAGCGATCGCTGTCGGCGGCTGCTATAAATATCCTCCATGAATATTAATTTATTGGAATCATGTTTGGGAGTCGATATTGATACAAATCCGCTGGCAAGGGATCCGCACGCATGTGCTCCAGGCTCAGGCGACTTTCGCCTCCACCGCCGCACAGCACCGCCCCCGGGCGGCAGCTGAAAAGCAGCGCTTGTGACTACCCTCCAACGCGTTGTAGTAGCGTTGCATATTTTAATTAATTCCGTCGATTAAACGCTGATTTATTGTCTTCCGCGCGCAGCAGCGGCACACACATCGATCGGTGTTTGGGGCTTCTGATCTTCCTACACACCAGGCCCAAGACAGCCAACAGCATGACTCCATCAGTCACTGCTGATGTACTCCATTTGATGGGAATCGTGTGTCCGATGGCTGGTGCTATTCCCATCCCCAGATACATCCCCTCCGCCCTCGACAACTTCGATGCTCTGGCTCGGGCTGACGAAATTATTTAATTTCTTCACTAATTGAGGCCATCTGTCGGCAGCTATTAATGTGATGACAGCGGAGAGTGATGCATGGCCAACACGTAGTCGGGCGATGAAAAGTTTTTCTCCGAAAAAGTTTTTTTTTTGTCGAAACACTAGACATGAGCATGATGGGAATGCTGTGGATAATGTTGGTCAGTTTAGTTGGTGAGCGGGTGGGGGAAGGGCAGGGGGTCGAGTGTTGAGGGACTAGTGTCATCACGATGCTTCGATGATGGTCCTCGTGCAAGTGCTGGCAATGAGAGCATGCAGTGACTCGTAGGACAGATAGGAACTGCAGCAGTTTTGATGTCCCAGTCATGTCTGTGAGAATTTGAGTGATTTTTTAAAAAGAAGTTGGTTGGTTGGCTTAGGTGGCAACCCAGCTGTGATCAAGCTTCCTAGCAGAAGTACTAACGATCAGCGAGGCGTGTAAGCTTCTCAGCAGCAGCTGCCCTCATGGAAGAACTGTAGCGATTTGCAGCGAAGGCCATGCTGTCATAAGGGGCATCACCTCAGCAACCACCTCCTCTACATTGGTGCAATGGACAAATTTCGACTCTGGTTCTAAAGACAGTACTTATAGCTAGCTGGTGGTTTAAGTGGCTGACTATTTCTGTGTGTAGGCGACGTTGTTCTGGAGAGATTTCGAAACACACTGTTCAAGATTGTGTTCAGTTCAGAGTGAACCGTCGTTCTAGTTGAACAAGCCTACGCAAGGCGCCTTGCTTCGAGGATCCAAGCGCAGGTTTGTTTCCTCCCTTGGATGGTAACGATACTTCGTATCGTCCATCCATTAAAACATGTCTTGCAGTAGATTGACATTAGACTTCCTGTAACGAAAGAACTATTTCGGGGGATGCTGCTATCTGGTCCCATTCTTTGAATGACGTGGCTTCAAAAATAAGTGCCTTCGTCCCAAAGTTTCGCAAAAGGACAGTAGTCTTTTAATTTTCAGCAGCAACGAGAGTGGGTTGTCAGCTAGCAAGACCAGATGATCAGCATACAGAAAGACTTTCACCATTACGTGAGCAAAAATAACTCCGCTGGGAAGTAGGTGACTGATTTCATTGATGAAAAGGGCATGGATGCTTGTGGGATACCTGCCGATGTCGCGAAGCCAGTCGAAGAACTCGGAACAATCCCAGATAGTTGCCTTCGATAGGGAAAGAACATTTAAGCACATCTGCAGAGACTTACGCGACAAACCTAGACATGACAATTTGTAAATTTACGCCTGCCTACGCGCTCTATCAAAAGTAGCCCTCGAGTCTACGAAACACACCATATACCACCACTTCCTGTCCTTAGCTAATAGAAGTTCGACTAGGTCACCCAAGTACAAATTCTCTAGAAAAAAACATGGCTGTCTTACTGGCCCCATCGACTGCTTAATAGAAACAGCTCCGAAATAACTAGAGACATGGCTGCAAGCACGGGGCTCTGCCCCTTCCAGGCTACTAGAGTCGGAATTCAGTGTGTACTTGCCTCGAGACCCACTTAGAGGCAAGCAGAGCACCCACACTGCCTAATTTTCTCTGTGAATGACCATCACTAGCAAGACACGTTCGGGAAGTCCTTCCTCGAGTTCGGTAGCCAAAGCATGTCCGACATAATTAAATTCCTAAACTCCGCAGGCTCCACAACCCTGGTCTACGAGGTGTGCTAGCAAATAGGCGCTCAACTGCGCTACTGCGAGGCGGTTAGAGTTGGAGATGACCACTGCACCTACACCATGATTTAGCCTTGACCCATCTGTTTAGATCATAAATTGGTATTCTGAGGCGTATGGTTGCCCTTTCCAGTCCTCTCTAGAAGGAAAACGGCGTCGAGTTGTTGATGTTTGGAATGTAGTCCGTGCTCAGGCAGGATTTGCAGATCTCTGCTATGGCCATACGGTCTCGCTGATCAACCTCCTGCTTCTCTGAGTCTAATGGCGCTGTACGTGGTTACATACCAGAGAGAGGTGTACGAGCACTGTTCAGTGCTTCTGTAGGGGATGCTCTCATCGCCCCAGAGGTTCCAATTGCTGCCGATCTCTGGACTTTGTTTAGTTCTTCTAAGTTGTTTAGGGCGGGCCATCATACTATAGAGCCATAAGTGAGAATTGGAAGGACCACAGCAGTGTACAGGCAAAGGGTCATTTTGGGTTTGAGACCCCACTTTCTGACGAATGCTTTGTTACAGGCGTAGCGTTTCTTGACCCGGTGCTCGATATTAGACTAGATCCCAAGATCCTCAACTGGGTATTGGATGACGCCTAGGTACTTAGCACGGGACGAAAGGAAGAGAAGGAGCCTTAAGGTTGGCATCTTGGTCTTCGTGGTAAACAGCCTAAGTTCTCTCTTGGTGACTTAAAGGATGAGAAACTGCGGGGAAGGCGAAGACACAACCGCAAACTCTACCAGCTGTACAAAGATGTGAATGAAGTCCGGAAGGCAAAAAACCCGTCGACTACACTGGCGCGGCCACATCGAGCGAATGGACAACAACGCTCCAGCAAAGAGAGTCATAGAATCCAATCCTCCTTGTTCGAGAAGGAGAGAAAGACCGAACCTCCGGTACAGAGACCAGGTCATCGCCGATGTAAGACAGCTTGACCTTCTTGGCTGGAATCAGCGTGCCCAGGACCAAGACCGATGGAAGGCAGCAATTGCTCAGGATCGGACCATTTCTAGGTCGCCGGCCTGATAGGTAAGTAAGTCTTCCATTTTTACGCCACCAACTCCCTCAGGCATACCGGCCTGATGAGTAAGTAAACTAAGTAAAAAGAAACTGCGGATGGCTTGAAATACTTGAGCTCATCATCTCCGACACGGACTCAGCCTGCTCGGGAAAAGTCATTTGTGGTGGCGTTTATTCACCAGCTTCTGAACAACGGAGCAATTTGGTTCAACCTCGGTGACGATCTGCAGAGCTGTTAGTAGAGGTGCTCCATAAGGTGGGGAACTTGAAGTCACTTTCTCCGACACTTTTTCCTACCTTTCAGTGGTCGGAGCGGTATAGCTGATGGTTCAAGTGCTGGCAATGAGAGCATGGAGTGAAACTATAGTGGCGCTTGGGAGTGTGATATATGACTCGCTGGAGAGGGTGGCTGACGACTCGTAGGACATACATGAACTGCAGCAATTGTGATGTTCTAGTCGTGTTTCTGAGACTTTGAGTGGTTTTTTTTAAAACAGACTGGTTTCATTCCAGTGGACGTAACGCCAAAGCTGAGGAGTTAAACGGCACGCCTCTGCAAAGTTCCGTCCCTTTCCCCAACAAATCAGCACTTCACGCCATTGCCAGGCATTCTCCCTCCCATGTCAGTCCCATATCCGCTGCCACCAACCCAAGGCCGTCCACCCTCTTATCGAAACGACATCCCTGACAAGTGTCCTAACCCTTCAATCGAATTCCACAACAAGAGAGCGAGCGATTTCACCATAAATTCCCGAGAAAAGACTGCGTCCTTTTAATTAAAAGCCTTTGCGGGGAGAATTTAATAACTGCAAAGCCTCCCACGCATAATGTCCACTTAACTGTCACAGCGGCAAGGCAATGCGACATCGATAAACACTAAGTGACAGGCCATAGGCAAGCATACATTACTTTGCATCAGTTGTTCCTTGCCGCCCGCTCTCGGTCCAACTCCCTGGCAGCACTCTGTGCGAATGGTCGCCTTTGCGTTGCGCTCTGACGTCGCTCTGGTGTTTTGTAGGTCGATTGGCGAAGAGACAGGGACAGCGAGTGTGTGTGTATTATCCGAACGATGCCAAAGGCTCACAAGGAATGCCGGCTGAAGATGGCCGACCCACACCCGAAGGATTTTATTAAAAAGAAACCACGCGACATCCATGTCACCCGTGTGTCGTCCGTGGGATAACAAACAAAACTGACAGACACTTGCCCGACCAGGCCCGACTGACTGTTGTTGTGTGTGGCCTCCATTTCGTAATGATATGCGGACCCAAGGCACGACACACGACGCAGATGAGACGGGCTGGGGGCGGGATGGAAAGGAATTGGATATCCTTGTGATTCGCAATGGGAGACAGTAGCGCATCGGGTCGAAGGAGGTTAACGATGGGATTGATTATGAGAAACAGGGGTTAACCCAGAGCTCTGGGCTGGATGCTGGGGCGCGCCGCTGCCGTTAGATTTAATTTGGAGGTCTTAAGATTTTTCATTAAGTCCCGGCGATTGGATGTCTAATTGAGTTGTAAATTCCGAGAGAGGGTCAAGGATTAGATGGGACATGTCATATCTGTCACGGGTGATGACACTGTTGGCATCGAGGTGGCATGGCATGAGGTCGTTATGGTTGCTCATTGGATTCTCCAGAGAGAGAGAGACACTCCATGGGGCCGTAGGGGGTGCTGTGAATTTGTGTGTGGCCAAAGGTCTGGCCTGAGAGCTGTCTTTCCTTGCGAAGGGGGTGGACGTCGTCGTATGGTGACGATTTTCCTAGATTTCTGTTTCTTTAGACAGTGGTTGATGTGGGGGCTTAGATTCCTCTGTGGCATGGCTGCCCTTCAACGGAGTAATTCCTGAGAAGATCCGTAGTTAAGCCAAGCTAGAAGATCCAACAATCGACGAACAAGTAGCCCAAACTAAGTGTCTTCTCAGAACCGAGACAGAAATAGACGTTCCCGCTGAATGCTCTGAACCAGACGCCATCGCCACACTCCACAGCACCTTTGAAACTAAGCCTACTACGATCATCTGATGGACTCTGGAAAAAAAACTAATCGACTTGCACATCACAGTCGAGCACAGTCGCGCTAAGTGAAATGTCAACCTCGCAGCGTGCCTACAACAATCGCATATCTGTGCTCCGCATTTTAAGATCTCAGAAGACATGGAAGATGGTGTCCACAGGACATATGTAGGTTGTCTCAAAAGCAGCAGGGGCAGTCGTAAGATGAACTCAGAAATGTCCTGCTGCCCACGACAAATTAGTCGAGCCCTTGCTGCCTGCATTGACATTGGGGGAGCACTCAGCTTGCTCATTTGTGGTGGCATTTCCTTAAGAGCTTCTGAACAACAGAGCAATTTGGTCCAAGCTCGGTGACACCACGATCTGCAGAGCTGTTAGTAGAGGTGCTCTATAGGGTGGGCTTATTTCTCTCCTTGCTTGTGCAAAGCAGAAGTAAATGAACTTCTACTTACACAAGATAGGACAGAGTGCAAGGTCATTGCCTGTGCTGATGATGTAGCCATCACGGCATCAGGGAAATTCACATTCACGATACAACCTTCACTCGAAGACTGCCACATGCTGTACGAAGCCCGACCCGCTCGACTTTAGCTACATAAAGCGCAGCTCGCAGAGAGGAAGGCACATCACTGCCGCAACAATTTGCGTCAAGATTCGTTTGAAGACTGATTTATTTTTAATTCCCTTTCTATTTATACAAAAGTTTATGCTTACCACTAAACTATTCTACTCATACAATATGGCTCCTAAGGCCCACGTAAAGTATGGCGAGTGCAACGGATAGAAGGGTGTACAATAAAAACCACATAAACTCAAGTGCGCTCTACGTAGCATGAATCGGAGTCCACGCAGTCCACACCGATCGAATGCCACTTGACACTTTTGGGCATCTGGGGCGTAATGGTTTTTTCTACTGCGTGCTTATTATTTTCTGTATTGGATCATACCACATCATGCAGTCGGCTATAGTCGAGCTAGAGGAATGGACTATGGTCTGGTTTATGGTCTAAATATTAATCCGCAGAAAACAGATTTAATCCTCTTCAGAAGATAAGGGGAAGCCCCCTGAAGTTAAGCAACATTGACAAATTCCTACGCCTCATTGCAGCCGAGAAGCTAGCCTGGAGACCAAGAGGATCAAGAATGGTGCCAGCAAGGCCTGCACGGCTATATACTCTTGTAAAAAAGCTGTAGGAAGCAAATGAGGCTCACGGTCGCGTGTAGTTCACCAACTATTTGTATCAGAAGTCAGCCCAATACTACTATACGGCTTCGCGATCTGGTGGACAGAACTAGATTAAGCCATCAACTGCAAAATGCCTCAAAGGCTTTGCGGATGGCATATAAAGTGACATACGGCCCGTTGGACGGTTTGTGTGGGCGAGTGTCTATCATAAGGAACATGACACGGCACGCATACCATCGGTCATAAGATCACCCGTGGATGATGCATGCTATGTTGACACTTTTACCTCGTCGTCTCCTTTTGCACGTCCGTTGGTTGCTTATGGTGTCCAGGAGACACAACACATTCCTCAGCGTGCAGTTGCACTGTACTTCCTTGAACTGTCGATTTTCGTCTCAGTCGACGTTCAGCAACCAACAGGCAAATTCGTATTTTGTTATATGTATCAGCGGAGCACTACGATCAATTCTCTCCCGAGCTCTAAATACATTACTCAATATTCTGTCAATAAATCTATGCGGCAGACCGGTGGCTGCCAACGCGGCCATTCTGCTGCTATCAATCCAGACACTCCACTATCGTCGACAAATTCGGCCTCCTACAGAGAAACACCGACTTTACTATATCTCAGCTAATCTTGGGGAAGAGCGTCTCAACCTGCACGCCTGAACATCAGAGGCTCGACGATCCTCTGCCTATGGATCGAAGATGGACTAAGGATTGAGATGGGGAGTCTACTTCAAGGATCTGAATTTGCGACTGAAATTGCGACCACCAAATCTTCTTGCTCTTCTTTGGATGGCGCCAAAGTCCGGTGTGCTCATGGCCCTCAGTCAACATGACTCTCCATGGCACGCTAGGTTAATCTCCTCTTTTAGCCGCGTTCGCCACTGAAGGCGTGGTCTTCCTTTAACGCGTTGTCATTCGGGGTTGGAGTCGACGACTTTCCGGGCCGAAGAACTGGTGTTCCATTTGCTCTACGTGAGAGCGCCATCTGAGGCGAGAGACGCGAAGTCGTTTGACCAGATCGATCCGCCCGTTCAGCGCGCGTTCAGTCTCTTCCTCGAAACACCATCAGTACAAGACCAAATTTAATTCGAGGGACTTTCCTTTCGAAGCGCTTAAGTTAGTTTCCATGCTTCTGCGCCATGCAGTAGGACTGGGACTTTGTAGGTCTTCTACATGGATATCTTGGTTCATTGAGAGATGGCCTTATTCCTCAAGGGGGTTCCAAGCCGTAAGACACAGCGATTGGTCAGCGTGGTCCTTCGTTTTATTGCTGCTGTGGTGTCACAGCTTGCGTTTATTTCGGAGCCTAGATAGACAAAGTCTTTCATTACTTGGAAGGTATAGCCGTCAAATCACTGTACCATATTTCAGGCAGAAACCATGGCCTTTTAGGAAGCTCTGTCATAACTAAGAGACAATGTATGACACAGATATTTTCATTTGTTCAAATCTCTGTGCGCAGTTTATCCAACTCCAAGACGACCCTTAATTTCCGCCTATGGCTTAACGAGATCATGCCAGCGCTTAAAATGGCTTGCTCATGTAGAGCAGCTGGACATCAGAGCTCCGGCCCGAACAGTCTTCGATTCCAAACATTAGGACAACGTCACAGAAGACGTCCTCCAGCGAGATGGCGCACACAAGTAGAGAAGGACATCAACCAACTTGGTGTGCGCAGAAGAAGCTTGCTGGCGGGAGAGGCTTCTTGGTTGAGGCCCACATCCACTCCGGATTGTAGCGCCAATCAAAGAAGAAGATGAAAACTTAACGAGATGGAGAAGTATTTCAACATTCTACTCATGTGGGCACTGTACATCCTAGAGAATTGAATTGCAGATGAACTCGCTGGACAGGACACTACCTCAACACTCCTTCCGGATGGTGACCTGTTGTTCATACCAATCGCTTCTGCAAAACGTCTACAAAAACTCGAGACGCATACTCACACTAAATGTAGATGGTCTACCGGCACTGGATGCGTTATGAAACCAAACTTGGACCACTATTGATCGAAAATGCTCACGCGACTTGATAAGTGTAAGCAGACCGACTCTTTGAGCCCATATTTGTGTTCTAATCGGGCACTACGCGGTCATTGTACAAACCTCCCGACCGGGTATACCCCACAACGACTTTTGCAGAAGCTGCAGAGATGAAAAGGAGAAGGAGACCATTCAACATCTTCTTTGCAATTGCAGTGCTCTCTCCTCTCGCAGCGTCAGCCACTAAGGGCACCTTATATGTCACCGAGCATCATGGCTTGCAGACTATAATCAAATTGATCCCTGTGGCAATGCAACCGGCCTAAGTGTGACCACGCACTCCACCCTAACCCAACCCATGTCTCCACCAGCACCCCCTCGCGCACCACCATCTAACCGACCAGCCAAGCCCTTGCCAAAATCTTCAGTTCACTTACCTATCTGAGGCGACGACGAAAAAACGAACAAAACAAACTCCATTATCTGTGAAATCGATAAATCCATTGACACTACGAAAAAGCACTTGTGTCGGCTCTTCAGGCTCGGCTTCGAGTTCCACTCTTTCCACGAAACCCACTCGGCTCCACAATGCACACAAGGCTGGAGCTGTACGAGTGCGTGTGTGTGTGGATTTTTATGTTTACCCATCGAGTGCAGATATCCGGAGAGAAACTTTCCCACCTAGCCGCCGATAACATCGAATCTCGTAATCGATCAACCCATCTGATCGATTTCAGGCATCGCACCCGCGACGGGGCGACTGGGCGACGGGGTGACGGAAAAAAGGCGCAAGACCTTAAATTCAATCCGAACCACAAGATGACATGCGTATTCCTAATCCCAATCATTCACTGATCATGCTACACACTCGACAACAGCACGATCGATATCAAGAGCACGCCGAACCGGGGCCCGGACCCCGGGGACGCACGCGGGACGAACAGCACCAGCACCAGCACCAGCACCAGCAGCAATAGCGCGGCAGCGGCAAATCTCCACTCGAGTGTGATATTTTTTGAACAGTCATCCCGAGTCAGAAGAAATCATTTCTTCAATCAATCAATCCATCTCTTGAACCGATTTTTGATTTCACTCTGAAAAATCATTGACAGATCAATCGATCACACTCGAGGCCGCGTGAGATCCCATCCAGGGCAGCGGCAGTATCGGGGCGCTGGTGTTGGCTTTGGCCCCTTCGGCCGCGGCTCGAGAGCGCCTAAGTAAATATCAACCGCAGACAAGTGGTCTCTGGAAATGACCATAAGCCGGTGGTGGCCAGACAAGCGGCGGCCGGCGGGGAGGGAGATCTATGTATGCGAGGTCTCGCCAGCGAACGTGTTATGCTTTCGTGTCAATCAATCAAACGTCCACAATAAGTCCAAATGGAATCAATGCCCTGGATCAAGAGTCTCGGCGGGCTGGCCTGCCGATGCCCGCTCGGATCGATCTTGACATTTTGAAAGTGTCTCTTGATATCGATGCATTGTTGAGACGGTGGGGAGCGCACACAGCAGTGCACAGTCGGGACATGACCACCGTCGAGCTGTGGTCGATTGTGGCGGGGTGTGTGTGTGCGTGTCGACTTTCTGACACTCTTCACGCCGTGAAGTGGATATTGTTTGGGACGTTTAACAGCTCATTTGGGTGTGAGTGTGTGGGGAAGGCTCGGGCTGATCCGATTCCATTTATCGGGTCTGAGTGATAAGAGTTCATTAGTGGGCAGCGGGACGGAATGCCGTGAATGAGTTCTGAGAACAATCGAACAGAAGTGCATGGCATGCAGCTGGAATGTGGGATTTCCGGGGTGGCTTCGTAAGAAGATGGGGTTCAGCTTTGGGGCAGACATCGACTGGGACATCCATCGAGAAGGAAATGGTGATCAGAGGCAGCCAGACAGCCTAAGTCTTAGACTGGGACTTGGTACGGGCTGAGAAGTCGATGAAAGGAGGTGGTATAAGCAGAAGCAGGCAGTCTCTCATCGGTTGCAATGGACAGAGTTCATTAATTTTCATTGGTGCCACGGGAAGAAGCTTGTTCCACGTTCACTTGTTTTTTTAAACCGAGTTTAAGTCATTGTCTGGCGGCTTGCGAGCAGCATTTGTTGGTCTCGCGACTCTTAGGTCTGCATCTTTGATCGTTTCAAGATCTAGAGTGCAATCTTTTTCTCTCGTGCTGCTAGAAAAAGGCATGTTCCGCGTTCACTTGTTTTTCCCCAAAATTCAACTCATTGCCTGCTTGCGCGTACCCCTTGTTCATCGTCTCGAAAGAAGGAAAGTCTACAGTGTACATTCTTCAAGAGTCTTATAGCTTGGGCGTCGCATACATCCTCCGAGTTGTTCCGCGTTCACTTGTTTTTTCTCTCCTAAGTTCAAGCCGTTGTCCCTCTGCCTGCAAGCAATACTTGTTCGTTTCTCTATTCTTTAGTCTGCATCTTTGATCGGTTGCAGGAGCCAGAAATCAGTCATTTTCTCGCCTACCACTAGAACAAGCATGTTCCGTGTTCACTCGTTTTCCTCTAAATTCAATACGGCTTGCGAGTTTTGTTTATTCTTGCTCTTGACAGAAGGAAACTCTTTAGCCTACATCCTTCACGAGTCGTTTTTATAACTCGGTCGCCGCATTCAATTGCCAAGTTGTTCCGCGTTCACTTGTTTTTTTTTTTCGAAATTCAACTCGGCTTCCAAGCAGCCTTTGTTCTTCCCCTCGACAGAAGGTCTTCATCGTTCAAGAGTCGTTTTTACAACTCGGGCTCCGCATGCATTCCCCGAACTGTTCCGCGTTCACATGTTTTTTCCCTAAATTCAACCCGGCTTGTGAACGACGTTTGTTCCTCATCTCGACACAATGACGCTCCTTAGCCTACATCCCTCAAGAGTCGTTTTCACAATTTGGGCGTCGCATTCATCCCCCGAGTTGTTCCACGTTCACTTGTTCTCTTCACTGAATGCATAGCCATTGTCCCCCTGGTTGCGACCAGCAATTGTTCTATGTCTCCACTCTTTTGCCCGCATCTTCAGAGTTGCCTTTGATAGAGCCTGGTCTCAGGATTCATCTCCCGAAAGTATGCTTCCCTCCGACACAACAGAACGGCCTCAGTCCCCATCCCTGCGGCAGTCCAGACGCAAGACTCTCCTTCTAAGAATGACACTCTCCACACTCACAATCCCTCTTAGCAACAATGCGCCCGGTTCTCGTGAAAACCACCGCCGCGCAAGCGCACACTACTCTCCCTCGACCATCTGCCGCCAGTTGTCAATCCGATTCCGAAGATCATCATCGTACCCCCATTGAACACGGCGCCTTGTCGACTAATCCTCGGTGCAAACATCGTTGCGAAAATCCCTTCACCGAGTTCCGTGGCACTGCTGCGCCGGGGAACACACGCACGCACCACACCGCCTCGAGACTCCGCACTCATGACACACAACTGACAGCTACCACTTCAACTGCCCATTGAAGTCTCAATCAATCCCAAATTGTTCGGACATTGTTCTCGGCAGTTTCGCTGTTAGTTCGCTGTGTTGTCTGATCTGACGATCCTGTTCCCTACCTGGTCGACGGACACAAGGCAGCGATCGCAATCTCCTCGGCTCTCGGTTGCGTCTTGCTCCCGATGCGATTGTGTTTGTTGACATTGCGCTTTGCGCGCTCCACGCAGAAGGGTTGCCTGCCTGGCCAGCGCTCGCATCGAGAGCGGACCGGATGATAAGATCAACAACAGATCAGATCATCAAATGATAAGTACCCACTCCACGAGCTGACGAGATCGACTGTGTGCGTGGAAAGGGATCACACGGACCGGAGAGCAGCTGTACCACAGCATCGCGCCGAGCCGCGCCGGCCCGTTGTCGTGCTCCACAATTGATGTTTTGACAGGCAGGTTCGAGCATCGACAAAGGCGAGTTGATTTGCTCTGCGTTCCCGTGGCCTCTTCAAATATGACAACATCAGGAGGAGTGTCAATCACGCCGTAATGAGATTGACATTCGGATCGGCCGTGTGTGTCGCTTGTGCGCGCGGAGACGGCGGCGCGCTGGTGAGGGGATTGATTGAAGTGCGCTGCGTCGAGTGGATTTTGTGAAACAGGATCAGAGTGCAGATTAATTGTGTGAAGGGTTCGTTTGTTCCATGAAGAGCGAGCGTGTGTAGTCGGTGGTGTTCTTTGTTACGGAATTCATCTCGCGCAAGGCTGAGTATTTTTTCTTCCGAAGGAATTTTGATGAAATGTGTACGCGACGAGACCAGACAAACGTGCATCGCAAGCTGAACGGCTTAAGTGACAGATGGGAAGTTGAAGGATTATGGAGGATAGGAGGAGATCTGTGAGATGCTATGGAGCTGTGGTGAAGGGCTGAGCGGCTGTAATTCGGCGTGCGAATCGTGAGACAGGCGGGCGGGATGCGCCAGCTGTTTGGTCGGAGGAGACGGAGGAGACAGTCCAGCCATCCAAGGCGGTCATGCTTTCGGTCAACTCGTGCCAAGTTTACAGTCGCCATGGATGCGATCATCATGCCTCACTGACTGTTACTGATAGGTTTCAGAATGTAGACCAAAATGAGGCAACTACGCCGCAAACCCAAAGAGGCATCAAACTGCCACAAGTTTTGGTTAAATTGGCTTGACAATGTGAGTAAAGAGATAATCGAAAAAGGGTTCAGCCAGCACTTGTTGCCTAACTCCGTCATTGACGGTATAGGACGAACAAAGCGAGCTGCCAGTAAGGCATTTGCTGGCACTGAAGTGGAAGCTGTTAAGATCGGTCGAATGTTAGATCATGACAAAACGAAGTATATGCTTCATCACAGAAGGACGCACAACATCGACTTCTCGAACAGAGCGTCACAATGGGCAGCAGAAACTTTGAGGTAGTGAAGGGCATCGTCTACCTCAGCTCTGCAGTAAACACAGTTAAGTGTCGTTGCATCCAAAGCTTAAGATGGCTGGGTCATGCACAGCGTACAATAACTCTGGCACGACGAGTCTTCAAATCCGAGCTATTGGGACAACGCAACAGAAGAGGTCCACAATTGGGATGGTGCACACAACTGGAGAAGGACTTCAACTGAACTGGTGTGCGTAACTGGAGGTAGCTGGCGAAGGCTTTCCCTGGCTGCGGGTTCGCTTGTTGCTTCAGCTCCAGGCCTACGGCGGACTGTAGCACCAAGTAAGGAGAAGAAGAATTTGCCTAGCTCTACCCGGGTAGCCACAAATGAAGAGTGTCGTAGTTGACAGGTAGAGATTCAAGAGTTGTTTGGAGATCCCGTATCGGCCAGTGTCCCTTGCTGACGACTGTCAATAGTCGCTTTTCTAAACGAGCTCTCTTTGTGTTCGATGTGTTATAGTGGTGCTATGTTTCGTCACGACTGCGGCCGATTACGTTGACTGCCCTAGACGGGTCTATTCACCTCAATTCTCTCCGACCTACGTAAGGTCTTCGTCCTTTTCTCAATACAAGGGGAATTGATAAGTTCTCAAAACCGAATGTCTGTCAACTTGAACTCCTCCCTTTCATTCCGCTGACTTATTGCGGCTGGGGAGGATTAGAAGTCTAAGTTTGTTTTCTCAATGGCAGCCTGACTGTCGTGTAAAATGTCTGCTAATGTCTGCATTACACTTATGCTTGGACTTGAGCCAATCTGCAGACAAGCTTTCTCTTCAGGGAGGCTCATGGCTTAGAGAACTCAAGTGTGCCCCCACCTCTATGAGTGTACTTCTGCACCAGATGTCATCATTGATCCTGGCCTAGTACATAGGTACATAGGCTGACGCCTCAAACAAAGCTTATACGACCACTATTTCATTGAGGTCTTCCTGGCACACAGCGGCATCAGGCTCAGAGTTAGGCTCTTGGCCATCATCAGCAGGGTTTTTTTTCCATCCTTGATCGTATACCAAGAGATCTCGAATTATTCTCAACAGACTACGCGGTTCCTAGAGTATCTAGCGGCTTTGGCAATGTTCACTGAAGGCTTTAAGATCGGCGTGTTCTCATAATTTCTTCCTTCAAGGCCTACAGACTGACAGGCAATTTCAATGTGTTCCAAGAGAAATTAGACTGAGTCTACAGCAAGTCGGAAAGCATGTTGTCAAGTCAAAATACAGACAAATTTGTGGCGAAGACAGAGGGTTGTGCTACGCGTTGATAGCCAAGCAACTACATATGAAATCCATTGCGCCCTTCAATGCATTTTTAAAACTAAAAAAGGAATGCAGAACTTAGCAGAAGCAATTAGAATGCCAGTTCAAAATGTCCCTTATCTGAGTTACAGGTCATAGTGACATCCCAGAAAAACGAGAAGGCCGATGAAATGGAAAGAAGGCTAGGAAGGCATCTGCTTTGCTTGCTTCCAGGAGGAGGTACAGTCCAGTCCAGTCCATCGCCACGCAGTTCCTTGAAAGAGCAAGCCTGGGATGGGGCAGTCTTGCAAGTTGTGTTACATTATGGAAAATATGGAACTCGTCATCGATATCGCTAGACTCGGGCGATCTGTACGAAACATTAGGTGAAAGGAAATCATGCCGCCCTTCTAGCTATCCAAACATCGTCGCCTGCAACAACACAGTTGAGAGAGAGACCTTGAACCTATGTTGCAGTCAGACAGCGAGCACTTCGTAGTCGCTTCTTCAATTCACTTGATGACTAATGAAACTCACTGACACTTGAAGCTGTAATGATGATGACCAATTGAGTCAGCGATATGTTCTACCACCCTCTCGGTAGCAAAGCCGTTGCAGGTACAACCATAGGACCTTACTTTGCAGAGCCGAGACTCCTTGAGTCAAATCGTAGCTCTATTCTGGTGTGTTTTGCTTATGATGATTATTGAGCAGAAGATGTGGCACGACCTTTGAGCTGTAATGTAGTCCGGAGGGCCAAGATGCACTGACTGCACTGGGTCAGACACATCGAGCGCATGAACACCAACCCTCCTTGCTCGATAAGGACACTAAGACCGAATCTCCGGTACAAAGACTAAGTGAGTGCGCTTCCAAGTCAACTTGGCGTTGCTGACTAGAATCAGCGTATTCAGGACCGTCAAAAATTGAAAGAATTGCAACTCGGACTTTGAATGGGTCGCATGCCTGATAAGTGACTGACAAGTAGCATGACCGTCAGAAGGAGTGGACCTGGGGGTAGCTGTGGTGCTTACTGATGGGAACCCTCGCAGTAACACCAATCTAGGACTCTATTAAGCTCTAGCCTCGATTTCATGAGATGTTGGCATACCTACTGGTGTACTACGACTACCCCACTGCAATTTAGACTTGACAATAAAGCGTTGACGCACACATATGACACACAGAAGTGGAGCAACAGTCCATTCCTGTGGTACGTCATACAAAATCGAAGCCTATTGCAATGTTCACCAACTTTTGTTAAGAAAGTTCTGTTTTACCAAAATTCGGCTCCGTTCCCCCGGCACTCATCAAATTGTCTCCAAACCTTATTGAAGTCGATGAATAGCAATACACTTATTCCGCGAATGCTGTATGGATTCTCTATACGTACTTATGCTTTCGAGTAAGAGAAGCTTGTACGAATCAAGGAATCTAGTGGGCAACACTTCTTCTTGTAGATAGCCGACTGGTACGTTCAGGATGAGCTGCTGTTCGGAAACGGACGGTGTATTGAAGTGTTAAGCACTTTCTTTCAAATCAATATAGATAAGGTAAGATAATGTGGCTCAACTGACGGTTTTAAGATCCAGGTGGCATGCTACATTAAGAGTCGAAGGCCTAGTGTGTTGCCACTGGGGCGGTCTTACTCTAGGAATCATTTTGTTGTGCGGTCTGCTGATGTCTCCAGTGTCCACGTCAAAAAACATCAAAGAGTTCATTAAAAATTCGGACAGTGACTGGTGTGTGGGATATTCTCCTCGCATTGATCGGCGCATTCAATAAATGGTAAACATAGCCTCATAGCACTAGCTTCTTTAGAACTGTGGCCTGTAAGTGCACTAAATTCGAAGCAATGTCTGACCCCATCTCCGCTCACCAGCTTCGTGTTCGCTGGTCCTCCTGCACGCCTGCCACTTGGATGTAAGGAACCAACGTCTGGCAGGAGTTCTTCCGCGTTCAGTTGCTGATGCCTACTGCTCCTAGTTGAAGCCAAGACTGGTGGTGGCATCTTCTTCTTCTTTGTGTGGCGCTACAGTCCGGGGTGGACCTGGGCCTCAACCAACATGCCTCTCCAACTAGCGCGATCTCTGGCTAGCTGTCTCCAGTTTCGCATACCAAATTGGTTGAGGTTCTCTGTCCTCTGTGACATATGGCAACAAAAAGAGCCCATCTCATTTGCCAATTAAGCAACCAGTTGCTCCCCGTTCATCCCAGCGTCTCCCTGTCGGTGTATTCCAAGGCTCAACGAAATCCCTTTTGTCCGGCTCACCGCCCGCACAAAACATCACGTCCGCCCCTGTGTCGGTTGCCACAGCCAGACTTAGTGTGTGTCCGTCTTTGGCACAGTCCGCATTTCTCGTTTTTTTTCCCCTGTTTGGCTCTGCGCTCCCATTTGACGAAGATTGACTGACATTTCAAGGGTCTGACAGTGACAAGTTCATTGTGCCCCATGCCTTCCGCGTGTGTGCGTGTCGTCACCGGTGCGCCGCAGCCGAACAAAAACCACACGCACACACCAAAAATAAACACCGTCATATTCATAATAATTGCTGATGACATACATAAAATGCCACAGAATGAGTGGGTCCACGAAATGAAAACGTCCATAACCTCACACACTCTCAGCGCCGACACACCGACATTGCATTTGACTGTGACTGACATCTCTCTGGAATCGATTATCCTGTCAACTTTCGCCCCATTACCCTTTTTTCCTGCGTATCCTTCAGTTCACACTTATTTTCACTTCTTCCTTCCCCTGGCACAAGGACGTGTGTGTGAGAGCGAGAGCACCAACGTGGCGGAGAGGGAAACCGAGCGTAATTGAATTTGTCCACTGTCAGGATAATGACCAGGAAAAAAAAAATAAAACAACTATAAGAGCACCAAAAATAATTTGGCACAAGAGGGCGAGGGAAAAAATCAGTGTCCTGTGCACATGTCATTCAGCGTCATTCAAGAGCCAAGAGGTGGGTGAATTATAATTTAGACACGAAAATGTCATGCACACTACCTGTCGAGCTGGCGTGAGTGTGCGAGAGACGGGGGCGAAGGACACCCACTAAAAGGATCCTTGTATTCATGCGAATGATTGACAGGCTGATTGTGAGCCCATGAAGGTGGATCCCGCTGGAAGATGGCTCTTATGTCAATGAATCGCTGCTGAATCGGCGAGAGTGAGCCGTCGTACGTACAAGTGGAATTATCTCGCATGTCCTTTGGTGGCTGTCTTCGTTCACTTTTCTTTTTTTCTGCTGCTGCTGCTGCTGCTGTTGTTGTTGTTGTTCCATCTTCCAGCACTCAACTGAGCCTTGGCAGTGATTGTTAAGGAGAGGCGACATCACGTTTTCCTGTTGACAAAACCAGAGATTCGGTCGCTAAACACATGAATTCCCGTCTCGAGCGGCTTGCGGGTTAACAAGAGGGTGCTGCTGCTGCTTGTGCCAGTGGCAATGGCGGCGGTGGCGGCGACGATGGTACATTATTTTCGGCGTATTCTGTGTGCTCTCAATTATGCCAAAACAGGACAAAGGCACTGCTCTGATGTGTCAAGGCTGGTTGGCTGAATGATGTCGTCAACCGGCGACGGGGGGTGGGTGGGCACGGAGCGCACCTTATGCCGCCTGCGTGCGTGTGGGTGTGTGCTTTACAAACAAAAACACCTTAAAGGAGCCATCGAGTCGGTCCGTCAGTCATTCATATTCCACGAGTGTACCACGCACAATGTGTGCGATTTGTGTGCGGTGTGTGTCCTTCATCAAGCAAGGACGTGGAGGCTGCCTGCACGACAACAAAACGCTCATCGTCTCCCGCTCTCTCTCTCTCGCTCAGCGACCGTGTGTGAGCGGGTATGTGTGCCGGGTCTTTGTGTGACAAGAGCGAACGTCAACTTTTGATGACATTGTCAACTCACTTGTCATATACACATCAGCGGCAGACAGGAGAAACGGAATGAGACAGCCGACATGGCATTGTGTGCGGAATGTGCTTCGACGAGCGAGAGTGGATGTGCGTATGACATGTTGCACGGGGTTGATGGGATTTGTTTGCTCGAAAGAATCGGGTCAGACTTCATGGATTCATCCTTCCACTCAACTGTTCGCTTGTCATTTTCATTCTTGTGATGTGCCACCGTGGTCGGTGGTGGGTGGTGGTGCGCTTGGGGAGTGATGTAGGCAGGGTTGGAGGGTGAGACGACACCTGGTGTAGCGTCTAGTGTTTGGGCTTGAGACGGTGTCTCGGACGCCGGTGGAAAGACTGGACAGACTGGAGAGATTGGACAGACTGGACAGACTGGAGAGATTGGACAGACTGGACAGACTGGACAGACTGGACAGACTGGACAGACTGGACAGGCTGGAAAGACTGGACAGACTGGACAGACTGGAGAGATTGGACAGACTGGACAGACTGGAAAGACTGGACAGACTGGACAGACTGGAAAGACTGGACAGACTGGACAGACTGGAAAGACTGGACAGACTGGACAGACTGGAAAGACTGGACAGACTGGACAGACTGGAAAGACTGGACAGACTGGACAGACTTTAAAGACTGGAAAGACTGGAAAGAGTGGACAGACTGGACAGACTGGACAGACTGGACAGACTGGAAAGACTGGACACACTGGAGAGATTGGACAGACTGGACAGACTGGACAGACTGGAGAGATTGGACAGACTGGACAGACTGGAGAGATTGGACAGACTGGAGAGATTGGACAGACTGGACAGACTGGAAAGACTGGAAAGACTGGACAGACTGGACAGACTGGACAGACTGGAAAGACTGGACAGACTGGACAGACTGGAAAGACTGGACAGACTGGACAGACTGGAAAGACTGGACAGACTGGACAGACTGGAAAGACTGGACAGACTGGACAGACTGGAAAGACTGGACAGACTGGACAGACTGGAAAGACTGGACAGACTGGACAGACTGGACAGACTGGAAAGACTGGACAGACTATACTCGCATACTGATTTCTAAAGCCCGGCGGGCATGTTGCCAGGCGTCGAGACCAAGCCCCAGCTCCTCGTGAAATTTTCAATCGCCTCGCCATCACCAGTCGAAGGCAGCTGAAACCATTGAACTCAATCGATTCGCAAGGACACCACCCCCTCCAGACGGTCGTCGTCTAGCAGCGACGACATGACATGAACAAACAGACGACATCCCGGGAAACGGTTCAATTAATGAAAAACCTCTTGCGAATGGCTTTCCTTTGACATCGGACATCGGCATCCTCATCTCGTGGGCGTATTGTCTAATCCTCGATCCCAGCGCAGACATTTATGTAAACATGGCGACCTTTTCGATATTTTATCAATCAGGGACCCCGGGAGGACTCTTGTTCTTCTCGTGTTTACCTTTTGACTTCGCAATGAACCCAGCGACTGTGTGTACACAGTCAAGGATGTAACAAGGACATTGACTGTAAACTGACGGCTGATTGATTTGTCTCGATGGGCGCGAGGGGGGATTTTCAAGGACACCCGACGCGCCTAATGAGCCTCTGAACATGTCCCTAATTTCCGCTCGCTAAGTAACCACCGATGAATCACATCAATCCCTCGTCAGATTTCGACCGCAAATCACTGGCCAAACAAATCCCTGTGCATGCGGAACCTCCGCTCCCCACCCCACCCACCAATTGCTCATTAGAGACTTCAACTCAACACACGACGATTGTCCTTGCGGACACACCCGCCTAATTAGACACACACGCACAATTCATTCTGTCATCGATGGACGGCGACGCGCTCTGGACACTTTGGCGACGTAAATTCCCATCAAGACATGCCAATGCACACATTCCTTCCCAATTAGATTATCCTCCGCACACACTCGACCACCATCCACCCACCCACATCGGCCAGCACACTAATTGGCGGCGACGTCGCCAACTTCGGTGGATCCTCCGGGGGATTCCGGCCGCCGATTGTCGATAATAATGAACGCATCAGGATGCTAATTAGATGCGAATTGTCATCCGGGCGTGTGCATGCCCTTATGATTGTCTCAAGATGGATTAAGATGCAAATCCTGGCGCTGGTTGTCGCCGGTGTCATGGGGTCGCTCATTTTCGAATGAATGTAATTAAATAACGACTTTATGCCCCTTTAACCGTCCACTCCAATCACCGTCATCCCCCCGCCCATCCGGCGTGCCGTGGCACCCTATCAATTAGTGAAAAATTACGCCTGACAGCCTGGTCGACCGGATCTGGTCTGAGCGGTGTGTGGATCGACGTTTTCCCAATTGAGTTGAACTCTCTCGCACACGTCGCTGTCGCGGGCGAACAATGTCCTTTAAAGCGGGCGAAAAAAAAAGTGAAACAATTAATTTGTTTTTGTTTTGTCGGACCACCCTGTAAGCCTCCGCGACCGGCTGGCTGTCAGTTTGGTATGATGTCCGGTCTTTCGTTAGGCGTTGGCTGCACGCTTTGTTGTTGTTGCTGTTTCCCCTCCCCCCAGCCACCGCCTCATTGTCATGGTGGATAATTGACAGATTGATCGGCGAATTGGTAATTCAATTAGTCAATCAAAATTTTTATGCACACCTCGTTGCGACCTCTCACTTCGGTTAGCCGGCTGCACTGGTCATGTGTGCGTCTGTGCATGGCGTTGGATGGTGGATTCTGTGTCCGTGGAGAGTTATTAATTCTTTTTTTCCTTGTCCTACCGCTTTTTTTTTTCTGGTTGTTGTTTGACGATGAGGTCTGTTAAAGGACTCTGTTTGTTTATTCATTAACTTGTCCCGGATCGCCGCGGTTTTTTTTTGTTTTTGTTGGTGAAACCGATTTAAGTCCTTTATGCTTTGATTGAAGGATAAAGGGCCAACGGGGAGGGTGGAGGCAATGGGGAGGAAAAAATATAAGAGCTGACACAGCGGCGTTCATTGATTTCAATGAGAGACAATAAATTCATTAAAATGATAGATGGTTTGGACAGCCGTTCAAGGGATGGTTCGGGGCTGGGGATGCGCATTCATGTGAGACCATGATGGTGTAAAAACATCCCCCGTTGGTCGTGAGTTGGGGATTCTGGATGGCCGTTGCAAGCATCGGGAGGCTTTGGATGCTTCGTTGGTGTCTGAATGCTTCTCGCGACGAAACGGGTCCTCGTACAGCGGCGCATGAGAGGGTGATTTTTAAGAGCATTCTATGTCGTGACTGATGGTATCAAGTTCATCGCCCAGCCAGCAGGAGAATGGGGGAATCTTAAGGGCAAAGCCTTGACTCAAACTTAGACACTGACTGAACCTTAACCTGTACTGTGTCCTTGAGCACAAGGATATGCCTGGCAACGAAGGAGACGAAAAGCGAGTCTACCACTGGCATAAATTCAGAAGACACCCAAACCTCTAATGAATGCTATAAAATTAACACTAGCCAAGAACGGACGGACCTGATCACTTGCTATTGCTTTCCTAATAAGGACTTGACAGCTTTTTTCTAAATAAACGTACGTCACTTCAAATGGCCCATCGGCCTCAATTCTTGAGCTTCAGCTTGATCTTGTATGTGTCTAAACCAAGATCCTTACGCAAAATAGGGGATGATGTGGACTGAGCCGTGCCCAGTTCTTGAGAACGCTGTACAAAAGACTGACATGGATCGTTTGTTATGGACGCCTAAACAGCAGCGACATCTTATACCAATCCGTTGTTTCATTCACCCTAAATCCGACACAGCAACATCACACATCGAAGATAAGGTTAGTAAGTGGTCGATAGCACGCCACACTTTTGTGGTCTTTGTCTCTCGATGATCACGACATTTCTGGTTCCGGTTCCGGTTCCTTTGAGTTAAATCAGATGTCCCAATGGGTATGTAAAGAGATGTTAGCATGTTTCTTATCATGAAGGTCTTGCAAGAAATATTCTTTCAGGGCTCTATTACGCAATCGGCGGAAGCGTGGACACTGACAGAGATAGTGTGGCGTTATTCTCCCGTTCTTCTACGTCGCAACAGCCTCTGCATATGAAGTCATAGGTAAGGCCCATTTTATTTCCATGACACTTCAGCTGATTACATCCCGTAAGGGCCCTGACTACCATTCTGAGCAGCTTTTTATCGCATTTCAGGAGTTCGTCGGACTTAGCACCGTTTTATTTAGGCCATAGCACTCGAGTATTCTGACATGTGGTTAGATTTTTCCACGACGCACTTGCGGTTCCTATTATCCTACAATGAACTTTCTTGTACACACCTGCCAATGGAGGGTGAATGTCTTGGCCTGCCTGGGATAAGTCGATTTGCGACCAATTTCCGGGCAAGCTCATCTGCTTGGTAGATGGTTTCTCTCCCATCCACACCGTAACTCGTAACTCCAAACCGAGTTGAATTTATGTCAAAACGAGTTGCTGAAACTAAAATGAGATGACGAGACGTCTTGGAGTTAAATGTGACTGAGCTCAGAGATTTGATTGCTGCCTCGCTATCGGAACATATGATGATATCTGTTCTTGACAGTACTTTGCTTTTTAGGCAGGACAGAGCTTCCTTAATTGCTACGGTTTCACCCTGGAAGATGCTACATTGGTTTGGTGATCGGAAAGACCGCTGGAGCAGCAGACTTCATCCATCTTCGATCCTTATGTGAAGACTCGTAGTGGACCGTGTAGTGCGTAATTTTCTGACTCCTAGTAAGATCTAAGGCGGGATGCAGGTCGAGAAATTATTCTCGGAGAGTAGTTCAGGTATTGTGAGGTCAGTGTCTATAGGTAGAGTGTAGACGGACCGAACTCAACTTGATCGGCGTGTTAGCTGATTGCTGTCTACCGACTAGGTAAAAAGATGAAAGGTTGATGTCTATATTCAAAGCAGGCAGAGGGAGTGGATCGTAGTGCTCCACATTTGCATCGTCGCGAGTTGATTGAGGTTTATGTTTTTTTTTTATCAGATGCGGCCCTCCAGGTTGCGACACCATACAGAAGTATGGGAGGACCAGGCGGGGTTGAAATCACCCCATCGCCATTTTGACGCAATATAGAATCATACAAGCCTCTTGACACGCTCCTGGATATTCAACTTCCAATTCAGTTTCGTGTCTAGTATGAAGCCTAAGAGTTTTGTTCTGTTGTTCAGATTTAGAAGTGTCCCACTAAGTGTGGGAGGGCCAAATTTGTAAGGTCTTAGTGGGGCAATTGCTCCCTAGAATCATGCCAATCACATTTACCTAACTACCCACCTAGACACAGATTGTCGTCATTCATATCTCTCAAACGGAAAAGGCTTTATCTATGCTGTATTCGGCATAGCAAGACCTCTTTATATAAGGCCGTCATATCTAGACCGGGTCCCAAGCACAAGGAAGTTCTAGCCAGTCGAAGAAGGTTCACTTTTCCACGCCGACGCTAGCATAAATTCGGCATATTTCTGCCACCTGTCCACGGAATCGTTATCAACTCAGACAACGACACCAGCGCTGAAATCAAACGAAGAATAACTCTTGCCAATCGGTGCTTCTTTGGGCTAAGAAAGCACTTGGTGAACAAAGCCCTCTCTCGAACAACCAAGGTAACGCTCTACAAGACCTTAATCGTCCCAGTCCTGCTATATGGCGCTGAGGCATGGGCTCTGTCAAAAGCGGATGAAGCAGCTCTTGGTTGCTTCGAGAGAAAAATTCTTCGGGTGATTTTCGGTCCCGTCTGCATAGATGGTGAGTGGAGGAGGAGATACAACGACGAGCTATACGGGCTGTTCAGCGACATCGACTTAGCCAGAAGAGTGAAGATCCAACGATTAAGATGGCTAGGTCATGTAGAGCGGATGGAAACCAATGCTCCGGCCCGAAAAGTCTTCGAATCCACCCCCGAGGGACGGCGCAGTAGAGGAAGACCGCGACTCAGGTGGCGCACGCAAATGGAAAGGGACCTCAACCAACTATGCGTGCGAAACTGGAGACAGCTAGCTAAAGATCGAGCTGGCTGGAGACGCTTGTTGGTTGAGGCCCAGGCCCACCCCGGACTGTAGCGCCACCTTAAGTAAGTAAGTAAGTGTCAACGGAATCGAGATAAAAATCCGTCTTTAGTTTCAAGCACCCAATTTTAGCAATTCACTTGTTCTTCTGCCAGTCATAATCCTGTCACTGTACAGTTAAGCTATTCTCGAAGCGATTCTTATTCTATTGGGTTGCCCGTATTTCCGAAACGTGACCGCTAAGGGTAACAAGTCCTCCCGCCAATTCGTCGCCCGTAGTCTGATCTTCATTCTGATGTACATTTCAACGATCTCACGCCACCCATGATTCAAATTAATTCAAATCAGAAAAATTGTGTTTATTCAAGCGTTCCTCAGACATCCTCTTCGATATCTACTACCCTACCCTCAACATATCAAAGACCAATCGATAGCCCCCATATCCCCCTTTCCAACGAGCCATCCCGTTGAATTTTCCTCCAAAAGTTGTCCCATTTGTGAACCTTACATCACAGCCCCACTAGCCTTCTTCGAAATTCCTTTCTTAACTCCTTCCCACATCATGTCCGACTGTATGTTCTCTTGTTCAAAGTGGATAATGTTCCGATTCAGAGGGACTTCACCCAAGTCGAGTCCTCAATCCCCACGGGCGCTCCCACAGTCGATGCTCCTTCGAAGTCGTGACGAAACCACCACCGGCCCGGTGCGTGTCGCGGACAAAAGATGTGGAATTTCACGAAAACGTCAAAGCGATGACAGGAGATGATTTGTCAGCCACTTAGCCAGCTGGCTACGCCACGGCCGCCGGCCATTGTTCGCTGCACTCCGGCCCGACCACGGCGGTGGTCCACCGCAGCTCGTGAGTGATTTATGACAAGCGAATGGATGAATGCGAGATGCCCTGTCCACCGGCTAAGCCCAAGTCCAGTATCGCATCTTGAATGCCATTTTTATCATGTGCGCGCCACCAAACAACCCGTCAGCCTGGTATCAAAGTGGCCCATCACCATCGCCGTCACCATCAGCATCAGCATCATCATCGTCGTCGTCGTCGTCATGCACAGTGCATGCATCTGTTACCTCGTATTCGGCCACAAAAGTGTCAAAACTCATCCGCATCACCTCGAGATACAAGTACATTCCGAGCATCCGTCCGCAGTGCATAAATCGTCGCCGTGTCCTGCTGCACTCCGTAGTCGGATATGTCTGTCGAGAGCGGTTTTGTGTTGCTTGGCAGCCCCACAGCCCCATCGCCCCATCCCACCGGCCGACGGTCGACGACGACAACGCGGCCAAATGATATGACGCGCTGGCAGGCTAACTCCTCCGGTTTGATGCAGCAGCAGGACTATTTTCGGGTCTCGCCCATCAAATCGCATTCCAGCTGACAGACCGCAAAATGCATCATCGCAGGCACTAGCCTGTGCGCCTCTGGTGCGCCCCGGTGCCGTTGATGCCACTAACACTGGCGCTGCTGCTGGCGCTGCCGGCAGCGCTCCGGTGGATGTGGTGGTGGTGACACTGCCGGCGGCGGTGGCGGCGATGACGGCCGGCCGATGTCGTTCAGTGTAACGGACGGGGATTTGGAGGCTTTTTTCTCGCAGCCATCTTCGCACAGGGACACTTCGCGCTGAAGGACCACCACCACAACAACCAAATTAAACGAGACATTAACTATGCAAGACGTTCCCGCAGCCTGATGACATTGTGATGACAGCGCGCAGGGAGTGGGGGGGCTTTTAGTGGCGCACGGATGCGTGCGGAAGGACTCGCCGCACCACGGGCTGCAGTGAGTCGGCAGGGATCGCTGCTGGGTGGAGGGTGGCATTACCCATGCGATGACTCACGGAGACTGCCTACCATCGAGCACTGACCACTGGCCAGCGAGCGGCGTCCTTGTTGGGCTATCGGGGTGATTGATGGATGTGGCGAGCATGGCGCAATAGATCAATCAGCCTCGGCGGCGTCGTGAACCGGAGCACAGCGGTCGGCAATTACCCGCCAATCATCGGAGTGCAACTCGCAACAAATGATGCCGAGGCACCGTCCGTGCGGAGCGCAGTCTTCCGCGGAGTTCACGTTGATTCGATCACGATTCGGACACGATTTGTAGTTAATACCGTGCGGCGGCGGCGGCGGAGTTGCCATTCCGGACACCTGTAGATAGCGTCGTCGTACCGGACGACGATCGCGTTGCCCCGGACGCCCGCACCGGGAGCAGGGAACACGGACTTTCAATTTGGCCGACACCACCGGTCGTCGTCGTCGTCGTCGTGGCTGCATTGTTTGTCGCGGCTCCTCTCCGGCAGCCATCGGCCACCGGTGGCCCGGGATCGACTTTCCATATTCTGTCAAACTTATCGGCTGGCAATTTGAGGAGCCTTTGCCGAGTTGGCTGAGCTGACTGAGCGTGCCAGTCGCGCCATTAGCGGCGCTGGCCTGGACTATGATTTATGCCAGTGTCGCGATCATAACTCATTCGGTGATTGGTCTGCTGTGTTGCACGCGGCCCCTGCAGGCGGATAGGGTAACATGCTGCTTGTGGGAAGCAGGTGGCAGTGGCTTCAGTGAAACTTTCGAAAAAGCGACTCCCGCGAGCGGGTGCCACGGGCGAGGCCTAATGGAGTGAGGTTTTCCCCTAATGCTGACATCAATTCCGTTACCGACTGTCAATGGATTTTAGAAAGAAATTAATGACTCACTGTTCTGGGCAGATGACTGCGTCGCTACGTCTCGGGGGAGCAGCCGCTGTAAAAGGGGAGCGGCACTCCAACCGATCGCAGCCACTCGTTTCGGGGAGTGGTCCGCGCTGCGAAGGAGCGAATGAGGTGCTGTCGATATTGCGAGTCGAATGAAATCGAAAGCTCGATGGACACGCAAGTACAGAGGCTGGTGGTGGTTTGCTCCAGTAAAGGCCATCGCAGTCGATGGGGAGGGTGAGACTGCAAGTGAGACTTAATTTATTCTAAATGTAAGTGAAACTCGTGCATGGCTCGAGGAGGGTATCAAGCTCTTGGGAAAAGATTGTCCATGCGGCAGTTTGAAGCCGCATTTCCTTGCCACTTGAGCTGTGGAGAGGGAATGGTCTCCTTTAAGTGTTGCAGGTAGACGTAGAGGAATTGTTGAGGACTACATTTCGGTCCTCCGAGTCTGATGCAATGTATTCTAAAAGCTAAGGAGATACTGAGCACAATTTTGTTCGAATATTGAGATACCTTCAACTCTGAATACGAGGTCTGTCGAGTGGTAGTGTCTAGTTAACGTCAAGAACTTGTGATCTTAGGAAAGTAGCAACTGATTAGAAACCAACAGCGTGAAGAGTTCAATGACTTTACCTCCTTCGTACTGAACCCGACGATTGCTACGATCGACGGCGCGACCCCGCACAGTCGTCGCTGCCGCAGGCTTCTATATGCTGCATCATTAACGTAACAGCTCGGCCATCTTATCACTGATCTCGTCCTCGAACGGTCCCCTTCGCTAAAATAATAATATGGGTGGCGCTACAGCCCATAGAGGGCCAGGGCCTAGCTTCTCAGCAACCACTCGTGTTGTACGTGCTATTGTTCTCACACGAGTGGAAGGGACCTGCAGTTTTATGCCGACTCCGAACGGCCACGTTTGAGAAGCTTTTTCTAGACAGGAAATACTTTTCGACCATTGTCAGTGACTTGAAAGAGGTATGACAGTGAAAAGTATTTTGGTCGTACAGACCAGGAAACAAACCTCCGACGTCGAGGTTGGGTTCGACGCACATATGGTACCCACAACGCCACGGGCCACCTCTGTTAGGTGTTAGCAGTTATTGCGTGACGCATCGAATAAATATGTGTAGAGACTTAGAAACTGCCAATCAGGAGAACGTACACTAAGTTTGTCCCAGGACAGGGATCAGGAGAAAAGGAAATGCCTACGAGGTGGAGCTTATCTGCGGGGTGCAGTTGCTGTTCCCAAGGAGATGAACAAGTCGCCAGCCATGGTTCGCTGCGCTGCATGACCTCGTCTTCCGTGCCATTGAACATATGTTTGCCACGAGCCTAGACACACAAACTTGTCATAACAAAACGTCGCGCAGCCGACATCCCGACATCCTCAGTGGCGTGATGAACTCTCAAGGTAGGCGGCAATGAAACCGCAGATTACTAGAACTTGCTAATGTATACCCCTACATCTACTTCGCACAGCACACCAGCATTTAGCGCAGTGAAAACTTCCGACCACCATGGAAGTGCAATGCCGGCCGCCAGGCTAATATCATTACCAAGAAGGAGTAGGAGGGGAATGCGAACTATGAACAGGACAACAAGCTCGACGAGAAACCGAACCTTACCCCAAAGGTTTACACGGCCAACACAGAGCTCAAAGTCTCTACAAACGAAACAGCTGCAAACAGCTGCAAGGCCGCCCGAGTTCTGACATCAATCGCTCTGGGAACCCTCAAGCCTCCAACCAGAAGTCCCTCAGCGGCGGCGATGGCGAACAGAAGAATAACAGCACGACCATATTCGACACCCTGACCAACGTCACTTTTGATCGATCTCAGCTGCCATCGATCAAGTCGTCTGAAGACGAACTTGGAGCTAACTAGCCACTCTCCTACAATTTAGCGATCAAAATGAAATAACCGCCATAGTATAGAATTTGCCTACATTTTGACAATTCGCTCATTTATTCATCCTTTGACTTGAGTGGCGGCCCACTGGCCTAGTCTAAGGATATTCCTCAAACCCCCGCGTCCCTGACACCTTCAACACCGCCTCCACTGTCTCGATGTGAGCTTACCAAGTCACTGCACTGCACTGAATCAAAATAAGCTAGAACAGGCTCCAAACAGGGCACTGAAGACTCTGAGAGCACTTCAAACTAGTTTTAGTAGAAGGAGGTCTCTGCAGATTGTTTGGATAATCCCAGCAACTAGCCATGCTTAAGAAGTCTCGCAAGTTAAAGGTTAAGAATGGTGCTAGGAAGATCGTTGCCAAGACACCAAAGGTGTCCTCCTCCTCTCCACACTCAGTACCATTGAACAGATGAGATGACCATCTGTTCAATGTTTTAACAAGTCAACTCGCGAAGAGCAATGTGACTAAACCGGTCAACGCAACTAAGAAGAACACTTTCCCAGTGGCGTCAGGCGTCTGGGCATTGACTACAAGTCACTGATGGACATCCAAAGCTCCCCACTAATGCCACTACCCATTCTACATCAGCAATGAGTGCAGCAGCGACTGAGACTGCAGCCCATACAACCATGTAGCAGCTTCCAAACCCCAGAGAAACGCAACGCCTCCTCATCAGTAAGAAAAAGGCCGAGTAGAAGGAGAGGTTGCGGCTAAAATGGGTCTAGCGATAAACCAGGGCAAAACAAAGTACATACTGTCATCACGGAACGACGCACAACATCGACCTCTCGGACAGAGCGTCATATTGGGCAGCAGAAACTTTGAGTCAAGTAGTCAAGGACTTCGTCTACCTAGGCTCCGGAGTAAATAGGGACAAGCGCAGAATTACTCTTGCCAATCGCTGTTTCTTTGGGCTCAAGAGGCAGTTGAGTAGAGGAGCCATCTCTCGAAACACCAAGTTGAATTTATATACGACACTGATCATCCCAATCCTGCTACACGACGCGGATGCATGGACAATCTCACATGCGGATGAAGAAGTCCTTGGCCTCTTCGAGAGAACAGTTCTGCGTGCGATCTTTGGTGCGATTTGTGTTGACGAAGAAGAGGCATGCACCTAGTTAAGCGTCTTCGGATCCAACGCTTAAGATGGCTTGGTCATGTAGATGGACATCACAGCTCCCGCCCGAAGAGTCTTCCGGAAACGAGGCCATAGGGACAGAGCAACAGAGGACGGCATCAAACGAGATGGTGGACACAAGTGGAAGAGGACCTCAACCAACGTGGTGTGCGCAGCTGGAGGCAGCTGGCAAAAGATCGTGCTGGCTGGAGAGGCATGTTGTTTGAGGCCCAGGTCCACCCGGACTGTAGCGCCAATCAAAAAAGAAGAAGAAGGAGAGGTTCGAGCGGGAGGACAAGGCGAGAAGCCGAAGACCGAAGAGAGAGACAACTTGACCCGTCCACCCCAAACGGAGAGCTCAACCTCTCTACAAGCGATCGCAACAACCAACTCTGCTGCGAATCCAGACAGCAACCGTTCTAGAACCACCAAGTCACCGACCTCAAGCCTCAAGTCTTCAGCTGCGACGGCGGGAAGAAGTACCAGAGCGAAGGCTTGATCCTATCGTCCAGGCTCCACTCACTGAGCGGCGTCTGTGGTGATCCATAGAAGCTGCCATCGATCAAGTCATCAGGAGACGCCATTCAATCTCCTCAGCCGCTCTCCGACAGTTCTGTGATCCAAAAGACAAGACTGCACAGAATGTCGACAAACCATCACAACACCCCCCAACCACCGATCCAATGCACTGACCTACATTGAAATATTCTTCGCTCTTGACTCCTGGACACCCAAACAGGTCCTGAGACCTTGCCATCCCCCTCTCTGCCCAGTTCACGATGTAAGCTTACCAAGTGCCTGTACATTCCTCATCTCCATCAGCACCCTTGTCCCCATCAAACAACGATGAACATGTTGTTATTCCCATTCCAAGGCACATCCTTCAGGGCGCATCAGACAAGCTTGGAATTTTTCAAACTTCACCCGGACCGAGCACAGAACATCAACAGAGCATTCGGTCTTCAACTGACAGAAACAATGAAAATCTATTAGATGCCGCACACGAGTCCCCCGTTTGAAGTGCATCCAGGCCCCGTTCCCCCGGCACAGAGAGAGAGATTTATTTCACCTTTCAGGTGTCAGAAACAATCGACAAAACATAAATGGCTAATCGAAACAAAATTTTCGGATAAAATCAATGGAGCCACACATGGAAGGATGTAAAACTCCATCCCATCCCGTCTCGTACCGTAGGTCCGTTTCATTTCCCGCCCATCACACAGAGTCAGTCTTGCGTCCATCCAAGTGGAATCGGTTCAAAGGCTTTAAACTGTTGCACGCTTGACGAGGACTCGGATGCTACAAAAGGACGATAATTTTGCAATGGGTGGGTGGAAGCCTCGTCATCATTGCCATCATCATCGTCAAAATCACTCGTATTGCCTTGTGTACTTGAAAACTCCCAAAAACGTGGGCCAGGACGAAGCATCAATCGGGGCTGCACAGGATGCACACCCATGCCAGCACCACCCGGCCAGCCGGTCGGTCGGTCGGTTTCTCTGCTGTTGCTCCTGAGCTGGTGTGTCTGTCTGAGTTGAGGATTTTTTTTCTGTTTTTTTTCCATTTTCCTCTTCGCCCTCGGAGGGCGGGCAGGCGAGACGCCTTTGTGGCTTCGCTCGTGCGGTGGAGGGAGGCCCGGCAAGGGATGGAACGGATGTGGAATTATCTGGCAAATCATTCGCATGAAATATTCATCGATTCAAATTTATTGTGCGCCCTGCTACCTGATGCTGCTCCTGTTGCCCGATGTGGCTGTGGCTGGCTCATCTGCATGGCGCTCTCGACCCGTGCTGGGGGTGGCTGTCTCGTGTCTCGTGTTTGTTCTTTTGCCATCTGTGCCCCGGCAAGAGTGAATCATCATTCCGACTGGGGGGGCGGGGGCCCATGATGGATGTCTCAAGAATTGTGTCGCAGCGTAGTCGTAAATATTCCCAGGCATCGCTGCAGCTCCACACATCGTCAATTGCCAATTTCCCAGTGGACAACGGAACTAATTCCACAGCGCTCACTGTCTTGTGTGAGCATTAAGCATCTCACTGGCTTCCCTCTGCCATGGAGCTGTGCAATAATGACACTGCATCATGCAGGCAGCCTACACTCACCGACACACACTCAAGCAGGCAGAGCTGCAGTTGCGAAAGGAAATCACATTTTATTATGATTGATGGCATCGAGATGCGACTGACATTAGCGCAGAACGAATTGGCACTCGGTTGACAAATGCGGTGCGAAGATGGAAGATGACAGGCTTGTGTCTGGTTCGCTGCAGTGTTCGATGCTGCTTCGCATTCTGGCGGATGGGGCTTGTCAGCGTGAGGCAGGGGAGGGGCGGGGGGATGTTTCAATTCGCATTCGCAGATGCAGAAGCTTCCGAGAGCGCAATCTGTGGCGGATGGATGCCGACATGTGGCGCAGAGGCATCTCCGGCGAGTCAATGGGAACTTGTGTGACTTGGGTGAGCCGGATGCGATTTGACCTCGAATCGGTGGAGATGATGGAACTGCTCAGCACACAGTGACACCTCCCAGTCGACCACGAGTGAATGCCCTCGACGCGGCAAACCTTTCTCGGAACCCGAAGCCGACAGCCAGGGGAAGTGAAATGTCGCCGAATTCCTCGAGCGGCCAGCACGTCAAAACCAGTTATCGTCACCGGTCACACCAGCGAATCTGTCCGCTTCTCACGACGACACCTCGGCGTGTCATTATCTGCAACACTCGGGCACTCGCGACGAACAGGACAGAAGATATAACGAACGACGTTCGCAACCCCGTCAAGAATTAATCACATTCCGATGTCACATGCGCTGAGGTGTGCATTTGCCATGCAAAATCGCCGAGGCCAGGACGGCAGGACGGCAGGAGACATCTGCCAGAAGGCAGGCCGAACACAAACAAATGACGTCCAACATCGCGAGGAAAATGAATCGAGTGACAGTTCCTTGCGTGTGATGTGTCTGTCCACCCCAAAAATAAATCCCACTGATGGACACAGCAACTGCAGCATTCGGCCAACTCGCCGTCGTCGTCGTCCTCGTCATCGCATCGGCATCACGCTTCTGTCAGAGCGACTGTGTGTGCGTGTGAGTTGAACCGCTTTCTTATGCTTTATTCCTTGAAACGTGAAATTGAAATCAATTCCTGTCACCGATGCGATCAACTGACAGCCGTCTGGTGGTGCCAGTCCGCACGGCCCCCTCCAAGGAAGCCCACTGCACACCCGTGCTGTGCTCAAAGCTCTTTGATGTATTTAATGGATGATTGGTTGCGAATGCAAACATGGAATTGTCTTTAGGACACCGAGAGCGCTGTGCACTCACACAGCTGACACCAGTCCATTCTTCATCTCGGATTCCTGGTCTCTCCTGCTGCCGCTGACGATGATGACAACAACCACGACGACGACGACGACGACGACGATGATGATGATGACGACCACGAACGACAACGAACGTTGGCCGATGATCATTGTGCCGTGCGATGATCGATGGATTGAGGTGGAGCTGGACATGATCCGTGGAGGTAGCTGCGCAGCTGGTTTTCCCCACGGCCCCAACTACCGCACTTAGACGGCCAAAAACACAAGAAACCGACTACGAGGACGGAGGCAGAGGGAGCAGCGCATTTTCACCTGAAGTTGCAATTTGTCTCGGGCGAGTGCTGTTCGTCGTTGCTGTGACATCGACAACTCATCATCGTCAGGCAGACCGAAACTTTCGTCGATGGTCTTGTGCGCGGCGCGCAGCGCCTGGGAAGGAATTCACCGGATTACACTGTGAGATGACAAATTACTGGCACGGAGACAAGTAACAGGACTTAATGATGCCTGCCACTCTGGGGACTGGGGGAATGTTAATGGACGGGACGACGATCGCACGGTGGGTGAGTGGGGAGCGCGGGCAGGCTGACTCTCGAATGAAGACGGACGTTGGATGGGAATAGAGAGATGCCATGCGATCGACGGTGGCTATGAAAGTTCCCGGACACGGACGGAGAAGGAGAGAGAGAGCGATCAGGAAGGATTTGAGTGTCTTCTTGGAGGTTGCCGATGAAGTCATCGTGACAACAATTTGGATAAAGAGGTGGGAAAAAAGACTGTGGGGAGTCTTGAACCGAGCTGAGAGTTTTGAGTGCATCCGGCAACATTGAGATTTTGACCCCAAAATCCAAGCAGTGGTTAGTAAGGCATTTCTGGTGGATTTCACGACCCATCTTCCAACTGCCACAGCGGCCCTATTAGGCGCACCAGGGACTTGCGCACACCGTTTTGCATGTGCTGGGAAGTGTATTAACCGATCCTGAGAGTCTGGAATGCATCCGGCAACATTGAGATTTTGACCCCAAAATCCAAGCAGTGGTTAGTAAGGCATTTCTGGTGGATTTCACGACTCGTCTTCCAACTGCCACAGCGGCCCTATTAGGCGCACCAGGGACTTGCGCCCACCGATTTGCATGTGCTGGGGAGTGCACTAGTCGATCCTGAGAGTCTGGAGTGCATCCGGCAACATTGAGATTTTGACCCCAAAATCCAAGCAGTGGTTAGTAAGGCATTTCTGGTGGATTTCACGACTCGTCTTCCAACTGCCACAGCGGCCCTATTAGGCGCACCAGGGACTTGCGCCCACCGATTTGCATGTGCTGGGAAGTGCACTAGTCGATCCTGAGAGTCTGGAGTGCATCCGGCAACATTGAGATTTTGACCCCAAAATCCAAGCAGTAAGGCATTTCTGGTGGATTTCACGACCCATCTTCCAACTGCCACAGCGGCCCTATTATGCGCACCAGGGACTTGCGCACACCGTTTTGCATGTGCTGGGGAGTGCACTAGTCGATCCTGAGAGTTTGGAGTGCATCCGGCAACATTGAGATTTTGACCCCAAAATCCAAGCAGTGGTTAGTAAGGCATTTCTGGTGGATTTCACGACCCATCTTCCGACTGCCACAGCGGCCCTATTAGGCGCACCAGGGACTTGCGCACACCGTTTTGCATGTGCTGGGGAGTGCACTAGTCGATCCTGAGAGTTTGGAGTGCATCCGGCAACATTGAGATTTTGACCCCAAAATCCAAGCAGTGGTTAGTAAGGCATTTCTGGTGGATTTCACGACCCATCTTCCAACTGCCACAGCGGCCCTATTAGGCGCACCAGGGACTTGCGCACACCGTTTTGCATGTGCTGGGGAGTGCACTAGTCGATCCTGAGAGTTTGGAGTGCATCCGGCAACATTGAGATTTTGACCCCAAAATCCAAGCAGTGGTTAGTAAGGCATTTCTGGTGGATTTCACGACCCATCTTCCAACTGGCACAGCGGCCCTATTAGGCGCACCAGGGACTTGCGCACACCGTTTTGCATGTGCTGGGGAGTGTATTAACCGATCCTGAGAGTTTGGAGTGCATCCGGCAACATTGAGATTTTGACCCCAAAATCCAAGCAGTGGTTGGTAAGGCATTTCTGGTGGATTTCACGGCCCATCTTCCAACTGCCACAGCGGCCCTATTAGGCGCACCAGGGACTTGCGCACACCGTTTTGCATGTGCTGGGGAGTGCACTAGTCGATCCTGAGAGTTTGGAGTACAATATCACACCTCGTTCAAATTGTGACCATGTCACAGCATGTCTAAAAATCTCTCCCCCTCAGCTCACATTCCCTTAATCCCATTCCCATGCACTCCACTTAGCACAGATGTCGTTGACTGTCCACAGGACGTATTATCTTAAAAAGAAGACCCCTCGCAGATCAATCCCCCATCCGTGCCAGTGTTGCAACAACTCTCACCGGACCGCCCGCCATCGCAAGAAGAATTCCTCATCTCTTTCTCTCCCTCTCCCACTCGTCTGCACTCCGGCTGATTGACACCGAGTAAAGTCAATTAAGAAAGTCAATCAACGTCTTTCATCAAAAAAGACAGACTCACCCGTCCCTCCCCACCACAGTCGCCCATCACCTTCTAGCCATCATCTGACAAAGTACAGGACGATGATTGAAAGGTAAAGGAAAGGTCCCGTCCGCCGTCCATCGAAAAGATGAACACAGAGCCGGAAAAAAAAAACGAGAAGAAGAAGAAGAAAATAACGAATTGTAAGAAACCCCAGAGAACTTTACGGATCGATGAACTTTGCCCACACCGACCCAGCGTCCCACCGATGGTCAGCCAGCCAGTCAGCCAGGCAGCCGTCAGTCTCTTATCCCATCCATCAGAGTGCGCGGTGTGTACACATACAATTGGAAATAATGATGTCTTTCTGCTGACATATTGCCGGGTGGACAGGTTCAGTAAGTTTTTATCCGCACCGACCCGATGACCCCGCCCCCCGGTCACCCTTCAAAGTCATTTTTACCGCTACAAGACAAGAATTAATTAACATCAACCATGGATCCATCCACACCATCGTCGCAGCGAGGACGAGAGAGAGAGAAAAAAGAAAACACTGCGATAAAAGGATAAAAAAAAAACAACGGAGAAGGGAAAATCCTGCACTTTCCCAGGACTTGTGGGATATCCAGCCTTTATCGACTTGAAGGCGTCCGGTCCAGCCATGCCCTGTGACCCGAGAGGATGGTGGGGATGGGGCGCTGTTTTTTTTCCCCTTCCTCCATCCTTCGTCGCAGGCAACTCGCAGAGCGTCGCCGCCATAAGAAGTCCTGTGGACAATGATTGAAAGTTATTTGACATGTAAATATCAACTCAAGGAGGAGATCAGGATTAAAAGTTTCCCCCGCCGATCGCCCAGGTCTCGTCAAATTAGGGAAACTTGCCAAGGCGAGTTGGCGTCGAGCGACGACCAACGGCAGACCACACCAGCGACAGCGCCAGCGCTCCCATCCTGTGTACGTCATCAATGCCGGATTATAATTGCAGATATTGACGGGCGGCGGAAGGATTTTCAATCACAGGACTTGGGCGGGCACGGCCCACACCCTGCGGCACTCATCAGTCATGGCGCACTGGACTCCAGTCGACGTCGCCGGAGAAAAACTCCCTGGAGACGGAGTGTCCACACTCAGATTTCTTAATGTTGACTAATTAATGCGAGGATTCACCTCCCCCTGCACACACACACACGAGCGCTTCCACCCACCGCCCACTGGGCCGATGGCTGGCTGAATTATTATGAATTATGAAAGTTTTCACCACGTCATGGATGCCCGGTCGCTCACTCATCATCTCACTATCGGCCGGGGGAAGGAGCAGCGCCACCGGCAACTACCATACACTCGTGCCCGGATGGACGCGACGACTGGTGGCGGATGGGCGCTGCGCTCTAGTCCTGCTCCTGCTGATGAGAGAGGAATACTAATAATAAGTAAATGATTAATAATAATAATAATTCATTCGGGATACATAGCATCGCAGTGAGATGTCCTAATTGGAATTGATTAGATTCCTCCTTGTGCACATGTTATGGTTGGTTTGGTTTGGCTGGCTGGTTGGCTGGCTGGTCGCCCTCTCCCACTTGAGTCTGTGTGCATGTGGTCGACCGTGGTACACCCTTTTTGATCGATTGCACTACTGATGGGGCACAGTCTGCACACACACACACAGCCGACCATCGTGCACAATGAGCGATGAAAAGAAACTGAGAAGCCCGACGATGGTATCACATTTGTCCACACAGAAAAAGAAATCTCAGGGGCGGCCGTGATCATCCCTCGACAGGGATTGCTCGTGTCAAAAACTTAAGTCGAATGCATAATTCGTCGAATCCGTGAATGTTTTAATCACGGGTTGGTCGGCCGGTGGGTGGGATAATTGATTGGAGGGAGATCGGAGAAAAACATCTTGAACGTTGATTAAGATGAGATATCCTTGGAGGGAGACTTATCATTTCGTTCATGGCGTTGGTTGGAGGGGGGGTGTGAAATCACCTGATTCTGGTGGATTATGAGGAGCTTTATTAGCGTGTGCCACGAATGGTGGTGGTGGGTGCGGGTGGGTGCCAATTTAGCGCGCACATGTGGAGGAGGTTTTGACTCATGTGAAGTAATTAATCGGCGATGGTGGGGGGAGGTGGTGGTTAGCGAAAAAGTGACCAGAAATTGTTGATATTCCAGAGGATGCAAGGTGGTTCTTTTGAGTTCAGAACCATGCTGCTAAGAACACAGGAAAATATGAAAAAGTGCTCAAAATGGTGACCAGAAAAATCGCTCATATCTCGAAAACGGTGTGTTTTTGAGCGATTCTGCTTTTTAACCTTTTAACGGAAATATAGTGGCTGCAAGACGCTCTTTTTGAGTCCAAAGCCATGTCGCTACGAGCTCTAGAAGGTAGAGAAAAAGTGCCCGAAAAGGTGATCGGATATGGTTTATTTTGAAAAAAATCGTCTTGAAAACGGTGCATTTTTCAACGTTTATGCTTTTTATTAACATTCTTGAGGAATGCAGAAGCTGCAAGACGCTCTTTTTGAGTCCAAAACCATGTAGCTACTACCACTGGAAGGTGGAAAAAAAGTGTCGGACAGGTGATCGGATATGGTTTACTTTGAAAAATCACTCATATCTCGGTGTTTAAAATGTTTCGAGATGACTGCTTCTCGTTAACATTTTGACGAATATGTTGCAAGCTCGCTCTCATCCCGCTACAAGGCACGAAATGCCCGAAAACGTGACCGGGTATGCTTCATTTTGTAAAATCTGCCGTATGTCGAAAACCAAGTTGTACAGATTCACGGATATGTAGAGAATGAAACGATGCTTCGTTTGATCTTCCATGGTTTCAGCGCCTTATAACCGTGTCTCGACTGTAGACTACTGACGATGGTATGGCTCCTGCCAGCAATTGGTGGAAGCAGGCAAGTGATGCACCAGCCCATATAATTTTATTTGAACGGGTAAGTATGGGATCTTGGCCTTCGATGGAGTTCTCAGGCAATTGAACGTTATTACTGCCTAGAAGCTTCCTTCTGGTTAAGTGGGGCTACAGAGTTGGGCTACAAGTCTGATCTAAGTGCGAACCCATTTAATGATCAGCTTTGTTTGATGCCATCCCTTTCAAATTACGCAAGTGAACCCATGAGTCTCATGGCTGCAGGCAGACATTGAATACGAACCTCTACCAAAAAGAATATAGGGCTAGCACAAGTCCAGCTTACTGATTGCATTGCAGCAGGCTAAGCTGTATCAGTCTCACTGATTATTCGAGTTGCACATTCCAATTCGAAAAATCCGTGCAATTGCTGGCATACGCGGACGACATTGACGTGATTGGCCGAACTCAGCGAGCCGTCAATGAAGCGTTTGCGTGTATTGAAATGGAGGCGGCAACAAATGAGTTTAGCGATGACTGAGGGCAAAACAAAGTATATGCTGTCTTCAAGAAAGGACTCGCAACATCGATGACTCGGTCAGAACGTCACCATAGGCAGCTACAAATCCACCCTGGCTTCCAAGTTAATAGTTCGAACAACATCAGTAGCGAGATTAAACGCAGAATAACTCTTGCAACCGCTGTTTTTTAGGGCTCAAGAGGCAATTGAGTAGTAGAGCCCTCTCTCGAATGGCCAAGCTTACATTATATAAGACCTTGAACATCCCTGTCCTGCTGTATGGCGCAAACGCTTGTCAAGCGTCTACCAATTCAACCCCTAAGATGGGTAGGCCATGTAGATCGCATGGACAATACTGCTCCAGCCCGAAGAGTCTTAGACTCCTTACCAGTGGGTCAACGCAGGAAGCCGATGGCGCACTCAAGTGGAGAAGGACCTCAACTAACTTGGAGTGCGAAATTGAAGGCAGCTGGCTAAGGATCGTGCCCACTGAAGAGAATTGTTGACTGAGGCCCAGGATCAACCCGGACTGTACCGTCCTTAAGAGACAAACCCCATTGGGGGACAGTGCCAAATATTAAGCAAGCAGATCACCTGCTCCTGCGCCGATGATGGACCAAAACCGGTTGCATAGTGAGATGGTAGAAAACGAAGAGGAATCGTCCCACAAACTGATGGTACGGTTCAAAAACGAACCTCGTTACAAAGAGGTCGCCTTCAAAGCCTCCTGAACTAAGAGGCGATGAAGGTGCAGTGATTGAAGTAAATCGATCAAACGAGGCTTGCATTGAAGGACCGATCACGCCGCGAGCGTTCATGTCACTTACTCGACTAAAGTCTTCTTTATGACTACTTTAGAGCTTAGAGAGGTCGATGTTAGGGATTTTATAGCTGCCTGGCTATCCGTAAATATACAGATATCGCGGGTGGATATCACGTTCCATTTCAACCAGGTCAGGGCTTCGCTAAGACACTACAGTGGCTGGGTAAGCAAAGAGATGTAAGATGCCTCTTCCTACTCCGTCTTGTGTCTTGCATTCGACTGCGCATATGTGTATGGCTTTGCATACAAGAATATTTTCGCCATAAGTGCATCCGAGTGGCGTTGTGGGTGTGTGCGTCGAACCCAACCTCGACGTCGGAGGTTCGTTTCCTGGTCTGTACGACCAAAATATTTTTCACGGTCCCACCTCTTTCGAGTCACTGACAATGGTCGAAGAGTATTTACTGTCTAGAAAAAGCTTCTCAAACTTGGCGGTTCGGAGTCGGCATAAAACTGTAGGTCCCTTCAACGCGTGACAGAACAATAGCACGTACAACACGAGTGGTTGCTGAGAAGCTAGGCCTGGCTATGGGCTTTAGCGCCACCCCATATTATATTATATTGGACTCCATTTGTGCCCGATGGCTTTCTTTGCCCTTGCCGCTGTAATGAGCGTCCAGTTTAGTCGACTATACAGTATGAGGCAGCAAGCTATTTCGACTAAAACTTATTGTCGACTAGTGTCACTTGGATAGTCCGTGAGGAATTTTATATTTCCTAGTAAAGAGGGCGATTTTTGTTTTCTGTGCATTTATGCTTAGACAATTTTCAATCGGCCAGTTGTTGAGTAGAGTGAGACCATGTTGCTGTTAAGTTTGTGAGTACTTGAGGATACTTGGGCACTCGTTTTCGGCTCCATAAAGCAGGACTGGCAGAATAAGAGCACAATTTTGGTCCTTCGAGTCAGGCGTTTCGAGTCCAGTTCTTCTTGACAAACCGAAGTAGCAGTTGGTTGCCAAGGGCAATTCTATGCCGGATGGGGGGCTCACAGGGCATAGTTGCTGATCCCTATCAACTTGGTCAGCAACGATCTTTGTCGATGCATACATTAGCCTGAACAGCCTGAAAGCGGCGCCCTCTGGATAGATCTCACAACACCCGTTGTGCGGTGAATTAAAGCATGCAACACCTTCCCTGCGGTTGTGCGGAGGGCTAACAACCCACCCACTTCTGTTACGGAAGAGCAAGCAGCCTTGGATGGACGGACGCCACAACGATGCTCCGTCCACATATGGAGCTGTTTCAGCCGCACCGGTAGCCAGCTGTTTGCCGAAGAGATCTATTAGTGGAAAGTTAAGTAGTGTGTAGAGGGGTTGATAGTTTTATCTAGCGAGATCCATCAAATCGAGACGCCACGACAGAAGCATGAATCTGGCTAGTAACCAGTGAACAATACGCAAGGTTTTCGGCAACAAGCGATGTGCAGGTCTTTCTGAAGCACTGCTTGACATTGAGTTTACAGCTTAAATTAATGTCTGAAATTAGGCCCAGGCATACTTGCTTAGTTGCATCTTTGGAGGAGAGGGATACCGCATTTTCTTGTGAAGAAGACTAATTCAGTTTTCTTCGGATTGACATTTGGACCGCAGACTTTTGTCCATTGTTCAAGCTCGACTTTAACCGATTGAATGAAAGTCACTTATCGTTGATTTTAATTTTCTAGATGACAGGACACAAAACTCTGATCATCCCAGTCCTGCTCAATGGCGCAGAGTCACGGACGCTATTTACGATCTTTGGTCCTGTTTGCGAGAAGGTTCAGCCGCGAACTGTACGGGCTGTACAGAGGCATGCAACTAGTTAAGCGTCTTCGGATCCAACGCTTAAGATGGCTAGGTCATGTAGAGCGGATGGACACCACAGCTCCGGCCCGAAGAGTCTTCGACACTGAGCCATTAGGACAGCGCAACAGAGGACGTCCTCGCACAAGATGGCGCACACAAGTGCAAAAGGACCTCAACCAACTTGGTGTGCGCAGCTGGAGGCAGCTGGCGAAAGATCGTGCTGGCTGGAGAGGCTTGTTGGTTGAGGCCCAGGTCCACCCCGGACTGTAGCGCCAATCAAAGAAGAAGAAGATGGTGACATGAAGGCAACATCAACAGGTAGTTGCAGTTACCCTGTTTTTTCTAGTCTCAGTGGCAAGTTCCACAAGGAAGGAGAGAAGAAGATCTAGACTCCGCACCGACCACATTTGAACTCCGAGACGGCCCTGAAACGAGACGACCTCTTCTCCACTGGAGAGGCCCCCGTCATCTCCACGCCACGACACAAACCGTCCCACCATAACTCAACGCCCATCAATCACGTGGTTAATCGGCCGATCATAGGCATCTCATCTCATCTCATCTCATCTCATCTCCGTCGCCGCTGGCCAATACTCAGCCGTGTCCGTGTCGTCGTGGCACATCATTCACGGCGAAGCCTAGCTGGTGTCCATTTGATTGATGCCAGGCGCACAATCAGTCAAACGCGTTCACGACCCACGGCACCTTCCACTCTCAATTTGGCCGCGATAATTCAACTTTTATGAGACGTAATTCTGTCAGATTGATTGCTCAATCAGCAGCGCTAAGATCACGGCTCCGGATAGCACGACCCCTGTGGTGGCGCACCATCGCAACAGCCATCACACGGTGATTTTGCGCCGGCCGACGTGATTTCCAACAAGAGAGCGAACCGAGAGCCTGCGATGCTGACGATTACGACAACAGCGTTGCGGTGCTCTTGGCGGTGCAGTGCCGTGCAGTGCTCCCTCTAATGTGGCGCGGGTGTAGGTGCTGTGCGATAATCCACCCACATGCGGTGGCGGCGGGGTGTCCTTAGGAGTCAGTCCTCATCGTCGTCGTGCCATTGTTGCAACTCACTGCAGCAATCGCACACTGGTTCGTAAGTCTTGGGCCCATTATCTCGAGGAGATCGTAAATTCATTTACGTTTACGTTTACGTTTACCCACGACCACACTGGCATGCTGCTGCTGCTGATGCTGCGTCTGTCTGCCCTGTGCTGTCGGCCGAGTGGCTGTCGTCTCTCTCCGGTGCCGGAGACGTTGCTGGTTGGTCTAGGCCCGACGATGACTCAATAAATCATCCAATTGTTCAACACTTAACTATCTAAACTAAGTAATAATTGCACCTGTGAGAGGATGTGATTGCGACAAGCAGCAGCCTACGAGGTGGCTCCGATCGGCCGAGTCTCACCTGCAGTTGCAGCGCTGGCCCCAGTCCCGACGAGTCGGCGGCAATTGCCAATTGTGTGACAACATTATTAGGCGGACGATTATTACTGTTTATTATTACCGCTATTATTACTCATAATTTGCATTGTTATCCTGGCCCGGGAGGAGGGACGGACCGACGATGGTGCGGGTGCGGGTGCGTGTGGACGAGTGTGGGTCATAGGCGGAAGGATTAACATAATTTGTGTTGATGTTCCGAGAATGCTGCCGGCTGCCAGTGCAGTGCACAGTTGGGACACGCTGGGTGTCCTGGAAGTGGGAAGTGACTGAGACGACAATGGGTGCCCATTTGTCCCCGGCCGAGGTGACCAGTGTCATGTGTGCGGCCTGTTGGCCGGTTTAAGTGTGTCTTACACTGGCTCTGGTTAAGTGTGTCTGTGGCATGCGGACGATGTGGGGATCCTTCAAGTGAATTCATTTTAAATGATTATTTATGGACTGCGGGGCTTCGCTTCACAAATGGCTCCGGCATTAATCTTAAAGAGACCCGGCCGAGTTAAGTGGTAAATTCCCAGAAATGCCTGCGAATGCAGTGCCGAATCTAGTCGAATTCCACGGTCAGTGAAACGAATGAATTGCCGCCCGCTGGAACTATGTCTGCCACCAGTGTCAGCTCCCCTGTCAGTTTCGCTTCAATCCAAAGTGACACTCGCAAAGTTTTTGTTTCGCTTGAAAACCGATCCGAAACGCTGCCGTCGCTCGCATCCTCTTGTCGCCAACGATTAGACACCGGAGACACATGCTCCCCGCTTCTGTCGAGCATCGAGAGCACATCGAGCACATCATCAACAGGTACCCCTGGCAGGCAGCGGCAACAGCAGGCACTTTTGGCTTGTCCCAAACCAATCGCTGTCGTCGTCGGGATCGCTCAAGCCGGCAGCCGTAACTTGATATCCGTTTGTCAAATGTTATGAAGTCATCCCTTGTGAGTTGGGCTTGATAGGTGTGTGCAGATGCTTCTCGAGCAGACAAGCAAAACCAAAAAAACGTGACTCGACATCTCATCTCTCTCTCTCTTCTCGTTCACGCTGGGCTGAGCAGGCTGCGGCACACACGCTGGTTGCCAAAATCATACTCGTCGCGTCAACTAATTGGCCCGGGCCTTGCGCACCGAACCTCGGGCCGCAGTGGAGGCGTCAAACGACACCGCTACCGGCTACTGGTCTCGAGGATCCTTTTTCCACTTGATAGAATGTCGTCGTCAAATGGTGAAATGCTTAGTCAATCGATTGGACTGCTCGGGGGCTCCTGATCGGCTCCGGGTGCTGAGCGCCCGTTGTCGCTTCTGTGGCCCTCCGTGTGCCCACAGTTTTTGGTTTGATTTGTGATGACATGCTTCCCCCTGGTAAGCGGTGCGTTCAGTGATTCCTTGTGACGTTTTTCCCGCTCTATGCGGTGGAACTGAATTTTCGTCCATTTGGCCGCATCCTTCGGATGAGTTGAACTAAATCAGAGGAAGAACAAAAAAACCGAGTGCCCACTGCCTGTGCGTGTAAATGCTAATCTCTCTCTCTCGGTGCAGGATTACTGCGGGACGGCACGACATTCCGAGGGCTAAAGTGTGTGCGTGGCCGAGTTGTGTGCTGTGGTGCTGTGGGTGCTCTCTCTCCCCGCTAACCTCGAGCACTGGCACAGCCGCCAGCAGCGTCCTGAATGATTGACAGGATCATGGAAATGGAGCAAAACCGGGGGCAAACATTTTCTACATGAGCGGAATTCTGAAGAAGCCGAAGGACGACGACGACGACGAAGGGAATAAATGATTAAGTCAAGTTGTCATTCATGTCAAATCGACAAGGGTGGTCGTGGGGGTGGGGGTGGGTTCGGGGTTGGCACTGCAAGGGCAGAAATATTACTATGTCCTGGGCGCTGATGTCTCTCCGGTTGCGAATGAGTGGTAATTACGCGAGCGGATATTAATAGAATCCTGTCTGTTGGAACATGTTGAGCTGTGTGTTGTTGTTGTTTTTTTTTTCTCTCTTCTTCGTCTTCTTTCATTTCTTCGTCTGTTGGTTTGTTGCTTGCGCCCTGACTGACATGTGTCAGAAATGTGCCCTTTGATAGACTGGTGCTGTTTGGGACGTGACTGGGATGGCGGATGACGAGGATGATGATGATGATGATGAGGTTGATGGACTCAATGGCGGGTGAAGGGGAGGGGGAGTCATTTAATTATTTAAATATTCCGTGGCGTACCTTGGGTGTGTCATTCATTCGGAAAGCGAATGGGACATGAGGGGCGGAGGGGTTTGGGGCATAAATCAGGACAAGGTGATTTGGGGGTGGTTTCCTCTTGAGATTTTGCTGAGAGGGGGTAACAAAAGGGGGGTTCCATGAAGATGGGTTCGATTAAGTGCGGTTGAGGGAGCGCAGCTCAGATGGGTGCTGTGGTGGCTGACGGCGACGTGGAGACGATGGTGGCTCCCTCTGGTGGAGAAGGAGCGACTCGGAGATCATGATGCAAGGTAGCCATTGAACGTTCTCCGAAGTCGACATCACGAGGGGCTTGGCAGAGAAGGGGTCAAAATGGAGAGCTCGTCGTTGCTCCTAGGCACCTTTGGCAGCAAATGCCCGTGGCTCCCTCTGGTGGAGGAAGAGTTTGCCTAGAATCTGTTGAGGAATGCGCCAGAGCTACATCATGCAACGCAGCCATTAAACGTCCTAAGAAGTCGACATCAGCGTCCTTCGTTGCTAGTGTGCACATTTGGCAGCAAATGCCCGTAGCTCCGATTATGGCTCCCTCTGGTGGAGAAGGAGCGAGTCGAAGAGCTGGAGTGGAGTGCTTGAGAGCTACATGATGCAAAGCGGTCATTGAACGTTCTCCGAAGTCCACATCTCGAGGGACTTGGCAGAAAATGGTTCAAAATGGGGAGTCCTTCGTTGCTCCTAGGCATCAGTAGCAGCAAATGCCCGTGGCTCCCTCTGGTGGAGGAAAAACTTGACTGGAATCTGTTGAGGAATGCGCGAGAGATACATGATGCAACGGAGCCAGAGACTTGGAGGAGAATGGATCGAAATGGAGAGTCCTTCGTTGCTCCTAGGCACCACTGGCAGCAAATGAGCGCTTCTCCGATTGTAGCTCCCTCTGGTGGATAAAGAGCGAGTCGAAGAGCTTTTGAGGAAAGCGCGAGAGCCACAAATGCAAAGCAGCCATTAAACGTCCGAAGTCGACACCACGAGGGGCTTGGCAGAGAAATGACCAAAATGGAGAGTCCTTTATTGCTCCTTGGCACCATTGGCAGCAAATGCCCGTGGCTCCCTCTGGTTTAGGAAGAGTTTGTCTAGATTTTGTTGGGAAATGCGTGAGAGCTACAGCTTGGCAGAGAATGGATCAAAATGGGGAATCTTCCGTTCCCCCTGGGCACCATTGGCAGTAAATGCCTTCTCGTCTGTAGGGCCATGCCTCCAACTATCGCCTAAAGCAAACATCTCCAGCTGAACAGCCGAAAAGAAGACCACTAATTGACCTCTCATCGAGTATTCAAATGACATGCTCCCCCTCGCCCACAGCTAGCCGCCATCACTTGTCTAGCACTTCGATTGAATAAACGTCCGATAATCATATGGCAAATTGAGCCTATTACCATGCCCACCAGTGGTCAAAGGACGAAGACGAATGGCCAGACGGCCGCCTCGAATGATTGATGACTGAGATCACACGGGCAACCGAAGCCGCCGACAGCGGCAATCCAGACGCTTCCTTCAAGGACCCTGAATAACCTAATAACACCATCAACAGCACCAGTACCAGCCTCCCCTCCCCTATCCCCATCACCCTCCTAACAAACAAATTGAAAGGGAAGTCGGCGATGAATGAATACCAGGCCACACACACAGACACAGGAGACAAGAAGAAAAAAAACACCAAGAGTCTCCGCCGAGATGAGGAGAACTCCAGAAAAGAAAAATGAACCGAAAAAATCCACCCACGCCCACTCGCACCGAGAACCAGCAACAAAACAACACGAGAGCTAGAGAGAGTGCGGCGAGGGGCGAGGACGCAACTTGATAAAAAATTACAAACCACTTTTTTCACGATTTCACAACGCCCGGATTGTGGAGAGTTCACCGTTTACAAATGATAACAACTTGTTGATTGTGGGATTTGCCACCCACCCTCCCAGACGGCAGTGCGACCCCTGGTTTACATGGAATCTAACACAGGAAGAGACGCAGAGAGGGGAGAGTGGGTGAGAGAGAGAGAGAGAGAGAGAGAGAGTTCCCCGGTTGCAGACGAACGAACGAAAAAAAAATGTTGTTCCTGAATCCTGGAAAAGCCCTCTTTTTCCGTGTTTTTTTTTTCTCCCTCCATTCGGTGATGTTGTTGCCTCCGTTCGCCTGTTTCCTTTCGGGGTTTTTTTTTTGCCGCTTTTTTGCGGGGTAACACTTGTGCTGGTGCACGAGAATAGATGTAAACATGGGCGAGCTAGGAGGTGGAGGAGGACACTGTCGGCGACGACGACAATAAAGCATCCAGATCGAACTAGTCGGGTTAGAGGGGACGAGGGGGTGGAGGTGGAAACCAGCAAACGCTCATCGTGTTTGAATTAAATATGCCGCTGCGCTCTGGTGAGAGAAGGGCATGAGCATTGGTTGAGGCGTAGCGCATTTGAAGGTCACATTTCGAGGTAGCAACGCCGCGCTACCGCGAGGGTGCACCGTCAGTGCACCGGAGAGTGAGTCCATGAAGGTGGTAACGGGGTTAATAGGTTTTCGCGAGCAGACACCAAGGGGCAGAGGGAAACCGGCACTTTCCTGCCGCCCGACCGGAGTGTGTGCGCGCTGGATTCAGTTTTTTTCTTTTTTTGTCGATCCCTCACTTAAAGGGTTCGCTTCGCTGTTGTCGATGTCGATGGTCTCCCATTTTTTCTGTGGGTGCGGCAGGTTTTTCGTTTGTTCACCATCCAGCGGGTCGCGTTAGTTGATTCAGATTTAGATTAAGGACGCAATAGGGAACTAAATGCCGGCGGGCCTAGGTTGAGAGTTTAGTGGAATTCACGGATAAATGGTGGTTTCAATTTCATTGATACGCTGCGCGGTGCGCGAGGTGGGGTTGGCACTCGTGTGTGTGGGGCGACGTTTTTTTCTGTTTTGTGGGGCATGCGACTGGGTTTTGGAAGAGGCTTTTTTCGGGATTAAGGAGTACTCGGCTGGGAGCGCCTGTTGAGGCCTAATTGATTTGGGGGAAGGTGTGGAAAATTGAGATTTTGGAATACGTTACGTGTGGTGAAACAGGGGGAGCGTTAGGTTTTGTTGCATTGCGTGGCGTTTTAATTCGAACTGCTTCTGATTTACGGGAAAATTGTTGTTAGATTGCACTGAAGCTATGTTCCGGCACTGCACTTCATTATGTTGTGTTATGGGACGTTGTTGCAAATGGCATTACAACAAGACGCTGTGTACAAAGTTGTATTGGCAGTGCTATAGCAAGCATCTTGTTAGGATCTAGCTTCTCAGCCCCCACTCCAGTTGTCCGTGCTATTGTCCTCTCACGAGTGAAGGGGACTTACAGTTTTATGCCGATTCCGAACGGGCAAGTTGAGAGGCATTCGCTAGACAGGAATACTACTTAAACATTCTCAGTGAAGAGATGACTTGAGAGAGGTGAGGTTGAGAAAATTATTTTCTGTTGTACCATGGATCGAATGTAGATGTCGATATTCAAGTCCGTTGGGGTCGACGTGTATACCTACAACACCACGGGCCACCATAAGACTCTAAGTTACGTCGCATTTTATTAGTCTACGTTGCTTCAGTTTAAAGTTTCGCTAGACACTTTAAACTACAACGAATTGCAATTCATCTCGCGTTGTAACTTGAGCATCGTATCACTGGCTGTCAATTCTGGGCAAAAGTAAGTAGTAAGTACACCTACATTTTGTTAGTATGTTGAGTGACAAATTCCTCCTGTTCTGGAAGCCCAAGCAAAAGGTGTTGCGCAGCATTTCACCAATGGTAGATGCGAATGCACGACTTGCTAATGACTGATAAGGGGATGTGTTCAAAATTTGTCTTGAGCTCAAGTTTGATCTATTACGTAAGCCTGCGATCAGGTGACTCCAAGGAGGCTGTTATGTTACACATCACAAAAAACTCGTGCTGAAAAGCATTTCTCGATTTCGTTTAACAAACCAACTTTTATACCGATATGAGAACCTTATGACCGATTAATGTAACGTACAAACCTGCATAGTCGTACCCACTCACACCTAGGGGACTACTTTGGCAACGACCTCTTCGAACTTAGTATCGAAAGACAGACCGTATTTAACAGTTGAAGGACCCTGAAAACTAAACGATGGCATTGACGGCGGTCCAGCATTTTGCTTTTTTACAATTTGCGCGTGCTCATGGAATTACTAATACCCTGAAGTGGCCAGAGTAAAAAAAAAGCACGGGCCGAAATTGGGACACAGAGAAGACGTACCTGTGCCCATTGGTCTTAAATATCTGATGATTTTAGAAATGTGAGAGTGAGAAATAATTGACTGGGAGCATTAAACATGCATCGCTTGTAAATTAGTTAAAAGACACAAAACAGAGACAAAGAAGAAAATGTACCTTGTGCGATGTTCGAGAGAGTTTAATAACTGCGCGATGTGTGTTGTCTCCTGCAAGTTATCGTTCGCATTTGGATTATATCTGGTAAGTGCAGGGTGGTAGTGTGCACCGGACCAGATATGAGCTCTGTTGTCTCGCGATATAAACTGGAATTAATACGAGAGATCGGGAGTAGATCAGTCGGTCTGGGAACTCAATTAGGGTGGCGGCGCGATAGAAAGTGAATGGTTTTTAGTGGCGGCTGGATACCGGCCAATCAAAGAAGAAGAAGGATACACCTATTCGCTCGCGTGAACAGAGTCAGGACCGACATCCGGAAAGATGTTGGTCCCACAGAGTTGGTGGTTCCTCCATTCAACTATCTCAAATACACCACATACCAGTATTTCCTTTCCTTAGCTAGTAGAAGTTTGACTAGGTCATCCAAGTACAAGAAAACTTGGCCCTCTTACACCAAAAAATAGAACTGAAGACCTCCTGAATAAAAACTCCTCCGAAATGGCTAGAGTCATGGCGGCAAGTACAAGGCACTGGCCCATATAAATCCAAATGGCTAGACGTGGAAATCTATTTAACCCACCCTGTCGCTGTTGCCTCGACACTTACTCAGAGGACAGTCTGACTCACTTTCTCTGTAAATGTCCGGCACCGGTTCGGTTTCGCTATCTTATTCTTTCGGTCATTACCCAAATTTCATGCGCATAGGTAAGAGTTGTAACAAATACTGAGTTGTAAACTGCTCACTTCACCCTGACACCAATCTCGGTTTTTATGATCACATCAGTCTTCCGAGCTGTTCCAATTTGGCCAAGCATACATGAAAGCTCGGCATTACTCCTCCGCAGACAGAGAATCACTTATAAAAATGAGGAAAAGTGTCGGAGACAGAGCGGAACCTTGGGTGACACCATTCATTCCTTTTTGGAAATCAGGCTTGAACACGCCCACAGAAACTTGAATTGAACGTTTCGAAAGGTAGTTTCTAATCCACAGGGGAGGAGACGTATCGATACCATATGCGCGCATTTTCGACAAAAGCGCTTGATGCCAAACTCTGTCAAATGCCCCAGAATCTTGTTGTTATGTTAAGTCGCTACAAGTGAGGTACACAATTGCACTACGCTAGTCCTGATCACGCTATGTTACGTTACTAGGTGGTAGAGCATTGCATTACAAGTCAGTTCAGCAACATCTAGCAAGCCTCAAGATAAACTCATGCCGTTTGACCTTTTCTGCTCGGAAGCAAGCTCCATTAACCAGTCACCGAGTCGAATTGGGCACCCACCTGCTAACAGCAAAAACGTGTCGCCGAAAAGGGTGTTTACGAGGTCACATACTTCCTCCTCGGCGTTTCGCAAATTCAACGAACCATCTATGCAACAGCATGGGCGCACAAATTCCGCTCTTTATTCACCCGTCAGCTCTGCGACAAATACACCCGAACTGCGGACAGGCAAAAACTGCCTGCATGTGTATCCTTGTATGCTGGCATCTTCAGCGTCAGTGTCTAAGCGTGCAATTTGACGAAATCCAACAAAATGAATTATCGATAATCTAACATTTGCATTCCACCTCTCGAAGGAGCTCCGTCTTACCGGGCGAGCCCCGTGCCACGACAAAGTAGATTCCATAAAGAAATCATCGCAAAAGGGTCCATTCGAGATCAGTGTGACATGGATTCGCGCAAGTGTTGTGGCACAGAACAGCTTTGAATCCAAGCTTGATACGCTATGTTGCGTCAGTTAGTAGGGACATACATCGAAATTTGGATGGGGCATCATTCCACTATGATGCGTTACCGTCTGCTGTGGTTTGTTCAGTACCCTTGCGCTGAAACAGATTACAGGGGATTCTTCCTAAGTCGAACTCTCTTTAACTCGAACTGATCTTAAGATCTTGCGACAATTCAACTTAGGGAGACTTCACTGCGCAAGACGTCCCGTCTAACTTTAAGATTACGTCAATAATTAAAATATCGCCATGTCTTACGTTATAGCGTTATCCTCAATTACGTTCTTGTTGCGTTACTTAATACACATTACGTCACGTTGTGTCAACAAATATCAAAAAAAAAGTCTAATGGGATTTAGTCTCATCCTCCATTCACTTGCCTTTGATCACACCCACCTCCACGTCGTCTAGACCACCACCGAAGGAACCACTCATTCCCTCAGCCGCTGATAGACATCAAGTTCTCACTCCCGGAAGTTGAACCTCGCATGCCGGTGTCTCAGCACCGAAGCCACTCACATTCCCCCACTGTGACACACATCACCTCCACCAGCACGCCAGCAACCACCACAACCCAGCAAGCGAAACAGTCGAAATGTCCTGCTCACGATTCACCGATTCAACAGCACACAAGCACCAGCAAATCATCCAAATGAGCTGCGATGTCAAAAGTCGCACACAAGTGTCAGCCGCGTGAATGGCACTCGAATAGCCGGCGATCCCGCCGAAGAGGTGTCCTCTCACTCGCGCACGGCGCATAAAACACCCTCAATCGCCAGTAAATTATTTGTCCACCCACGTCTTAATCGCGGCCTCGCAGTGTCTCATATCGCTCCTCGTCCAGCCGCAGCGCGCCTGGAGCCTGCGCGCGTTAAATTGCTCGCGTCCAAGTTGCCAACTGCCAACTGGTAACTGGCAACTGGCAACTGGCAACTGCCACCTCTCCGCTGTCGCTCCCTTTGGTTTATGGCGCGGGCGCGCAAAGTGCCTCAGATATTTATATCGCGTTGCACCACAGAGCGGTGCAGAGCACTAAATGACGGTTATTTATCGCACGAATGCGCATACAACCCGTCCGCGGTGACTGTGGCCGTTCCACAGTCTCCCGCCGGCCCTGCCGCCCGTCTGAGCAGTGCACCGCACTGACCGATGCGTGACTCTTGTGGCAGACAATAAAAACGCTTTAAATCATCTGACAGCGCAAATTAGCAGCGCTAAGCGCGACACTGTACGGTTTTTCGGGATGATGGCTTGGGCCCGAGCGCGCGAAAGAGAGCGCCTTGTGGTTCTCTTGGCCGGCCGGGCGCGATTATTTATGATTGGCCATTGGAGTCTGAGAAGCTGTCTATTAATTTCCAGCCGCCGCCGCGCCGCCTTTCCTCAGCCCTGACCGATCGAAGAGCGGGGCCGACCGCGGCTGGATCTTGTGGCATTCCATGGCGACGACGATTGCCAGGGAATTGTTGTGCAATACTCGTGGCGATTTGACAGCATCAATTCGTCTTGTTTCGCAGTTGATTACAGACTGACACCGGGGGTGGAGGGTGGAGGGTGGGGAGGAGGCCAGGCTGACACGGAGCGAATAGGAAGAAGTCGTGTCGCGATCTAAATTGGAATTAATACGAGAGATCGGGAGTAGATCAGTCGGTCTGGGAACTCAATTAGGGTGGCGGCGCGATCGAAAGTGAGTGGTTTTTAGTGGCGGCTGGGTACACCTGGTCGCTCGTGTGAACAGGGTCAGAACTGTGATTGGCGAGGAAAGGAGACGAATTCCTTGCGATCATCTGGTCTTGGTCTGGTCTTGGTCTGGTCTTGGTCTGGTCTTGGTCTGGTCTTGGTCTGGTCTTGGTCTGGTCTTGGTCTGGTCTTGGTCTGGTCTTGGTCTGGTCTTGGTCTGGTCTTGGTCTGGTCTTGGTCTGGTCTTGGTCTGGTCTTGGTCTGGTCTTGGTCTGGTCTTGGTCTGGTCTTGGTCTGGTCTTGGTCTGGTCTTGGTCTGGTCTTGGTCTGGTCTTGGTCTGGTCTTGGTCTGGTCTTGGTCTGGTCTTGGTCTGGTCTTGGTCTGGTCTTGGTCTGGTCTTGGTCTGGTCTTGGTCTGGTCTTGGTCTGGTCTTGGTCTGGTCTTGGTCTTGGTCTGGTCTTGGTCTTGGTCTGGTCTTGGTCTGGTCCTGGTCTGGTCCTGGTCTGGTCTTGGTCTGGTCTTGGTCTGGTCTTGGTCTGGTCTTGGTCTGGTCTTGGTCTGGTCTTGGTCTGGTCTTGGTCTGGTCTTGGTCTGGTCTTGGTCTGGTCTTGGTCTGGTCTTGGTCTGGTCTTGGTCTGGTCTTGGTCTGGTCTTGGTCTGGTCTTGGTCTGGTCTTGGTCTGGTCTTGGTCTGGTCTTGGTCTGGTCTTGGTCTGGTCTTGGTCTGGTCTTGGTCTGGTCTTGGTCTGGTCTTGGTCTGGTCTTGGTCTGGTCTTGGTCTGGTCTTGGTCTGGTCTTGGTCTTGGTCTGGTCTTGGTCTGGTCTTGGTCTGGTCCTGGTCTGGTCTTGGTCTGGTCTTGGTCTGGTCTTGGTCTGGTCTTGGTCTGGTCTTGGTCTGGTCTTGGTCTGGTCTTGGTCTGGTCTTGGTCTGGTCTTGGTCTGGTCTTGGTCTTGGTCTTGGTCTGGTCTTGGTCTTGGTCTGGTCTTGGTCTGGTCTTGGTCTGGTCTTGGTCTGGTCTTGGTCTGGTCTTGGTCTGGTCTTGGTCTGGTCTTGGTCTGGTCTTGGTCTGGTCTTGGTCTGGTCTTGGTCTGGTCTTGGTCTGGTCTTGGTCTGGTCTTGGTCTGGTCTTGGTCTGGTCTTGGTCTGGTCTTGGTCTGGTCTTGGTCTGGTCTTGGTCTGGTCTTGGTCTGGTCTTGGTCTGGTCTTGGTCTGGTCTTGGTCTGGTCTTGGTCTGGTCTTGGTCTGGTCTTGGTCTGGTCTTGGTCTGGTCTTGGTCTGGTCTTGGTCTGGTCTTGGTCTGGTCTTGGTCTGGTCTTGGTCTGGTCTTGGTCTGGTCTTGGTCTGGTCTTGGTCTGGTCTTGGTCTGGTCTTGGTCTGGTCTTGGGTTTGGTCTGGTCTTGGGTTTGGTCTGGTCTTGGTCTGGTCTTGGTCTGGTCTTGGTCTGGTCTTGGTCTGGTCTTGGTCTGGTCTTGGTCTGGTCTTGGTCTGGTCTTGGTCTGGTCTTGGTCTGGTCTTGGTCTGGTCTTGGTCTGGTCTTGGTCTGGTCTTGGTCTGGTCTTGGTCTGGTCTTGGTCTGGTCTTGGTCTGGTCTTGGTCTGGTCTTGGTCTGGTCTTGGTCTGGTCTTGGTCTGGTCTTGGTCTGGTCTTGGTCTGGTCTTGGTCTGGTCTTGGTCTGGTCTTGGTCTGGTCTTGGTCTGGTCTTGGTCTGGTCTTGGTCTGGTCTTGGTCTGGTCTTGGTCTGGTCTTGGTCTGGTCTTGGTCTGGTCTTGGTCTGGTCTTGGTCTGGTCTTGGTCTGGTCTTGGTCTGGTCTTGGTCTGGTCTTGGTCTGGTCTTGGTCTGGTCTTGGTCTGGTCTTGGTCTGGTCTTGGTCTGGTCTTGGTCTGGTCTTGGTCTGGTCTTGGTCTGGTCTTGGTCTGGTCTTGGTCTGGTCTTGGTCTGGTCTTGGTCTGGTCTTGGTCTGGTCTTGGTCTGGTCTTGGTCTGGTCTTGCTCTGGTCTTGCTCTGGTCTTGGTCTGGTCTTGGTCTGGTCTTGGTCTGGTCTTGGTCTGGTCTTGGTCTGGTCTTGGTCTGGTCTTGGTCTGGTCTTGGTCTGGTCTTGGTCTGGTCTTGGTCTGGTCTTGGTCTGGTCTTGGTCTGGTCTTGGTCTGGTCTTGGTCTGGTCTTGGTCTGGTCTTGGTCTGGTCTTGGTCTGGTCTTGGTCTGGTCTTGGTCTGGTCTTGGTCTGGTCTTGGTCTGGTCTTGGTCTGGTCTTGGTCTGGTCTTGGTCTGGTCTTGGTCTGGTCTTGGTCTGGTCTTGGTCTGGTCTTGGACTGGTTTTGCTCTGTCTAAGGAAGGCTCCCCCGTTGTCATTCCGTTCAGAAGGCATGCCGCAACTGGCACCCATTCAATATCCATCCACTGCCGCAAAGGGCAGACAGTGTGGACACCCTTCAAAGGACAAACGAATTGCATTACAGGCCCCCTTGCTCCTCCGCTAAACTGCCTGTCTACTTGAAGTCAAAAAGACATCATCAGCATCCTGACCTCAATAAATGTCTATCCACCTTTAGTCACCGTCCCGTGAACTCCTGGAACTCGCCTCAAAGGATTCCCTTTCATTCCATCTTGTCCCCATCCCTCCGCCACTCTCAACCGCTGCAATCGAAGAATTCCTTTCGCAACCCCTCCGATGGATGAATGGTCAGCATCCACACCTGCTGCTGCTGCCACTGTTCATCCACCACACTTGCTTCGAACTTCAGTCAAAACATCGCCCAGACGGCGAATTGAGATGAATCTCCCTCAGAGGAAGCAGAAACTTCACTCCACTCCAACTTCAGCGCGCAAGAGGACGAAGACTGATTGAAACTTTTCAATATTCTCAACCTCGAGTGGATCCCCTTGGCCGCCCCCTAGCCATCTTCCGTTCAGTTATCGCCTCTTTATCCTTTGAAACCAAAAATTACAGGAATTTGTCATTATAAATTATGGCGTCGTCGTCGTCATTGTCGTCCACATCCAACAAGAGCGAGTGAACGCTCGCCTCATTGTGCCCGGTTCCTGACCACTGCAATCGATTTCTTCGTCGCCTGCCATATACGGGTGGCCACAAGCACACAGGACCCTCTGACGAACAGACAGACACTTCAGTATAAATAATAATTGAGTCGAACTTTTTGACAGGCTGGACCCCAGCCACCCTCGGCCACCCAATCCAAGTCGAAAAGACTGCCCGGCTGCCCGGCTGAGATGCGAAGGACACAAGCAACGGAGAAAAAGGAAAAACACTCAAAAAATAAACCAAAAGTTTTCCATCTGCAAAATTTCACCGGAAGTCCCTTGTCGGGGCGGGGTGAAGTGCTTGAGGTTGTGCGGCGACTTGATGTGCGCCTCGAAACGTCAAGCCAAAACGTCTTTTGTCGTCGTCGGAGTGGGTGGTGGCTGGAGCGGGCGAAAGGATGTCAGTTAGACGCTTTGTGTCGTGGGCCTCGGTCCATCATACGTGTGAATGGGTGGTGGAGGGCTGGGATATCATTGTTGATGTCATCTGTCGAAAATTTTACTGCTCCTTCGAATTTTTACACAAACTGCAGCCGCTGAGCAGACCAAGTCAAGCCAGTACATGTCATTGTCATCTCGGTGCGCTCATTCTTCTTCAGGACTCCTTGTCTCCATCTCTCTCGCGGGCAGCGAGCACTCCCTTCTGATGTCCTTGTCGATGTCAGGACTAACTGTGAGTGATGCGGAGGAAAATTTCGCCCCAAAAACGGAGAAGACATGGGGGACCGGATAAGAAGTGAAGCAGCACAAAAGGATTCAACGAACGAAAAAAAAAACGCCGAACAGGACGAAGGACATGGCGATTTTCGTATTGTTCGTTCGGATCTTAGCAGCTTAAGATTAGAAATTCACAACTCGGCCGGGGGGGTGGGGGAGAGAAGGGCGGTTTGAATGCACACGACGATGTGCCATAAAAGTTTATCTCCGTCTTCGTCTTCATCTTGGGCGTCCTATCTCCGTCAGGAGCTGTGGGATCCTTGCACTGTGTGTGTGTGTGAGTGTGCGAGAGTGTATTGGAGCGCATATCGAACAGACGAACTTGTCTGTCTATCCGTTGTTTCGTTGAATGAATGAATGACACCGAGAGCAACATGGAATGCTCAATGAATGGGAAGTGAACACTCACACACACACACAAGGCCCGGACGAAGGAAGAACGAAAGACTTGTCAGTGAAAATGACGGCCCAGTGGGGGAGGGGTGAGCAGGCGAGAGAGAGCGGGAGATCTGAACGTTATCTTGGCTCCGAAAAGTTGATGACGCTGCACTTTGAGGGCTGTTCTTTATTCCTCGTCGGTCTCCGTCTCAGCCACCGTCACCGTCGCCGTCAGTGGATTGGAAATCCCCGAGTAAAGTTGAACACTGTTGGAAAAGCCATCAATCTCGGATGAGGATGAGGATGAGGATGAGGATGAGGATGAGGATGAGGATGAGGATGAGGATGAGGATGAGGATGAGGATGAGGATGAGGATGAGGATGAGGATGAGGATGAGGATGAGGATGAGGATGAGGATGAGGATGAGGATGAGGATGAGGATGAGGATGAGGATGAGGATGAGGATGAGGATGAGGATGAGGATGAGGATGAGGATGAGGATGAGGATGAGGATGAGGATGAGGATGAGGATGAGGATGAGGATGAGGATGAGGATGAGGATGAGGATGAGGATGAGGATGAGGATGAGGATGAGGATGAGGATGAGGATGAGGATGAGGATGAGGATGAGATGAGGATGAGGATGAGGATGAGGATGAGGATGAGGATGAGGATGAGGATGAGGATGAGGATGAGGATGAGGATGAGGATGAGGATGAGGATGAGGATGAGGATGAGGATGAGGATGAGGATGAGGATGAGGATGAGGATGAGGATGAGGATGAGGATGAGGATGAGGATGAGGATGAGGATGAGGATGAGGATGAGGATGAGGATGAGGATGAGGATGAGGATGAGGATGAGGATGAGGATGAGGATGAGGATGAGGATGAGGATGAGGATGAGGATGAGGATGAGGATGAGGATGAGGATGAGGATGAGGATGAGGATGAGGATGAGGATGAGGATGAGGATGAGGATGAGGATGAGGATGAGGATGAGGATGAGGATGAGGATGAGGATGAGGATGAGGATGAGGATGAGGATGAGGATGAGGATGAGGATGAGGATGAGGATGAGGATGAGGATGAGGATGAGGATGAGGATGAGGATGAGGATGAGGATGAGGATGAGGATGAGGATGAGGATGAGGATGAGGATGAGGATGAGGATGAGGATGAGGATGAGGATGAGGATGAGGATGAGGATGAGGATGAGGATGAGGATGAGGATGAGGATGAGGATGAGGATGAGGATGAGGATGAGGATGAGGATGAGGATGAGGATGAGGATGAGGATGAGGATGAGGATGAGGATGAGGATGAGGATGAGGATGAGGATGAGGATGAGGATGAGGATGAGGATGAGGATGAGGATGAGGATGAGGATGAGGATGAGGATGAGGATGAGGATGAGGATGAGGATGAGGATGAGGATGAGGATGAGGATGAGGATGAGGATGAGGATGAGGATGAGGATGAGGATGAGGATGAGGATGAGGATGAGGATGAGGATGAGGATGAGGATGAGGATGAGGATGAGGATGAGGATGAGGATGAGGATGAGGATGAGGATGAGGATGAGGATGAGGATGAGGATGAGGATGAGGATGAGGATGAGGATGAGGATGAGGATGAGGATGAGGATGAGGATGAGGATGAGGATGAGGATGAGGATGAGGATGAGGATGAGGATGAGGATGAGGATGAGGATGAGGATGAGGATGAGGATGAGGATGAGGATGAGGATGAGGATGAGGATGAGGATGAGGATGAGGATGAGGATGAGGATGAGGATGAGGATGAGGATGAGGATGAGGATGAGGATGAGGATGAGGATGAGGATGAGGATGAGGATGAGGATGAGGATGAGGATGAGGATGAGGATGAGGATGAGGATGAGGATGAGGATGAGGATGAGGATGAGGATGAGGATGAGGATGAGGATGAGGATGAGGATGAGGATGAGGATGAGGATGAGGATGAGGATGAGGATGAGGATGAGGATGAGGATGAGGATGAGGATGAGGATGAGGATGAGGATGAAGAGGATGAGGATGAGGATGAGGATGAGGATGAGGATGAGGATGAGGATGAGGATGAGGATGAGGATGAGGATGAGGATGAGGATGAGGATGAGGATGAGGATGAGGATGAGGATGAGGATGAGGATGAGGATGAGGATGAGGATGAGGATGAGGATGAGGATGAGGATGAGGATGAGGATGAGGATGAGGATGAGGATGAGGATGAGGATGAGGATGAGGATGAGGATGAGGATGAGGATGAGGATGAGGATGAGGATGAGGATGAGGATGAGGATGAGGATGAGGATGAGGATGAGGATGAGGATGAGGATGAGGATGAGGATGAAGGAGGAGAAGGAGAAGGAGAAGGTGAGCAAAAGGAAGGGAAAGGAAGTGTGACATTTTAAAGTCGTCAACGAGCACATTTCCGCCGGGGAATCGTGACGACTTTCGAAGCAACGTCTGTCCTTGGTGGCCGGTTCACAGATTGAGGTACATCATGCAACCGAGTTCCCAGCCCACATTGGACTCCCACGGCGGTTGCAGAACGTGAGCAATTGGCAGTTAAAGTCAGCACACCTGTCGTTTAGGCTGCAGCCCAGCCACCTTAATTTATTTCGCGTCACACTGCGACATTTGGCGCAAAAACACTGACCACCAATTGCTGCCACAAACCGGACAGGTTTCACCGTCCACGTCATTCCCCCGACAGAACAAGCGATTAAAGCCACGAATTCATCGAACCCGCCCTCGCACTTGGCGGACGACGACGACGACGACACCACCCTCTCTCCCGGGGGCGGAGAGACAGGGGCACAGAGCACTTGTCCGCGTCGCCTTATTTATGAAAACCAAATTGTAAATTATTAACTTGTAGTGCACAAGATATGGCCGACGATTAAACTGGTAGGCAGCCATAAAATCTGGAAAAATACTACCGGCCATGCGGCGCGAAGACCAGCGCGAGATAGTCCCAAGCGGCCGCAACGACGCCGACGACGACAGGCGGCCCGGTGTGACGGTGTGACGTGCTGAAGACACCGTCTGCGCACTGATAAAGTGCGAGAGTCTGCGAGGTTCGCACCCGAGCGCTGGCCGGTCCATGGGAGCGCAATGAAATATGATCCTGAACACGGTACGTAATGGACCAATCCGGCGAATAGATACCGTCGAGCGGCGAGAGTGAGCGGCCCACGGCTCGGACATAGGCAACGCATGTTTCCGAATGTGGTTTCGATGCGATTGAGTGTTCGATTAGCGCGGGAAGTTATGATCGTTCATTTGGCGAAGCACACGCATCATGATCACGCATGCTCGCTGGCGAAGAGGTGATAAGTTGTGCCGATGGTGGGGCACCGGGGAGACAGATGTGACAAGCTGGGGGGATGTTAAATGAGTTGGAGTTTCATGGGAACGGGTGTTAGCCTTGGCCAGGTGATGGATCATGGAGGAGGCCCAGAGGGTGGTGACGAATCCCTCGGTTATCTGGGTCAGAAGGGAGCTTGCCTCGCACTGCCTTCCCTAGTGTCATCTGGAAGGCATCCAAAAATCCCTCAACCGGGGCGCACCGATGACTTAATTCAAATCAAATGCACCGAACTGACGCATGCAAATGCCATTCACTGACACATCCTTTAGCGCATTCGCCAGTCACCCAGTCGGCCCAGTCATCAGCCCTCCGGCTGGCATGTCGTTCACGCTGCGTGAACAACAATCACTCAAACATCTCACGAATTAAGCCATCGTCGTCACCGTCATCCGGCTCTCGTACCACATCGTCATCGTCAATAAACTCCGAAAATGTTCGCAAAAAAACCGAAAAAAAACCAAAGAAACGATCCCGAATTGACAGATCAGCTATCGCGCGCCAAAATTGCCACAGCCGACGACAGGCGACGACTGGCACACCAGAGCACGCCGGCTACACTGAGTGTGTGTGTTAATCATTGCGGATGCGTTCAATCAGTGCCCAGCGAGAGACGTGTATCCGTGTAAAAATAGTTTCCGAATGCCACGTCGGATTGAGGCTCAAGCGACATCGACGACTCTATGACCTTTTTGCGTTCAGCACACAGCCACACACAGTCGCCGACTATTTATAGTTGAGGCGCAACAAATCATCTTTTTCCATCCATCTGTCCGTTTCGTGTCGCGTCTGATTCAACAAATTATGAGATGAGCGCCTGGCCGGGTTCCCGCGCATCCATCTATCCGTCCGCAGGCGGAGGCCCCCACAAGGCCTTCAGGGCGTATCTGTGCCAGGCGATCTGAGACGGAGAGAGCCCCGAAGACGGAATGTCTACAAATCATTCAGCTGACTGCATAAATCACACTCGCGTTTGACACTTTTGGGATTCCTTCGATATTGATACGGCATGAGGCGGCCGGCGCGGCTATGCCGGGCTGACTGACGTGACGTGACGATAGTGCGTTTATGGGTTAAACATGTTCGCATGTTTCGCCACGGAGTGAAATTTAATTAAACGAGGACAGATAGACGGGCCGCAGTGATGGCGCTGATACAAGGAACAACACACAGAAGGCGGAGGCGGAAAAAAAAGCACACGAATCCATCGGATCCAAAGTTGAGAGATACTTTTCTGTTTCTGCGAGATGGTGGGGTCTCTCCCCCGGCGGAGAGTCAAAACAGAGAGGGAGCGCTATTGTCAGATCATAGTTGGTGTTGCTGGGTTCCGTTTTTCGTTTCACGCTCCCGCTCTTCCGTTCGGCTCTGCCTCAGCGCTGCCCCCGCTGCGAGGCAGGCTGCTCGGGATGTGTGTCTGGTAAGTGTATACGATTCGTAGATGGGTAATAAATCTATCAAAAGGTGATTTTAATGGGTTCACTGTTTTGCGTCATGCTGTAGCACTGTAGCAGTGTACCACTGGTAACCGGCAGTAGCTGGTTGCTGAGGTGGCAGCAGAGCGAGCAGCAGCGTCGGCGGTGGATGCGTGGATCGACGACCAGAGGGAGGCTATAATACGCCGAGATGATTGAGTAGCGAAAGTTTATTTGAAGAGTTCGGGATAAGTGGAGCGGACGCTGTGTAATGTGGAGGCTCATGGGGTGGTGGTGTTTAATAATTATCGCGCTGATGGAGTGATGTGGATTATTTGTTTTCAAATCTGCCTTCATTCCAGAAATTAGTGATGAGGTGATGTGCGATGCCGTGGAGGGGGTCTGCTGGGTGATGTCTTGGTGGAGGCATGCTGGCCAGCTCATGCGGGTATTTCTGTAGATGGTGGAGTCAAGTGGAATTGGAACTGGAAGGATCTGCGAGAGCTTCTAAATTGTGTCGACTTCAGGCGTGTGTCGCACCGTGTTGAGTCAATAGACAGATGTCTCAATTTCAGCTCGGCTACAGGGCGGCCCAGGTAGACACTCGACTGCAGGGCCAGCCAAAGAAGAGGACAGATTTCACTTGCCGTACCAAAAGCATGCCGCTAAGACCACTAAAAAATGTTGCAGAAGGTGACCTGAATCACACGGGATGTCGAGTATAACGACTCTTAATTTAGAAGACCCGCCGACTGCATCAAACGTAAACTCCACCAATGACATCGTAGTGGAGATCCGACGTGGAATCACCCTTGGCAACCGTTGCTACTTCGGTCTGTCAAAACAACTGGGTTCGAAACTCCTGACTCGAAGGACCAAAGTCATGCTCCACAAAACCCTTATTCTGCCAGTCCTGCTTTATGGAACCGAAAGCTGGACATTTGGTAAGACTGCAGAGCTGATTCTTGGTGCCTTCTACGTCGGATATATGGTTCCGTCTGCTAGGAAGGCGAATGAAGGAGAAGACACAACCGCGAACTCTACGAGCTGTACAAGGATGTGGATATAGTCGGACTGCACTCGATCGACCACATCGAGCGCATGGACAATAATGCTCCAGCAAAGAGGGTCTTCGAATCCGAGCCTCCTGGTTCGAAAACGAGAGGAAGACAGAACCTCCGGTAAAGAGACCAAGTCATCGCGGATGTAAGACAGCTTGGCCTTGATGACTGGAAGCAGCGTGCCCAGGACCGTCACCGATGAAAAGCAGCAATTGCTCAGGCTCGCACCCTTCATGGTTCGTCTGCCTGATAAGTAAGTTAGTTGACTGCATCATTTGTCGAGGATAATTATTGACTGCCTGCCGAGCTCTTCAAAGCAACTGGTGATGATTTGGTAGGGTGCAGACATCAGATGAAAGTATGCCCGACGGATGAAATCTCAGCTGCCGTTCTGTGTAGACGCCTTAAAACCTACACTATTGAGCAAATATTCACATTACGGCAGATCTTGGAAAAGGCCCGGGGGTTCCAAGTTGATACCCACCACCTATATGTACATCGACCTTAATGCCGCCTATGACAGTACTTATAGAGACGATCTTGCTTCGGCTGATGAAAGTGAGACTTCAGGACGGCTCAGGTAACAAGAGGACGAATTTCACTCACCGTGCCAAAACCATGCCGCCACGACCACCACGGAAGGTAGAACAAAATGTGAGGGAAAGTTACCTGACATCACACTGGGTGTCCAGCTTAACGAATCTCCATTGGGGAGACCCGTTGACTGCATCGGGTACAAAAGCTTATCCACCCGCGCCCGAAATTCTTCATCTAATTTAACCAATCTGACAAGTGCCTTTACTCGCCAAGGAACTCCACAACAGATCAGATTTTAGTCCCACGGCAGATCACCGAAATGACCCAAAAAGCTCAAATAGGCAGACTACCACCCATTCGACGATAACAAGGCTGTTCTTCTGAAACTCGTCAAGTTATGCTGTGGATGATGATGATTCAAGTAATTTAAGCAAGATTAGTAACGATCTCATCGAAGCAGTAGTCAAAATAAACCGACTCGTTGTCATGCAAGTCACACGATCACGCCCAGCCATTAGTCTGGAGAAGATTGTGCGAAACCCGCGCGCTAATTAAAGAGGCCAGAGCTTCAAGAAATGTCTCCACTTGCAACGAAGGCTTGTGTCTAAATTGTGAAAGAATTCAGTCCATAAGCCACTCGACTTTTTGTTCAAGTTTTAACAGCGCACCTTCCCTCAGTCAACCCAGAAAACCAACGCTTCAACTCCAGCTTCTCCAACTCCGGGATGGACCTGGGCCCCAAATCCCAACGGACTGTAGAGCGACATGACCCTACTGTGACGAATCCGGATCCAACGGCTGGGCCGTGAAGAAACTTAGCTCTGAACAGTTTTCGACCCAAGGGGACAACGCATTACGCACCAGAGCACGCCCTCATGACACACACAAATGGAGAAGGAGAGCGTAACTAGAGGCAGTTAGGCAGTGAACGCGCTAGTCTGCGTCCGGTCTACAAAGAACTGTCGCGCCAAACCAGGAATGTGAAGAAAGAATAATAAGACTGGTCGAATGATGGTATGAACGTACCATAGTTAAAAATGAGGCAAATCCATTTCTAAGGTGTAACCTCTGAGGTACACCCTAGCTACTGACATGTTTATTTCAGATTTCACTTCTTGATTAGTTGACGCTGTACAGCGCCATGTCTAGTTTTGGCATTCCTGCCAAGCTCGGCAGGTTGTGCAGGATGACGATGGACAACTCAAGCTGCTCCATCAGGATTGTTAACGAACTCGCAAAACACAAAACAAAGTACATGCTGTCATCACGAAAGGACACACAACATCGACGTCGCGGACAGAGCGTCATGACGGGCAGCAGAAACTTTGAGGTAGCCAAGGACTTCGTCTACCTCGGCTCTGCAGTAAACAGGGACAATAACACCAGTACCGAGATCAAGCGCAGAACTACTCTTGCCAATCGCTGTTTCTTTGGGCTCAAGAGGCAATTGAGTAACGGAGCCATCTCTCGAAACACCAAGTTGACTCTATATACGACACTGACCATCCCAATCCTGCTACACGGCGCGGAGGCATGGACAATCTCACAAGCGGATGAAGAAGTCCTTGGCCTCTTCGAGAGAAAAGTTCTGCGTGCGATCTTTGGTGCGGTTTGTGTTGACGAAGAAGACAGCGGCATGCACCTAGTTAAGCGTCTTCGGATCCAACGCTTAAGATGGCTTGGTCATGTAGATTGACACCACAGCTCCCGCCCGAAGAGTCTTCCGGAAACGAAGCCATAAGGACAGAGCAGCAGGGGACGGCATCGCACGAGATGGTGGACACAAGTGGAAAAGGACCTCAACCAACTTGGCGTGCGCAGCTGGAGGCAGCTGGCTGGAGAGGCATGTGGAAGATCAATCGAAGAAGAAGAAGAAGTGGTCTTTTCATCATTAACGCGCAGACCGTTTCCTGTCGCCCTGTTATTGATTAAATTGGCACTATGTTTCATTAAGTTCCTCTAGACTTGCCGAAAGGGCTATGGCAGCTTAGGCTAGGTTAGCTGAAGTTATTGGGCTGCCAGCGAAATTAGACCATTGTTGGTCCATTGTGATACCCAGTGGCGTCAATTTGATTCCATCGGCAAATGGTGATGGGAACAGATTTGAAAACAAAGAAAAAACAAATCAACTTTTGCTTCGACTGGGATTCGAACCTGGGACCCCTATAACTAAAGGGAGACACTCAACCAGCTGCGCGACCCAGCCGTTTAAGGCTATGGCAACATCATAGACGTTGACGTGGTTTGAAACCCGTCGCTTCCAAAAGTATGAGCAGTTTATTCACTGTCGGATTCCAGAGAAGATGGGAAGATGCTCCTTCTTGGGCGTTGTCCCTTCTGGTTGAACTTTTGTGGAGTGCTGTCTAGGGAGGCATTAAATTCCTCTTACTGTCAGAAGTTGGATTATTAATGGCATAAGTCCCGCTTCTATCTTCAGGGCCTAGCTTCCCAGCAAACACTCGTGTTGAGCGTGCTAATCATGAGTGAAAGGAGAAAGCTGCAAGGCGGTTGGGCTACAAGGCCAAATGCACTTTCATTAAAGTTTCGGGGTTAGGGAAGGTCAGCAGTGACACGTCTAATGGTTATATCGACCCTACCCTTAAGACATTCTATACGGGCTACGAGACAAGCACCCGTGCAGTGATATTTAAGTCACTGACTGGCCTTCTCCCGGCCTACGAACATAAACCAAATAAATGGATTTATCACCCAACAAAAGTGAATCTCTGTCACCAGATTAAAAAGATCCGATCCCGAAGGAACATGTTACAAGCTTCTTCTAGACAAAAGTACTCTTTGAGTATTGTCAGTGACTGGATAGAGGTGAGGCCGTGAGCATTTTTTTGGTCATACCAGGGATTGAGCCTAGATGCCGCGGTTCAAGAGCATATGGGTCGACTAACTTACATATCCACAACCCCACGGGTCGGCAGTGACTTTGAAATGCTGCGTATCAGAGTGTGAAGGGCCGTTTTCGCGGATCTACCCTCGTTGTACGCATGTTGAAACAGTGAGAGACCAAACACCAAAAACCGCAGTGATTGCTTGGCAACATGTAGCAACTGAGTGGAAGAAAACCAACAAGAGTGTTGCCAAGTAAAGAGGGTATTCCTATCCGAGCCTTCTGGTTCGAGAAGAGGAGAGCTTGGTACTGATGTTGGAAGCAGTGGGAACAGGCCCGTCCTTGATGGAAGACAGCAATATTTCTGTCTTGTCCAGCGTACTTTGAAAAATCGACCACATTTTGAAAACCAACCTTTTTTTCGACGCCATTGAAGAACCCATTCATCATCCACCCAACACTGTTGCCTCCCCTTCAACCAGCTTCAAGCTCCTTCAACATCAGCACCCTTCACTCGTCTCTCCAGCAAGCAGCAACAAGTTAAAAATAACAACGCTCTCGAGTACATGTCCAATTTGAGAATCTCATCTCACTCTCCAGTCAGTGTCATCAAAGCCGTCACCATCATCATCTCGATCATCACCATCGCCAGCGCATGAAATATGCCACACATCCAAGATGCATTTCATGCATGATAGTCCCTCTCAGTGGCAAATCATCTTCGTCGCGTGTGTGTGTCTGTGGAACGAGAAATAAGCAGACGCTCCAGAGGAGGAGCACACAAAAAAAAAAACGAACGTGCTACAGTGCATGATGCGCGCATCATCATCATCATCATCCCCATCACTGTCGCGGGTTATGTATCGCAAACTCATTCTCGGCCAGGGAACATACTGTCTCCAACTGCATCAGTCTGCACAAGCCTTCGCATCCTCATTCTCGCTGTCACCGTCGTCGTAGTGTCTTAACCACGAGCACGTTGCTGCACAGAGGGCCCCTCTCCTTGCCACCAACTCGCAGTCTGTCCATGCATGCATGAAGCATATCAACATCATCATCTTCTCATCTCAAGTCATATCATTTCATATCACTCAAGAATTTCAGGACATTAAAGCTTCCCGCATATTCGTCGTCGTCGTCGTGCATCACCCGCCTAAGACGAGCGCCAGTGGCAGTGGCAGCAGGGTGGGGCTGTGTATCATAACCCAGAAATCAACATCGTTGAAGGATGATGATGATACTGATGCTGCTGCTTCTGTTGTTATGGCTGAGAATGATGATGACGACGAACAGGACGAGATCGGTGCTGACGTTGATGTTGCTCCTCCAAATAAGATTCAAGCCTCGTTGTTGCTGCACGCCCCAAACCCGCCCTCCGTTCTGCGATGACATCCCCAACGACGACGACGACGACGACGATGATGATGCACGGCTGAAATGCTTGTGGGTGCACAACAACTATGTATTTATGTGATTATCCCCGCCGCCCGGCCACCCACCGACCGCCCACCGGCTGACTCCGAGTGCGAGTGTGGAATAAACATCATCTTTGCTCCCCGAAGAAAGTTCGTCCTAGTGAATTTCGGTTGCAATGTCACACCAGACACCCCCCCCAGCACACACGTCCAAGGGCATCCTTAAGGGTGCGGCATGACGATGATTTTGGGATTCAGCCCGGCCGAGGGGGGAGCGAGTGAACTTTAAGTTGACACGAAACTATCTCCGAGGGGGCGAAGAACCTGCTTCGTCGTCGCCCCGGATAGACAGATGGACTTCGGGATGAAATGAGATAAAGCTTCTGTGGGACGACAGCTGACACACACTCAGCGAGCACTAAGCGCCGAGATGGCCAGCAGATTTGTCAACATTTTAGACACGATTAATGTCAGAAGAAGTTCACCAAAGTTGTGATGTGACAGCGAGTAGTTTGCCGTCGCCGCTCACCAGAGGGGGGAGCAACGCGATTATGTATGACACCCGGAATGAATGTTCCCCAGTCCGTGGCGGAATGTGTGCAATTTCTCACGAGTGCTCGTTAAGAGAGCGGCCCCTATCGGGCGCGTAATCTCCTTTGCCGCGTCCTGATTGACCCATTCATCTACATTAACTCGGCAAACAATGACAGCGCTGCAACACATTTTAACAAGCAGGCACACTCGCTGCGCGGTACGGAGTAGCAGTGCCGCTGCGACCTCCTACACGCACTTTCCATAGTGCACGACGATGCACGGCACGGAGCACACACGCAACACGCACTTTGGCGACAGACATTACCACGACTGGATGGCAGTCAGTGGCGTGGCCTAGCTGGGCGGCAGCCTCTTAAGTCACCAGCCACCAGCCACCAGCCACCAGCCACCAGCAACCATCTGTGGAGTTATTGGAAAATTGCCTGTCCTCAGTCAGCACAAGACGACGGTAATCCTTCGCAACGACGACGACCACTTGCTGGGCCCCCGTCTCTCTGTGTGTGCGTGTGATTTTCACTCGATATCGGGCGCTTCCAGCTAACGAGGCTGCGATCGCGGCAAAGCACGACGATCCGATCCGATCCGGTGACAGGGAACTGCCAAGCAGTTCGGCGGCACTGCAACGGCAGTGTGTCTTGTTTGCCGCGTGCACGCGGTGATTTTTCACGTCGCGCGGAAAATGACGTGCGCTTAACGCATTACACATGCGGAACACAAGCGGAATCCCAGGGAGGCCATGGCGGATATTTGCATTTGCCGTGGTGGGTTAGTGATGACGACGAGGACGACGACGAGGAGGAGGAGGGTATGCCCAAGGTGGTCGCGGTGTAGGGTGGGAGAGCGCGCTTCTTAGGAAGCCATGTTTGTGCGGGCTCCGTGTGTGCCTGGATCAGTAAGCGCAGCCGAATGCATGCCCATACGGTGATTTGCCGTTGGAAGCGATGGAGGAGGCAACGCGGAGGCGTTTATTCGAACAATGGGTAGGTGTCTCAATTTATTCTCATTAAACGGGTCGCAGCTACTTTGGGCCGACGCGGACAGTCGATGATTTATCCGTGACTTGGGCTGGGGGGCTGCTCATGGATGATGGTGGGATCAGTTGGGGGTGGGCGAGTGAGATTTGGTGGCGAGGGTACTGCTGGTCACGGTGTACTGTCACTCAATGGTGTCCTGCCACTCAATGGTTTGGCTCAGTCAAAGCCGAAGCCAAAGCCAAAGTCCTGCCACTCAATGGTGGACTGCCGCTCAATGGTGTACTGCCACTCAATGGTGTCCTGCCACTCAATGGTTTGGCTCAGTCTAAGCCAAAGCCAAAGCCAAAGTCCTGCCACTCAATGGTGTCCTGGCACTCAATGGTGTCCTGCCACTCAATGGTTTGGCTCAGTCTAAGCCAAAGCCAAAGCCAAAGCCAAAGCCAAAGTCCTGCCACTCAATGGTGTCCTGTCACTCAATGGTGTCCTGGCACTCAATGGTGTCCTGCCACTCAATGGTTTGGCTCAGTCTAAGCCAAAGCCAAAGCCAAAGTCCTGCCACTCAATGGTGTCCTGGCACTCAATGGTGTCCTGCCACTCAATGGTTTGGCTCAGTCTAAGCCAAAGCCAAAGCCAAAGCCAAAGCCAAAGTCCTGCCACTCAATGGTGTCCTGTCACTCAATGGTGTCCTGGCACTCAATGGTTTGGCTCAGTCTAAGCCAAAGCCAAAGCCAAAGTCCTGCCACTCAATGGTGGACTGCCGCTCAATGGTGTACTGCCACTCAATGGTGTCCTGCCACTCAATGGTTTGGCTCAGTCTAAGCCGAAGCCAAAGCCAAAGTCCTGCCACTCAATGGTGGACTGCCGCTCAATGGTGTCCTGGCACTCAATGGTGTCCTGCCACTCAATGGTTTGGCTCAGTCTAAGCCAAAGCCAAAGCCAAAGCCAAAGCCAAAGTCCTGCCACTCAATGGTGTCCTGGCACTCAATGGTGTCCTGCCACTCAATGGTTTGGCTCAGTCTAAGCCAAAGCCAAAGCCAAAGTCCTGCCACTCAATGGTGTCCAGGCACTCAATGGTGTCCTGGCACTCAATGGTGTCCTGCCACTCAGTGGTGTCCTGCCACTCAATGGTGTCCTGCCACTCAATGGTTTGGCTCAGTCTAAGCCAAAGCCAAAGCCAAAGCCAAAGTCCTGCCACTCAATGGTGGCCTGTCACTCAATGGTTTGTCTCAGTCTAAGCCAAAGCCAAAGTCCTGCCACTCAATGGTGTCCTGCCACTCAATGGTGTCCTGCCACTCAATGGTGTCCTGCCACTCAGTGGTGTCCTGCCACTCAATGGTGTCCTGCCACTCAATGGTGTCCTGCCACTCAGTGGTGTCCTGCCACTCAATGGTGTCCTGCCACTCAATGGTGTCCTGCCACTCAGTGGTGTCCTGCCACTCAATGGTGTCCTGCCACTCAATGGTTTGGCTCAGTCTAAGCCAAGGAAGCAAGACGCTAAGAATTTTCGCGATTTCGCCCAATTTTTCGGGCAGACTCACCTCAGTCCATGCCACTTGCGTGCACAATTGCGCCCACGACGCATCAAGACGATGTCATTGCACTTCAGGATCATCGCCAATCAACCGAGTGACTTCCGTCTTCCGTCCCCTCCATCACAGCCCACAACAAAGGACACTCAGTCAGCGTGCAGCTTCCGCGTCGGATAGGAAGAGAAACTCACTCACACGGCGGCTCATACGGCGTGTCGTAATGACGTTTCCATGTTCGCGTTCAGCGCGACTTTCTTCTTTGTCCCCTGTCACCTGTCAGCGATGGGAATTGATTTGTTCCTGCTTCGGCCATCAACCGTCCGCGCGCACAGCTCTGCTCTCGTACTCTTCCCGGCCATACCACCGGCGGGCGAGGCTGTTGTTTTACAAGATCAACCACTCTCCCGGCGACACACATTGTTGCGCGCTGAAGCTGCACACTCCCTCATACCCCCGTCCACAGTGATCCACTTCGATCGTTGCGCCTCTCTCGCCACGTGCGATGACATTTTGCGCGACGGTGACAAGGACAAATTTATTGCAAGTCGCCGTGAAATTGACATCTCGATGGTAATGTCAGGCGATGTGTGCCTTAGTGTGGACACACGGGACAGGCGCACATTTGGAAATGTCTCCCGTGTGCATGCAGATGGCGAATGCACGCGGAGATAAATGTGCTGACCCGAGGCCTGATGAAATGGATTTATTGATGCAACTCTGACGTCGATGGAATTTTTCAATTAGCCTCGTCGCGGCGACGATCGAGATGACAGTCGTCAGCGTTTACCGATGATGGAAGGGCATTTGCCTTATCGACCATCCACCATCCACACCCCAGACGCTGGGGCCTCCGTTTGGCTGGAGGAGCAGTCACGGCTTAATGAGAGGAGATTAAAGGAAATCACGTTTCGTGCAATTCGGATGCAGCACGCCCCCCCTAGAGAGTCGCGCCTGTTGCACAACGTGGCTGCCAGCGCCACCACCACCACCACCGACCGGCTCAGTCCCCCGAGTCCGTGGAGCCCGCAGAGAGTCGAAATTAAATTATCGAAGATAATTGAGCGATCAATAATCTGGGCGCGGAATATGCTTGTGTCGGGGCAGTCTTTTTTGCGCGCAGCCCGGGTGTGTGTGCCCCGCCTTAGAGGGTCCTGCTGCACCGCCATCTGTTGTCCGTTATTGATGCTGTGAATTGATTTGATTGAGTGGCATGTTTGCACAATTAATTGGATAATCTCTCAAAACGCTTGTGCTTGTGGCGGCCGGGGCCTAGGCACACGCACGAACGCGTGTGATTGCACGAAATGAAGTGGTTTCCGTGGAAATTTAAGGCGTGGCGTGGTTGTGAATGAAGGAGATCGGAGATGGAGCCCTGGCAGGTGCACTATGCCACCCCCACGCGAATCCCTCACGTATTCAAACCTCCCCCCCGGACAAGGACTCACCCCAACTCAATCCAGCAAAATCCACTGCACCCCATCATGCGCCCACTCATCCTGTCCGAAGTTGTCTCCAGAGCTCCCAAGACGAGAAAGGACGAACGAAAAAAAGGAGAAACGTAAACTCCTTCAATGCAATACATCAAAGTCCATCGTATCCTTGCGAAATTGACCGACTGGGAATATCATGATGAACATACCCAAGCGAGTCCTGGACCCCTTTCAAAAAAAAGCAACCCCCCGAAGAACAAGAAAATATCCCAAACACGACGGAGGGAGAGAGAAAGTTCCAAAAATCAAATGCAGTCCTCTCGGACAAAGGCCACACCATCGACCGACCGACTGATGGGCGAAGGCGAAGGAGGAGAGAAGACGAAAAAGAAAACAGGACTCGAAGTGAACGAGTTGACAGCTGACGTAACTTGTCATAGTCAAGAAGAATCCTTACGTTACCCAAGGGATACCATGCCACCGTCGACACAGAGCATCCACCACAGGACCATCGCAACCCCATCGTCGATGCCACATCACCTTCCTTCATCGTTTTCTCTAGTTCTCTGTGTGTGTGTGTGTGCGCTCCTTTAGATCCTTCAATCAACCAGAAGGGAAAAAGAAAATTCATTTCTCTATGATGTGACCGGAAAGGATGTGAGAGCGACGACGACATGGCTGGGTTGTGTGTGTGTGTGTGTGAGAGGGGGGAAGTCTGAGGTCCTGCTGCTGCTCCTTCTGGTGCTGGTGGAGCTGGTGGTGTGTGTGTGTGTGTATTGTCCACCTCGTGGGGTGTGAGGTGCACTCAGGAGTATGATTACCGATTGACAATGGCGCAAAAGGACACAAATGTATAGATTGCCTTGTGGCCTGTCTACATGGGTGTGTTTGTGTGTGTCGGTGGGTGGGTGAGTAGGCGAAAGTCAATCCTTTGAAGGATGGGAACACTTCAGCTGCTTCTGCAACTTCTGTTCCTCGTCAAATGATTGAAAATATTTTTCATGTCTTGCAGGGACATTTTCATCCTTCCTGTGTGTGTGAGGGAGAGAGAGAGGGAGAAAGAGAGACCATCTATTGATATAAAATTGAAAAATATGAAAAATTGAAGGATCACCGTGAGGATTGTGTCCCGTGATTTGATTGAAGGATGAAATTTGCTGTTTGACAGTTTCGACTGAATGGACGAGCTGACAGGGGACCCAGGGACCCCGTGCCCCCTCCCACCCGGCCCCCACCCACCGTCTGGTCGTCATTATAAAAGTTGCATTCAATTCACGAATGATTGGTCGGCGGGCAGGGACGAAGGAATAATTGTCACCCAGACAATTGCTGCGAAGTCATTACGAGTTCCACACAAGGCAAAAGTTCTCTCTGGCAAAAGTCCATCCACAGAAGAAGAAGACGGAGCAGAAGGAGAAGGAGGACGAAAAAAAAAGGACGAAAGGGGTTTTGCAGCAGCCTGACCCGATGTCAATTCATGCGAACTGGACGGGGAAGACGCCTAGGACAACTCCGATGAGGACGAAGGACTTTGATGATGATGACGAGAACAATAAAGCAGAGCTCCGCCGCCACCACCGCCACACACGTCCTCCGCGGCGATGCGGAGAGGGAATCCGAAGGGGGTCGACAGAAACCGAAAAAAAGAGAAAATCGATGGGAAAATTTAATTAAGTCCCAACCCGGACATCATTGTTGATGTCCACTGTGACAACAACGCGGCGCTGGGGCGGGCGACTGCCAACGACAATGACAGTGACGACGATGACGATGGAGCAAGATGGACAGATGACGATGAATTTAATGCAACTCAGCGGGGATACATCATCGCCACCCCACGTGTGCTGGAGTTTGTTTCAAGTGGAATGTGTCATCAGGCATCCTCATTATCCGACCCGCCCGGGAGTCTGCTCCGGTGCCGTGCCACTCATCGGTGGCGGGGAATTCATCTAAATACGGGCGACTGGGTGACATCCACTTCATAGCCGGACGCTGGGCAAAAAAAAAAACGGACAACTTTTTGCCAATCCTGAGAAACCTGCTGACGAAGGATCAAATGAAATTTATATCTGCTCCGTCGCCGTCAGTCCGTCCGTTCGTCTGTCTCAGTCACTCTCTGGTTTGGTTGCGAATAATTGATGAGTCCTTTGGCGATGGTGAGTGTTGTTTTTGTATTTCTGTGTTGATCCCCGAGAAAGGGGGGATAATAGACGAGGTGGTGAAAAGGTGATGGTCTTCCGACTCCCCCCGAACTGAAAACCGACTTAAGGGTGTCCACACACACACACACACTCACCCATGTTCAGGAAAGGACTAATGATGGGACAGGAAATCATTTTGACACACAAAAAAAAAAGGAGCAAAGAAGGAGCGCGCATCCGTGTCGGACTGAGGCAAGTGGATCCGAATCGGAATGGACAGTAGATTTGGTTTTGATTTGATTGACAAGAAATGGACGGTGAAAGGAGGATTAGAGGACATGCCCTCGGCACTGTGGAATGGCAGTGGCGGACGGACAAATCACTGTGGCATCAATTCTGAGACTAACAATCGGGTAATCGGGCAGAGAATGGTCGACGTGCCATATGGAATGGGAATTAGTGATAGTGAGTGCTTTGGAAGGGGAGGGGGAGGGGGGCTGAAGCAGATGATCTGCTTGAGTGAATATCTAGAGCAGGCATCTGGGGGATGGGCGAGATGTCATCGTTGACGGGTCTGCAACTGACAGATCCAGTCGATGGAAGTGAGTGGGTTTGCTTGCCTTCAAGGGATGGTTCAGTGTGAGGTGGAGGAGGGGGAGGGAGGTGGAACAAAGGCTTTTTACGTGAAGTTTTGTTTGATTTGTGTTGGGTCTTGAGGAGAAATATTTTGGGACACATTTTCAGCCAACGAAGCTCTTCAGCCACGACGGACATGCACTTGCGGTCATGGGCATAAGATTCACTTAAGGAACACAGGCTTCGAGGATATAGAACATTTTAAAGCTCTTCATGACTTAAGACGTGACGCCATGCCCGGTCGGTGACGCAATCTATTCAGCGCGACGCTTTACCTGCTACACCAGCCTATACCTCTTGTCCAACCCTGTCCCTCTTGCTCAATGCTACCTTCTTCTCCTGTGGCTGCGGCTACAGTCCGGGGTGGACCTGGGTCTCAGTCAACAGGCCTCTCCATCTACCCCCGTCTCGAGCTAGTTGCTTCCATACACGCACGTTCAATTTACCGAGGTCCCCTTCTAGCTGTGTACACCACCGGAGGTGTGGTTTTTCTTTACCGCGTTGTCAGTCGAACTTGGAGTCGAGGACTTGCCGAGCCAGAGCATTAGTGTCCATTCGCTCAACGTGACCTAGTCATCTGAGACTAGAGATTCGAACTCGTCTGACCAGGTCAATGTCGCTGTGCAGCCAGTACAGCTCGTCGTTCAGTCTCCTCCTCCAAACACCATTCGTACATACGGGACCGAAGATAATTCGGCGAACTTTCCTCTCAAAGCAACCTAGAATATCCTCGTCCGCTTAGTTAGTGTCCATGCTTCTGAGTCACACAGCAGGACTGGGACTATCGAGGTCGCATATAGGGATATCTTGCTTCTTCGAGAGATGGCTTTATTCCTCAAGCGCCTTACAGGCCCAAAAACCCAGTGATTGGCTAGCGTTAGTCTCCGTTTTATCTTCGCAGTGGTGTCGTTGCTTGTGTTCACTTCGGAGCCTAGGTAGACAAAGTCTTTCACTACGTCGTCGTTGTAGCTGTCTATAGTGACTTTCGGTGTTGGTGGACAGCATATACTCTTACCTTCATTGACCGCAAACCTCATCTTGCCCGCTTCTTTCTCGATGCTCACAAAGGCCCTACTGACAGCCCGTTGTGTTCTTCCGATGATGTCAATGTCATCTGCATATGCGAGCATTTGCACATGCTTGTGGAAGATCGTGCCTCTGGTATTAACGCTTGACTTCCACACGATCTTCTCGAGAATGATCTTAAAGCAATCGCTTGACAGTGCGTCGCCTTGTCTAAAGCCTTTTCTGACATCAAAGGTCTCGATATAATCTTTACCGACCTTGACAGAGCATCGGGCGTTCTCCATGATCGTTGCAAAGACAGACGACTCATGCAGGGATGGCAAGGCTAGACAAGGCGCTTTATAGCACGTCTCTATAAATGCTGTCATACGCGGCGATGAATAGGTGGTGGGTATCGACTCGCAACTCCTGGGCCTTTTCCAAGATTTGCCGAAATGTGAATATTTGGTCAAGAAGGGATTTCGCTGGCCCGAAACCGCACTGACTGGCTGTTGAAGTCGGTTCTTTGGCGTTAACACGGAAAGAAATCAGAAAAAATCGTAGACGATATACTCGAGAGACATATTCCCCTATAATTGGCACAGCTTAGGGGTCTCCTTTCTTTAGTGACGTTTCTGACATTCCATCTGTCGGGCATACTTTCATCCAACCAGATTTTGCAGATGAGTATGTACATTACCTAGTTATCACTAGTTGCTTTGAAAAGCTCAGCAGGTAGTCACCAGCAGCCTTGTTGGACTTTAGTTTGGCGATTGCTGCCGTTTCTTCACTCAGGTCTGGAGGGTGGAACTCTTGTCCATCATCGCCTACATTGGATGGTATCGGTACGTATCATGATGCTGCCTCCGCTGCGTAATGTCGCCATCGTATCGTAAAATTGTTTGTATGTCCTTTCCGTGGCTTTCTCGGCGACATAGTACAAAGTGAGGTTGTTCCTGTTGCGTGACGTTTTCGTTAGGTACCTGGTAACGTCGTCTTCGTCTCAAAATCATCCTTTTGGTTTAAGAATGCCTCCGCTACTAAATGCCGGACCATGTGTTTGTTAAATGACATCCCGTCCATAGCATCACGTCGTTACTGTGACGTGATTTTGGTACCATACCGTAACGCAGTGTATGGGGCGTTGACTAGTAAAATGTCTTTGCCTCTGTGACCTGAAGTGGTCCCCGTGGTCGTCCCGGTTGGCACACTCTGCAAAGTTCCGTGTGACGCTGTTCCTGCTGCGTGAAGTTTTCGTTACTTGTTAATGTGGCTGTTACATGATGTCGTCTTCTTCGTGGTTTAATGTTACCTCCGTGAGCTTATATCGTACTGCGTGTTTGCTGCGTTTATTAGCGACATCATCCCTACAGTATCATCTCGTTACTGTAACGTGACGTCGTCTCCGTATCGTCGTACTCGTGACCTGCAGTTTTCTCTGTGGCTTGAAGTCGCTCCCGTGGTATGAAGTCGTTTCGGTTACTCTACGTAGTACTGCATGACATAGATCCTATTTCGTGACGTTTTCGTTACTGGGTAACATTACCTCTGTAGAGTAACGTTGTTGCACCGACATGGCGTAGTTTGTCTCGTGGTTTGATGGTGTCTGATGACTCTATGATTATGTGCCGTCCCACTTGCTGGTCAAGTAACGTAGTCCCTATATCATCACGTCGTTACTGTGATGGCACTTTACCTTCGAAACGTAATATCATCTCCGCGACGTCGTACTCGTTATCCGTCGCTGTCTCTGTGATTTGAAGTCGTCCTCGTGGAGTGACATCGCCAACGTGGCTGTACATAGTATCGCGTTAGTTACTGTGACGTAATTTGGCAACGTAACGTAACGTCGTCTCGCTGGCTTCATACTCGTGACATGCTTTTTGTTTCTGTTACTTACAATATTACTAGTGGGACGTTATATCGGTGACTCTACATAGAACCGCGTGATGTTTTCGTTACTGGATGAAGTCAACCCCGTGGCTTATCGACTTGGCGTCGACTGTCTTGAAGTGGGCTTGGTGTGACTTCGTTTCTACTACGTGACATCGTCTCGGTAGCGTCACTTAGTCTCCTCACATGAGGTTTCCGTGAAAGTGTACTCGCGCCATGGCGTAGCCCTTACCGCTTGACAGTGTCACTTGCAGCGTAATGTGGTCTTAGTTTGGTAACGTTGTTCTTTCTACTTAGCTTCTTCTCTGTGACCTGGAGTTGACTCCCTAACGTGGGATAATCTCCGATACGTTACTTGGTACTCGTTATTTTATCTCCTTGTCGCCGGCCTAGGGACGAACCTGTGATGGCAGCATTGCTGACTTCGTAGCGTCACAACGTATCCGGAACGTGACATCGTTCTCGCGAAGTGATGTTGTAACAGATACCCTTTAGTACTGGCTCCTTTCACTTTGCAGGAACCTTAAGCAGCGCCAAGACCATAACTCACAGCTCCATAACTCAATTGAAATCCTGCTTCATCACCGATAGAAATCCCAATGCAGACAGCTTCAACCGCAGCAGACTACTCGCTCGGTGGAAACCTCCGGGATTTCCCCCCACTAATCCACTCAATTGCAAACAAAAGCCCAGCTTACACTGCGCCTCGACTCCCTTCTCTTCAAGAAATCATTAGAAAACCCCGGCGGCACCACATGACAGAGTACATTTTTAAGGGCCACCAGCGGCAGCACGTTAATCCCTCGTCCCAAGGGCCAAGGGGCCGGAGCATGCAAAGCAAACCAAACCAAAGCAAAGCACAGCCATCCCGTGGTAATTAATTTTTCAAAGTTGTCACTCCAGCAAAGCCACGCCGATGGACACACGACGGCCCCCACACACGTGCACGTGTGGCGAGCAACTTTCCATTCAATTTGAAGCCCAATCGATTCATTTGTCCATCACGTGTCTCATTCAATCGAACTCCTGTCCCGGCGACATAATGAACCCGAAGCAGAGGAAAAAAAAGAACCCAAACCGAAAGCAGGAAACGAAAACGGGAATAAAAAGAAAAGCACGAATATCGAAGGACAAACCGAAATCACATGCATACAACTAAAATTCAATATCTCCCACACCTCGGCGGGGCGACAAGTCCAAAGGACAGCAGAGCACCCGCCCACAGCAGTGCAGTGAGGGATTTTCGAGAGGCGCGGTGTGAGGAGCGATGTAAAACAAAAGCGGAGACAAATTTAAAGTTTTCCTTCTTCGATGGGGCGGCACTTCAGTGCAGCGAGTTAGACCTGCTGGGCGATAAGCATAAACTTTTGCACCCCACTCAGGCCCATCAGTCGACGTCATTCGTGTGTTCGAGAAAGTTCACAGTCGTCCTCGTCCTTTGCTTCGTCGTCAGCGTCGTTTGTTCGCCCGTCTGGGGCAAAACATTCTGCAACTCATTTACTCCTATCTGTCCATCATCCTGTCTGTCAATTTGTCTGTCTTGCTATAGAGAGTATCTGTCCATCACTTGTTTCAGTGCTCCTCTGTTCTGTTTCTGGGGCTACTACCCGTTGCACACAGGCATCCTTCACCGTTGGCATTTCAAATGAATGGGTGGTGGTGGGTGGGAAACAGGAAAAATCCACAGAAGCCCTCAGATCGAAGACCAAAGACTGCTGCCGGGCGGGTGAACTGGCGGACTGACAGGAAGAAAGTTAACTGCATACGCTTCCAATTCGTCGTCCTGTATGACAAGTCGAGAGAGAAGTAGTTAACACGTCGTGTCCTTTCATGCTCTCTCTCTCGGTGCGACAGAGATGGTGTCGGTGGCTGTTGAAAGTTTTCCTTTTGTTCGGGATTTTTCGCAAATCTCCGAGAAGAACTGTGGATATGTGCGCCACCAAGGGGGCTGTTCAAGGACGAGGATAAAACTTTTTTAATGACAAAAGGGAACTTTTGACGAAACGAAAGAGGTGCGCAATTCAAATGGCACAAAGGGCGATGGTAATTAGAAGGAGGAGGCGGGCGAGGAGAGGGGAATGGCGTCGTTGGTGTTTGGCGGACTTAAGAAGTTATGGACGTATCCGTCTTATCTCGGGCACTGGGGAGTAATTCGTGTAATCAGATTCGCTGGGCGGCTGAGTGGGTGGGTGGCTGTGTGCACTCTCAAGGGGTGGACATGTGCTGAGGGTCTCCACTCAATTTAGACTTCCCCTGGGCTTCGTGGAGTCTGTGAAGAGTGTCACCGAGTGCCATTGGAAAGAGGGTCATTCGCCAGGACCCCGAAAAGGAAGGACATTTGGCAGGACACTCCATTTAGGACCCATTTGAAGGAAAATCGAGTGGAAATTCCCTGAAATTAGGAACCCACAAGCCGCCTTTACAAACAGCCGGGCAACCATCAAGTCTCACAGCTCCCCTCCGCTCAGTCACACATCATCGTCGCAACGCACAACAGAGCGGGCCACGAAGGAACGTTCCCCCATAAACATGAAGTTGTCACATTCCAACAAATCACATAAACAAGCGCTTGACATGTTCAACACGCTGACATCGGTGCTAGGAAAAATATTCCTCGGATCTTGGCAGCCGACGATGAACAGCCAACAGCCAACAGCCACCGGCCGAGGCAGCGTCGTCAGGAACGATCTTCTTAATCAGCGACAGGGCAAATTATGATGATTATGAGCTGACGCGGTTTGGCTCTGCTCACGCTCGTCACAGCGGCGTGTCAAGCAATCGCTGTCGACCCGAATGCGCACACACACACGTCCAATGCACGGCGCACACCAGACCCGCTGTTGGACGGTCTTTGCCGTGCCCCATCGTCGCAATTCATACGACCAATTAGACATCGCCACCTGTCAGCAGTTCGTCATTCGTGGCGTAAGGCCTAAGGAGACCGAATCCGAATTCAAGAGCGCCTGTGGTAGTGCTGCCGAGCAGCGTCAGTGGAATCTTCATTAAGGGATCGTGCAACGGCCCCAAAATAGACGGACAGACCACTGTGGATGTCGAAAGACATTCATCACCCGCCGCAGTCCGAAATAGAAACTAGCTGCGAGCCGCGATGAATGATGTCCTCGAGTCTTCCGGCGCGCACGCTCAACCCGTTCATGGCTGCTGGCTTTGTCACAGTTGTTCGTTCGTTGTTTGTGCGCGCAATTCACAGGATATGACAGGCCGCAGACAGTTGACAGATGACTGAGTTGTCTGAGTGATGGACCTGGTGCTGCTGTAGCACGCTTTGGCAACGAGCTCGCTCAACCGTTAGATGAGCACCACGCTGCAAGATGTGTACAGATTTGTCATGTCAAGGATTGACGGGCACAGGAGGAGCTGCGAACAGAACATTGTGTAACATTGTCTCGCACGGCACAGTGGGGTGGCGCTGGGGTTGTGAATGAAACGGTGATCGGGGATAGGTGGCTCCATCTGCATTTCAAGGTTAGAACGCGCGTTCCCTCTTCAATCGACATCCCCGCTCATTTCGGTTTCAAATTACTTTTGAAGAAGTTCCATCGTCGACTCCGTTCAAACGCAACTGATGGCCGCCCAGTGCGCCCGCCCACCTTGTGACTCCACATGACTTCACATCGAATGTCTTTCTTCGATTCTGCCAACGTGTCAGTTGTCCACCGCCCAGCGATGGCAAAAATTCAATAACATGCTCGTATCTCAAGCCAACCTCCACCCGCCACATTCCCACAAATGCATTCACTGAGCTGAATACATGACAACCCACCCACCCCACCCCCACCCCCAGCCATCTCCGTTCGTCTTCCGATTGTATGACCTCCATTTCGGGGAGAGCTTCGATCCGTGCTGCCTGTGTGCCACACTGTAACGCAAACATTCATCCATCGATCCGGTCTATAACCGGTTCGCCTGTCCGCCTGTCCGTCTGCCTGACGTCCATCGTAATCACAAATGGAGTTCTCAAAAGAAAAGTTCACTTCCTTATGTGAAATATTCGCCTTCCAGCCATCACCACCACCAACAGCATCCCCCACCAGTCGAGTGCAATCGGAAGCTTACAGCATCCAGAGTTTCGATGTATTGCCTTCTAAGAACCAAAGCAGTGGCAGCGGCAGCACTGGCAGCAGCAGCAGCAGTAGAACGTAGCGCAGAAGTGAAGAAAAGTTGATGTCACATCCAATTTCAATCGATCTCGGGTAAAGCTTGAAACCGTCCACCATTGGGGACAGTCTACTGACAGCATTTCAGTTGGCGTCACACACATACAGCGGCAGCGTTGCAACCCACCCGCCGTTCATCCATCCATCCAGCATCCAAGTGGGAGGCAGGGATACAAAGCAAAGACGATGATGAAGACGACGACGAGGACGACAATCACGATGCAAGAGACGAGAGAGACAGAGAGAGAGAGGGAAAGGAGTTCGATGGGTTATGGCCTTGCATAACCGGCACTAGCCACCTCAGTCCACCGCCCGAAATCCATTCAAAACGACGACGACAACGTCAGCGGCCACGACGAAGACCAAGACGAAGACGAAGACGAAGACGAAGCCATCATCAATATAAACCACCAGACCGACCAGCGTTAGGAAAGTCCCAAGGAAAAGGTGGAAACTCGATGAACTTTTAATCCTCCATGCGAAATGTAAAAATATCCTTCGGAGGGTGGGTGGTGGTGGTGGTGGTGATTGTCGGTGACCGAGGACGGCGGTGGACACAGAGAGACAAGAAGATGACACGACCAGCTGATGGGATGGGAAAAGTCATTTTTGAAGTTTGCCCAGCAGGAGTGGTGTCGGATGAAGGACTTATCCGAGCGGTGCGAGGAAATTTGTGCCACCACAAGGGGGGTTTGCTGATGAAGTGGAGTTTCAGTCAATCGCAGGTTGGTGGGCTTGCTGTTGTGTGGAGAACTATTTCAAGGGGAAAGACGCTGTCAGGAGAGGTGAAATCGCGGGGAAAGTGTTCAAGTAGTGGATGAAGACGTTATCGCGACTGTATTTAGAATGGGGTCGATGGGGTGTCATCGGAACTTCATCAAGAAAGGGTGTTTGACCATTTCAGTCAATCTGAGGTTGCTTGGAGAATCATTTCGCAAGAACGAGTAAAAAATCGCTGTCAAGGGCTACGACATAGTGGGGAGAGTCGTCTTTCAATTCGTGTACAAGGACGCCATCGCGACTGTGTCCAGAAAGGGGTCGAAAAACGCCACCGGAAGCACATCCAAAAGGTCGTCGGAATACTTGGCCAGAAGCCAATCGGTGGTGATCCTGGGAAAATGCATCGGATAACGTCGCCCAATTTGCGTCTAATTTCCGGCGGATAACTTCTTCGAATGTACGTCGAGTGTATTCCTGGAATGGAAGAGCGGGGGATAAGCTCCACGTTATAGGGTAAAGAGAGCTCGTTGGAGTAGCAAGACCTGCCTTGGATAAGGTCGCTAGATTCACGTCGTACTCGCTTTGAAAAGAGCCAAAGATGATGGCCGAAGTTGCGTTGAAAGCTTCCACAGAATCGCTTGGGATAATGCCATAAAATCTTGGCAAGTTCGCGTTGTTAGAACGACGATTATGAGATGTCCAGTCTCCTAACCACAGTCGAAGTGACGTCCCACAACCCAAATGGATGCTGGTCCAAAAAGGGTCTTAAAATGGCTACGGATGACGAAAAAATCGTGCCAGACGGTTGCCTTATAAGAACAGTCTCGATAAGCCTCTTCAACTTCGTTTTGGACAACAACGCAGAAATGGCATAGCCAAATGACGTGTGGAGGCGGATAATGCTGTCCGAATTGCGTTGGATAATGCTGGACGTCGCCACATTCGCTTAAACTCGTCCAAATTTGTCCGTTGGTGTCAAGGGAATCCCCTCGGATAATACAAAACAGCATTTAAAATGCCTGCTATAACATTCGGATAAAGTTGTCAAAATTGTATCACTTAACGGCGACGGAATTGCATCGGATATCCAAATTGTGCTACTAAACGTGTCAGACAACGAGGACATCACAAACTCTTTTAAACCGCATCGGATAACGTCGTCAAATATGTTTGAGTAGTGTGCCAAATGTTGCCTTTTAAGCGTCGACGATATAGTGTCGGACAACATCGCCATAGATTATTCGGATAAATTCAGCCCAATTATCCCTTTTAACTTCAGACAGCTATGGAAATTATGCAGGGAGAATTCGAAGTGGTGTCATGACAACGGATTGATGATCAACGCATCCAAAACTAAGATGATGCACATCAGAAGTCCTCAGTTTAAGGCTACCCAACAAAACATTTGGTATAGAAATGATAGCTGCAGTAGTTCCACCAGTTGCGTAATCGACATAGTAGACAGATACAAGTATCTTGGAGTCATCATCGACAGTAATCTATTATGGGACAAACATATTAACCAGTTGCGCATGAGCCTTAAAAGAGCTGTGTATGCGCTTACCCATCTTAAATATCACGCACCAACGTCAGTTCTTAAACAAGTGTACTTCGCCCTGTTTGAGTCAAAGTTAAGATACGGTATATTGGCATGGGGCAACGCATCGAAGACACATTTACAAAAACTTCAGAAAATCCAAAATACAGCGTTGAAGCAAATATGTGCAGACAATCGTCGCAATGGGTGGTGGCCCGTGGCGTTGTGGGTACGTGCGTCGACCCCAACCTCGACGTCGTAGGTTGGATTCCAGCTCTGAGCGACAGAAATAATTTTCACAGCCCCACCTCTTTCGAGTCACTGACAATGCTCAAAGAGTATTTCCTGTCTAGAAAAAAGCTTCTCAAACTTGGCCGTTCGGAGTCGGCGTAAAACTGTAGGTCCCTTCCACTCGTGAGAGAACAATAGCACGTACAACACGAGTGGTTGCTGAGAAGCTAGGCCCTGGTCCTCTACGGGCTGTGGCGCCACCGATATATAATCGTCGCAATGTTCCTGAAGAAGAAAGGCTGAATGTACTCCAAGTTGAAGATATCTTCAAGATGACTCTGATCCTCGAGTATTACGACGACAATCGGCTTATATCACCAATCAATCACGAGAGAAACACAAGAAGACGTGCTCGAGCTATGTAAGAAGTTCCACGATTCCACAACAACTATGGTAAAAAGCAGCTGAAATATAGAGTGCCTGAGATATTAAACACACTCCCACTCGAGCTAAAAAATGTATATGTAATACCAAGCTTACCCACATAAATTTAATTTGCAACTACGTGACACAACCTTCTGCAGATACGCCCCCTAGGCTTCGCAGAAACGTATAAATATTGTTGAGTTTTGATAGAGATAAATAAATAAAAATGTTCAAAAAAAAAAAAAAGTTCAAGAAATTGCGTTGGAAAATGTCGCCAGATGTCGCCACATTCGCTAATCCATCCATCATCCAAATTGTTCCGTTGGTGACGGTGGAACCCCCTCGGATAATGCAAAACGGCATTTAAACTGGCTCCTATAGCATTCGAATAAAGTTGCCAATTTTGTGTCACTTAACGGCGACGGAATTTCATCGGATAATGTTGCCAAATTAGAAAACGAAATTGCAGCGAAGAATGAGGACATCAGACCTCATTTAAACTGCATCGGATAACGTCGTAGAATATGCTTAAGTAGTGGCCCAGATTTTGTCTTCCAAGCATCCACTGTATCCTGTCGGATAGCGTCGCCATAGAGTACTCGGATAAATTCAGCCACACTATGCCTCTCAACTTTCACGAAATCTCATCGGATACAGTAGTCCCATACACGACGAAAGAGTTTTCCTGGAAGGTGCCGAAAAATCTCACTGGAATCGCATTGAAAACGTCACCAAATCTGCCTCGGATAAGCAAAACCAGAGTGTGGCAAGAAAACACGGTCGAAATGGCGTTGAAATCGATTCCTAAGAGATGTGGCTCTCTCTCTCCATCAAGTCCTGCACTCAGTTCAAAGAAACCGTCACCTGCAGTCAATCAACTGCCAGTAGATGACGACGACGACGGCGACAGCGACGACGTGTAAGTGAATAAGATTCTCCTCACCTTGATCCCGCCCACTCGCCGATTTGTCCACAAGATGCATATCCTTCAGGATTTCACCCTCGTCCAACTGCTCAACCATCCCACGACTCAAAGCTTCTTCAGACTTTCTCTGCCGCCTTCCCCTTTCATGCGTTCAGGGTCAGTCTTTGAATGCAAAAGTTGTGTTGCTTGCCCATCAAATCCAGGAGCTGGAACTTTGACTGAAACTTCAATAGCGGCTAAGGACGAGAAATGTGCCATGGATTGAGATCCCACTGCCCATTAGAAGATTTTACGACGGATAGACGACGACGACGACGACGGAGACGAGAAAGACGACAAGAATGTCAACGACAAGGAGATGATGGCTCCGGCTCTGGTCCTGGCCCTGCTGCAGCAGCAGCTCGTGGTGGTGCTCCTTCTAATGACGATGATGAAGTTGTTGGCGATACATAGCCATTCACCCGCCTCCTCGCCCCGCCGCAAATAGAATTTTCCAGAAATGTCATTCATCTCTCGATTCCTCGCCCGCTCGTTGTTTTTGCGCGACTGAATGACTTGAAGATGTGTCTGTGATGGCCATCGCCACCGCTCCAGCTTCGGCGATGAGTTGATGGGGGTGGTGTGCATCGATTGACGCGCCAACCCCATTCAATCTGCACACACACACACACACACCGACACACTCGCACTCACACATGAGCAGCGCTGACGCGTTCGCTCGGTTCTTTAATTTTTATTCTGAGGCTTCCTCATTCCGTTCCGTTCGTTTGACACTTTTCCAATCATTTTCTCGCCTTCCCCCTCCGCCCGCGCAAGAATTTTCAACTTTTTTTCCCGCCAGACCGCAGTTTTTGTATTTCCCCCGGAGTGGGTCGAGCGGGCGGCCGCCATGTTTGGAGGTCAGAAGCTGTGCTGTGTGCAGCGTGTAGCTAGCAGTTGATGACAACGTCGAAGAATATAAAATCAAACGAAACGTTGCAGTGGAGGAAGACAAAGACGCTCTCAACAAAACCCCAAGTGTGGAACGGGGCCGGGCCGGAGCCGGGGCTGGGGCGAAAGATTTCAGGAATTGATGACGAAAGTGGGGTTGGGGGCTGCGACGACATCTTGATTTCATTTCCGCTGCGCGTTTTTGTCTTTTCTCGCCTCCAATCATCCTTCGAGAGGCCCGTGTGTCCCGGGCTTGACGACGTCGTTGGCGTCGTTGGCGTCGCTGTCGTCTTGGTGGCGGCAGCGCTGGTGCTGCATTCGTCTTCACAATCGGAATGGCGAGGCGGAAAAAGAACTGAAACTGACGAGAGGTGTGGTGTAGGCTGAGAGCCGCGACAGATGGAGGAAACTTTCCAGTTCAGACATCAATGTTTCATGTAACAGACAGGGTGGCAGTTGGCAGCGGCGGGGGCGACGCTAAACTGATGATGCCCCTGCTGCTGGTGGAATTGAATGAAGTTTGAAATTTCTTTCTCGAGCTGAGTTGAGGAGCATCCACGATTCAATCCGCGGGGAACTTTAAAACGAATCCATTGACAAGCTCACCCTCCATCTCCTGGTGGCCTGCGCCGTCTCCCCCGATGACAGCCGGAATGCATGCCCCAGCGACCATCATCGTTGTCCGTGTCCATTATAAGCTGTTGCGTTTCGCGTCTCCATACCCGCAGTCGGCGAGAGGAGCCCAGAGTACACACATATCCACGACGACGACGAGGAGGACGCCATTATTGTTAAGTTGTCGCCTCCCTGCATTGTGTCCTGCTATCTTGGGGTTTTAATTAAACAATTTAACCGCTAAGAGGCGATGTTCACGTTACATATCGCTGCTGTAGGCAGGCGGTATCGCATCTCAGGCGCTCTCAAGAGCGACACAACGACGACGACGCGTCGCGGTCGCTTCGGTTGAGCAAAAGGGATATCGTCACTTTTTGCCAGACGCGGCCGGAGTTTGTCGCTGAAGTGGTTGTCGTCGGTGTCGTTACCGTCATCAGATCATTGTTGGCCCCGTTGAGTGCTTGTGAAAATGATTCTAAGTGGGAACTGGAGAATGCCTTTTTTCACAAGTGGGAACTACACGTGATTGTTTGACTTTAACTCGAATGCGGGAGGCGAGTTGAGAAGATGATGGCGATGGGGATGATGTGGTGGAGGTGGGGGAGGGTGGAGGTTGGGGAGGGTGGAGGTGGGGGAGGGTGGAGGTGGGGGAGGGTGGAAGTGGGGGAGGGTGGATACCAGGTGGATGGCGTTGTAGTGTACAAGAAGGAAGGTGTGTCAGCAAAGGAGGAGAGGGCAACGATTTTGACAACAAACAACATTGACGTCCAGCTGCCCAAGATTTGCCATTTCATCACGTTTCGTCTCATGCTTGAGAGACAAATATAAAAATTCCGGCTAATTTATCATCACATTCCGACATCGGTCATCATCACGGCCTCAGTGAGGTGCGGGCAATTCGTAGCATCGTGGAACAGATTGAGGGTGAGTATACTCTTTTGAGCCGTAAGACGCCAACTAGATGGAGAGTGATGCGAAATGAAGAAAAACTTAGCCGTCGTCGCGGCAGTCAGTACACAAGAAGACACAGTAACGTCGATTCGGTGTCGATCAGCTGAGTTGGGCATCGGATACGGCCGTTTTGGGAATGTTTTGAAGCAAGACTTCAACCGAATGTTGATATGATCTCGGACAAATCCCATTTTTTACCTATTGGTTGTTCCCTCTCGTCAAGGGGGGTTAAGGAAGAGGAAGCCTTTAAGTTTATGCCATTGTGATGTAAACTCCGCAAACTCTGGTAAAAGGCATGGCCTGTTATCCATGACTCACGAGGCCATTGCCGGGTTGATCGTACATACATTCGGACTAAATACGGCCGGCTGCCGATCGAGACAGAACGACCACCACACGCTCGCATACTGCCACCATTCAGGCTTGACTCCAAATGCTCTCCTGGCGTACCAGGGTAGGCCGTATCCGCAGTCAGTTTTTATTCTACTTGTCAGAAAGGAAGTGGCTAATGCACTTCGTTAGCCATTTTTGAGATACGATTTCTTCGTGCTACTGTAAGAGTTACTCGCCAGGATAAGGCGAGAAAGAAGGCGGTACGCCAAGAAACTCAATGAGCAGCTACTTCTTCGAATGCAAAGAACTATGCTTCGAATGTCGCCCATCCCTTCACAGACTTCCGAAGTGTGCCTTAGGTGCGACGCCACCGAGTAGGCAACCCCTTGAATGACCCAGGACGAGGTGGTTGAATCAAACCGATCAGGCTTAAAATTGAAGAAGATATCCAAGAAAAGTAAGAGAATTTGACAGAAATGTCAATTCGTGCCGACCAGGTGAGTTTGAAATCACCAGAGAGACAAGCCGGCTTTTGGATTTGGGCCGCTGGATTATTCTGAAGCAAGAGTTGAAGCAGGATGCACACACAACAACGCCGTGAGCTTGAAATGTTCTCGAACGGCCCCAATCTTTGGCTCATCGGCAAAGTTGTCGTTGTGGCAACACAATTCACAAGAAACACCTACATGGCATTAAAGCATCCACAAAAATCGACTTTATTGTGCGGTTTGTAACATGGGGTCCATTTTGTTTACCAAGAAGACAACGTACCCCAGCGAAATTAACAAACTTTCTGCAGCGCTGCACAACATCTATGGCGTCACAAAAGCGACACAACACATCAGGTTTTGAGGGACACACTTGGCGACTGGATTAGGTCAAATCGCTGGAGGCGGTCACCAATTGGTCGCGACTTGCCACCATTCGGCGGTTTTTTTTTTTTCTGACGTGCTTCAAGCCCTTTGTCTTGCCAATTACTTTGGACGAGTTCAAAGCTAATATTTGAGACAGTATCATCCCGTGGCGTTGTGGGCATGTGCGTCGACGCCAACCTTGAGGTCATAGGTTCGATCTTTGGTCTGTGCGACAGAAATAATTTTAACGGCCCTACCGCTTTCGAGTCCTGACAATGCTCAGAGGGTATTTCCTGTCTAAAAAAAAAGGCAGACAGGACCCCATTCGGGCCTAAGTCTTCTCGTAAAAGTACAATAGCTCGCACAACACTAGTGGTTGCTGTGAAGCTAGGCCCTGGCCGTCTTCGAACTGTAGCGCCACCCATATTATATTATCAGGCAGGCACTGTACTAACTGGTGGCTCGGTCATGGTATGGGGATGTATTTCGAGTGCAGGTGCTTATAATTTGCATTTTGTAGAAGGTAAAATGGATCAAATGGCATACATCAACATTTTGAAGCAACATTTGGTGGCAAGTGTGTGTCGGTGAACTTGGAATACAAAACAATTTTATATTCTACCAAGCCAACGACCCAAAGCACACGTCACATTCAGCTAGGTCGTGGTTATTACATAATTGTCCAAAAGTGCTTAAAACACCTGCACAACCACCTGACCTTAATGCAGTCGAGCATATTTGGGATCAACTGGGACGTCAAGTAGCCCAAAGGCAATTTAGGAACATTCAGGAGCTTAAGATTGGTCTTCAAGAAGAATGGCAAAAAGTAAGACCTGAAATATGTTGTAAGCTTGTGCCTTCAATGCCTGCACGCCTTGAAGAAGTTACACTTACTCGTCTTGCCAACCCTACCCCTGGATGGTCTGAGTCTGATCAAGCGCTGCTTTCGATCTCTGAGTGCCCTGGTCACGCGGCTTCCAGTCATCAGGACCAAGCTGTCTTGCGTCCGCGATTTTTGTGCCGGAGACTCTGTAGTCCACGTCCTCCTTAAATAGAAGGCTCGATGATCGTCTTTGCTGGAACATTGGTTTTCATGCGCTCCATCTAGCCGAGCCCGAGGAGTCAACGGACTACGTACATACTCTGGTACAATTCGTAGAGTGCATGGTTGCATATGTTCAGGTTAGACGTTATGTATCGTCTCCTCCTGGGTGGTGGGCTCAAACTTAATAACAGTGAAACAGACCAACTCCTTCCATGGGACCAGACGGTTCTCGAGATGGTATTTGGAACATAAACTGCCCACAATTATATAGAAATGGTGAAATGATGCCTCAGAGGCTGTCGTGGCGAAGAGGCAGATGGTGACATGAACGAGGACGATGAGTGTGTTAAGTGGAGAGAATCGCTCAACGGGTTCATCAGGAGACGACGAAGCTCATAACTTTATCCACTTACCTAACCTAACCCAAGAAGACGCTCGATTCTAATGAACATTTACCGGTCAATTAGAACGCAATAAGTTCGCTGGTCCACCCCGTCTTCAACTGCTTCCCATATCAGATGCCCCTTGCTTACCTGCAAAGAAAAAAAAAACAAAAAATCGATTAACAACCGCTCGCATGCGCACTTGATTGAAGAAAAATTCCCCCAGACAGAGCTGGAGATTCAATCAAACCAAATGAATGCAATGTTGCGTCCCACAAGTAAACATGCGGCCATCACACAATTTTCCCCCTCAACTGATACGAACGTCCACATCATGCAAGAACCTCGTAAATATCCTCAACAAGCAGCCAAGGCCCAAGCACAGCGATCCAACCGTGTGCCGTCCAGACGACACACGGACCACCCTCCTCCTTGGTCAAACTGGGCCAACTGCTTTACGCCACCCGAGACCACGTCTAATTCTAATCGCAAGACGCCGCGCGCTTCTCTCGTGCACTTTTTTGATTGCCGCAACTTTTTGACATGCTGCCTCTGGCCAGAAAGCGATCCCCCGGTCGCATGCTTCTGCTGGCGAGGAGATACGCGATTGTGGCCACTCGTCGGCGGTGGATGCTCGGCTGCTGCTGCGCACTCAGCACACGGCAGTTACCTGTTCGCGTTAATTAACGATCCCTCAACTGATCGAATAAATTAACCGCGATGTCATGCCGGCATACCGTGATTGAGCGACGAGACGGGGCACAGGACGCGCTGCGCTCTGGCCGTGGACCGTGAGATAGATACGCGCCGGACTTGAGGAGAATGCAAGCGTCCGCGATTAAAAATAGGACAAGTGACCCCGGAGGGTACACGTCACCTCCCACCCAGCCCCGGGCCGCCGCGGTCGGTGGTCATAAATTTTGCGTGCACTATTGGCATTCGACTGATTGGATAAGATTTGCGATCCCTCAGCCGACCGGGCCGCCATCAGTGTCTCGTCCCGCAGCACACACACACGTAAGCCGAAACCCACAGGCGATGACGACGCGCGGACGACAAAGAAATGTGTTATCGCGGGGAATTTCGACATGCAACATCGCGTTGCCTCGTAGCTTCTTGCCGCCGCCGGGCCGAGACTCGAGGGGCTCCTCCTTTCGCGCGGCGGGCATCCAAAATCTGCCGATCGCCGGGTGAGTGTGTGTGTGCGCGCGGGCAGGCAGGAGAGTGTTGTAAGCTTGTTTCACCTCTCGGATCCAATTCAAATTTACGAGAGTGATCATGTGAGCTCGCAGAAGTGAAATGGGTGCCCCTACATTTGACACATTCTCGTGGTGTGCGCTTGTCCGTCCGTCGGTAGAGTGGGAGAGGCAAGAACCCGCCGATGGCGAACGCGAAGACGAGGACGAGGACGAGGACCAAACCACCAAGGCAGCCGAGCCGTCAAGATGCTTCAATGTGCTTTCGAAAGCATTATCATCGTCACATGTCGCTCACTAATTGATTTTTCTTGTCGCCTGAATGTTGGATTTGTTCCTTTTGCCGGGGATAAGCAGTGGGGCGAGCGACGAGTCGACGACGGGGCCATGGCGATGTCAAGACGTTATATCCGCTCAGTGGGCCCGATTGGGACACACCACTGCGCTGAGAGATGTATACGAGGTGAGAGAGTGAATTCATTGCAAAGACGAGGCTGTGAATCTGTGATGTGTGTTTGTCTGGCAGCGTCGTGCACGAGACGAGGTGTTGGGCTGGATTTTTTTTTATGGGACTGAAGAGCTGTTTGCGTTCGAAATGATGGCACATGGGTCAGCGCTCAGGATAAGAGGGGGCAGAGGGGGCGCAGTTTTAGATGTAGGAAGTCGTGTGAGTGGTCATGTACTCGGACTGACATTTTGTCTGTGTGCCACTAGATGATGGCCGAAGGAGTGGCAACAGTGAACAGCCGGGTGATTGCTATCAAAGGAGTGCTTTTTTCCTCAACGCGACGGCTGAGAGGTCTGCCTGAATGGTGGCAGTCAAAAAAGGACAGGACTACTGTGGGTGAACTGTGGCACCCCATGAAAGTGACACCAAAAGCAAGAATTTCTGGCCATGACCAAACCACTGGATTGTCTCTAGTGACGCCGCCTTGAAATCCGAAAAGCACAGGACTAAAGTAGGTCCCCTGTGGCACCCCATGAAAGTGACACCAAAATCAGATTTTTCGTGAACTTCTTCGGTGGCCATGAAACCACTGGCTAGGCTAATCAATGAGCATCATTTTTGGAAGACTTCTGACACACCAATGTGGAACCCAAAAACCACAGGACTAAAATCGGTCTCCTGTGGCAGCAGATTTTTTTTCAATTTCTGGCCATGTCTAAGCCACTGGATTGACTCATCATCGAGCATACTTTTTAAAACTACAGAGACCCTAGCTATGGACTCTCGCCCTATTGATGCCTGTTCTGCTAAGGCCATAGGATTAGAGCCCCAATACCACAAGTCCACCAGACGATATAGCTCTCATAGTTGTACACGCGAAGTCGAGTCAACAAAAAACGCAGCCATTGGCGAAATAAAGCGATGGCTTGACACTGCAGGTCTCGAGCTGGTGGACCACAAAACGAAAGCCGTCATGAATACAAGCACAAAAACCGTGGAATATATTAATATTCAAGTCGGCCACCAGAGTATTCGATCAAAGGAAGCAGTAAAATACGTGGGAGTGATCTTGGACTGCGGTTCAAGCAACATGTGAACTTTTTCTTCTTCTTTGGCTAGCGCTACAGTCCTTGGTGGACCTGGGACATGCCTAACGCGGTCTTGTGCTAGTTGCTTCCAGTCACGCACGTTCATCTTTTGCAAGTCCTCCTTCTAGCTGCCTGCGCCACCGTAGGCGTGGTCTTCCTTTACCGCGTTGTCCCTCGGGGTTGGATTTGAAGACTTTCCGGGCCGGAGCATTGGTGTCCTTTCGCTCGACGTGACCTAGTCATCTGAGACGAGAGATTCCAACTCGTTTGACTGTGTCGTTGGCACTGTACAGCCCGCACAGCTCGTCGTTCCGTCTCCCCCTCCAAACACCATCCTTAGATACGGGACCGAAGATAATTCGAAGGACTTTTCTCTCGAAGCGACCAAGAATATCCTAGTCCACTTTAGTTAGTGTCCATGCTTCTGCTCCATTAAGAAGGACTGGGACTATCAAAGTAAGGAAACGATCAAGAAACTGTCCACGGTATACAGACTCTGCGCCATAAAGACGTGAAATAAGTGTTTTGAGTGATCTCCTACCGTTCGGCTTATATAGCGAAGACATTTAAACTTTGGACCATTTTACGATGCTGGACGAGATCCCTTCAGTAGGAATCTCAAGTTCCAAATTTAGAAATAAGCTTATGAGCCTATTTCTCCACCTTGGTAGGGATGGCGAGACCCATCTAACACCTCTGGTACTCTTTGGGTCGTAGCAACCGGTTGTTCTCTGCAACTCCACATTGACTTGGATCAGCACCTTTCACGTCTGGGAGGCGCTAATGCCCATGGCCTTAATGGAAACTCCACTCCACTTCCCCCCGCGACTTTGGGTTTTAAACCACAGCCACCACGATGCTTCCACTTGCGGGTCAACCTCAAGCGATCAGGATGAGACCTATGCGGGTCACACGGGCGGAAGCCTGATCTCCCGTGGCACCAGACTATAGCCTCTGGTCAATCCAGTAGGATGTCATAACATCCCGGGACTGGCTGCCATTGTTATAAAGCCGAAGACTTATTGTGCAATATCTAAAATAAGATAAGGCACTTACTGTTTATTCCTTTGCGAAGGTGAAACCATCATTTTGACAAGCAACGGAGTAGGGTAGCACAGGTCTTTAGCGCAGGATCTTAGTCGCCTTTTACGACAGGCATGCCTTACCTCGGGTATATTCTACGACTCCTACCCGAAGGGTGAGCGCCATAAGGACTATAAGCAGCCATCGGACAATCTCGGACGAAGCTGCTTTTGTCATTGCACGTATGATCCCCATCGACATTCTCGCAGACGAGATGAGCCGACTTTAGCGCAGGAAAACCCCAATGCGAACTGAAGCCAGGGAAGTAAGGAGAAGGAAATCGGAAGAAATAATGCACTCAATAGCCCTATGGCAAGATCTATGAGATAATACCACAAAGTGCAGAGGGACTCATACCTTAATTCCATAAATCGATATATGGGTGAACAGAGTGCAGGAAGCTGAAACTACCTCTCTGGCCACGAAGGGTAGCGCAAGTATCTGCAGAGATTTGGACATGACCACTCCCCCTATTGTCCAGAGTGTCCAAACCAGGAGGAGGATGTAAAGCACGCAAATTTCTTTTGTGGATGTTCACAGGAATGGAGAGAAACCCTACCAGACCCGCGAGAAATACCTGCTAGACATCTTCTCCTTCTCTTCTCCTTTAATTGGCGCTACAGTCCGTGGTGGACCTAGGCGGCAACCAAAATCCCTCTCGAGCCAGCACCATCTTTCTTCCAGCTGCGCACACCAAGTTGGTTGATGTCCTTCTCCACTTGTGTGCGTCATCTCCTTGGAGGACGTCCTCTGTTACGTTGTCCAAATAGCTTGGAATGGAAGACTGTTCGGGCCATAGCTCTGGTGTCCACCCGCTCTAAATGATGTAGCCATCTTAAGCCTTGGAGCGGAAGACGCTAAGCTAGGTGCATGCCGCTGTACAGCCTGTACAGTTCGCGGCTGAACCTTCGCCTCCAAACGCCATCAACGCAAAACAGGACCAAAGATCGCACGCAGAACTTTTCTCTCAAAACAACCAGGAGCTTCTTCAGCCGCTTTCAATAGCGTCCATGTCTCTGGGCCATAGCTAGAGTTTGCCATCGTCATCATCAGACATGGCGCTGTATGGCTCGTCTCTACGCACGCTGTCATATCGACAAATCGGTGGTGTGCTTTCCTCCGACCATATCTTGCAGATGAGCTGGTGCATGCGCCCAACCAGGTCATCTCAAGCTGCTGCTAGACATCTGCGGATTGCTAAAAACCGTGGAGACCGAGAATAGAATCCGAAAGAAGAGCGCCAGAACAGGCAGAGCAAGTCACGGAGTAGCACAAAGTACTTACCAGTCCCGCGAAGTAATACCTAACATCGGTACCGTGGGGAGAGTGGTGGGATAGTGCTGTATGTGAGTTAGGTTTTTCCCAAAATCGAGTACTTAGGTTTTTCGAATCTTCCATGTCGACAGCTATTAGTTGCCACTTCATTGGACGTAACCAAAAAAAAGCCACAAGTCCACCCCACCTCCCAACCCCATTCACACACACAACTCCAAACGAACACGGATAAGCAAAGAGTCAAAAAAATACCACATCAGGACTACACCCAGTCACCTGCGGCACTCCATTGAATTTCCATAAATCTCTTGGCAAAACTTTTCCCCGCCCTCGTTGGCTCATAACTCAATCGGTGAAACATCCAAACTATCGCCGCCCACCCACCATCAGCGTGTGCAATCAATCAAAATAGGGGAAAAAATTGTTGTTCCTGCATTTTTTTGCTTGCGCTCTCTCTCCACTTTATTGAAATATGCAACCGGTTGTGGGGAAGATACTTCACGTCGGTACACGTCGCTGTGCAACGAGTTTATCTTCGCAGTCTTGTATCCATCGGCACTATCAACTTGTTATACGTGTGTGTCTCCAATCAACTTCATTATCCGCGCGATGGGTGCAAAGGGTTTGCCCACACTTTTTAGCCAGCCCCACAGACACACACACACTCTGTGCACATCCATCAGTTGTTTGCCTTAGATGGTCGTTATTACCTTCGGAATAGTTGACGTAAATTATCGATAACCATCGATAGTTTATGTCACCCCATTGACTTTGATATATGACGAGTCCCCTCACAAATCATAAATAATCGTAAGTCCGATAATAAATTTAAAGTTTCCCTCTCCGTCCGGCCATGGGCGACAGTCAGAGGGAGAGTGAGAGAGCGAACGGGATTGATGGAAGAAGGATGAGGACTTAGACGGATTCTGACGAATGATGAACTGCAGTAGTTGCACAGAGTGTATCTATCACCACGAGCACCACCCAACTGCCTGTTCACACAGCAGCAGCAGTAGCAGTGGCAGCGGCAGCGGCAGCCCCTTCATCGTCAGCATCAACAGCACAACACGAAACGTCAGGGTGAACTGCATATGGCTGAGATTACAATGATGAATGCCACCATGCTACAGGTGACACATGAGAAATGTTGTTATCGCCGCCGGGGCCTGCTCGGACGTGGGCCGCAGCGGGTGGGTGGTGTGCAGGGCGGAGGCTGCTGTCAGCCATGTAGGTACTCCTTTTTCTGTTTGTTGTCTTCGCTTCGTTTCCCACGTATTAAATGGTGGCCACGGCAAGAGTCTCCCAGTCATTATCGTGTCCAGAGATGGATGGGCTGAACTGACAGTTGCACTTTTCAACAAGTCAAGGTGTATCGCGTAACCGAAACGTCAAGGCGACAATGTTGTGTGCGGCTGTTAGACGTGCTGGATGGAATGGCTTTATCCGCTTCGGCGGTGATTGATTTATTGACTCAGGCAATTGTTGAATGATGCAAGCGATGCGCGCCAGGAGCGTGGTGTTGATTGAAACGTGATCCGTGGGAGCATTTACGGTGATTAGATCCGGAATGGAGTGGAATGGTGGTGGTTCGCAGTGGACCTGTGGAGGAGAAGGCTGACCCGGACGAAGATGGACTGGTAGACTGTAGTTCAGCAAAGTCTTTTTCATTTAAGGGCTTCTTATTGATGCAGTCCTGGGCGGACCTGAGCCTCAACCAACACGCATACCCAATTGTCGCGATCTCTGGCTAGTTGTTTCCAGATCACAGAGTCTTACCGCATTTGCAGGCAACCACCATCCTTTCTTCTTCTTTGTATGGCACTACAGTCCGGAGTGGACCTGGGCCTCAACCAACATCAAGTCTCTCTAACTAGAGCGATCTCTGACAAGCTGTCCCCAGTTTCGCACACCAAGTTGGTTGAGGTTCTTCTTAACTTAATGGCGGGCGTCCTTTGTTGCGTTAGCCCACAATTTCGGATTCGAAAGCATTTCGAGACGAAGCTGAGTCCTCCCTCAGTGGGCGTTGGATCCGAAGACGCCTGGCTAAGCTCACTGCGGTGTATAGTCCCTACTGTTCGTGGTTAAGTCTTCTCCGACAACGCAAGCAGGACGAAAGCTCGCAGGCAGAACTTAACTCTCGAAGAGACCAAGTGCTTCTTCATCCGCTTTTGAGATTTTCCATGCCTCCGTACCGTATAGCAGGACTGGGATGATCAGTGTGATATAAACAATCAACTTGGACCTTCGAGAGAGGGCTCCATTACTCAATTGCCTCTTGAGCTCAAAGAAACAGCGGTTGGCAGAGTTATCCCGCGTTTGATCACGATTTTGATGTAATTCGTGTAGATAACTCCGAAGCCTCAAAAGATGAAGCCCTTAACTACCTCGAAGTCAATTCCCAAGTCAAGGTGGTTGGAATACGTGCCGAGGACTAGATGTTGCAAGGAAACTAAACATGTGCATCGTACAATCCCTATTTGATACCCTCGCATAGAAACTAGCCTCACATCCACCATCATTCTCCGACATACCCATCACCACTGCTAAGAGCTATCTAAGCAATTGGCTCAGAGACATGGCCAACCATTACTGGACACACACGGAAGGTGTGAAAAAAATGTTCCTACCAACTATATCTCTTAGTGGAACGAAACAGCTCCTTAGACTCACAAGGAGTCAGTCTAACCACTGGCCTTCCTACTGCCCAGTAAATAAACGTCTACAAACCATGAGCCTAACACAAGATGACATCGGGCGAATGTGTTACGAGGACGAAGAAACTTAAGGACACATCCTGTGTCATTGACTAGTCAGCATACGTCAGTGACACCTAGACGGATACATCTCACCTTGAAGCGGACAAAACTGTCGCCAGTTCACCCAAAAAAATACAAAGTTTCATCACGAACTCAGGCTTCCTGCGCGAACTTGGAGGAAATTGTAGATGTGCCAACCCGAAACTTTCTTAACTCCAGTTCGAATTGTAGCGAAACGAGTTGCAACTCTAAGTTCTACTGTTGTTATTGACTAATGCGGTTCCACCCAATTAAAAATATATTCTTTTTGGTAACAGTCAAGCTCAACATCAAACTCGGGTTAGCTTAGTTTACTTGGTACACATGCACACTATCAGCATAAAACAACACATTTACTATAACAGAATGTGCATTCAAACATTTTCTGTATCATACCATTCAATCAATTGGTTTGAAGGACTAGGGAAAAAACAGCCCATATTGTCAAACAAAACAGCCTCACACATTTGGGTACAAGCTAAAAGAATCATCGAGAGAAGAGCAGGAGTCTGCTGCTCCGTCCATGGCTAACCCGAGACGATAAACCGAGTCAAGTGCACCTCTGTCTAACATAAATTTAACTCGGTTCATCTCGGTTTGGACGTAACTCCGGTTGACTCGGTTTAACAACTCGACTTGACACATCACAATAGGCACATCTGAGACCGCATTGATCAGGCGATTCCTTACCATCCCCTTCCAATATTCTTAAGTCTAAAATTCTAACTGGCTCAAAGTTATTGCTGCCCATTGTGACGCTCTGTCCAAGACGCCGATGTTGTATGTCCTTTCTTGAGGACAGTATATACTTCGATTTGGCTTCACTCACCGACGGACCCATTTTAGACGCGTTCGTCGCATTGACGGCTTGCTTAGTTCTGCTGCATCACATCTATGTCATCGGTTTATGCTACCAGACGTGCGGACATGTGGAAGATCGTGCCTCTTGTGTTGGCTTGAAAGTTTCGCATGATCTTCTCCAGGACGATGATGAAGAAATCACAAGAGAGCACGTCACTTTGTCTAAAACCTTTCCTGACATTGGAGGTCTTGGTGAGTTCGTTACTGACCTTGATGGAGCATCCAGAGTTCACCATCGTCATCCTGACGAGTTTGGCAGGAATATCGAAACTAGACATGGCGGAGTATAGGTCGTCTCCATTCACATTGTCTCATGTGACGAACAGATGGTTGGTGTCGATGTGCACTTCCTCCGTCTCTTGCAAGATCTGCCGCAGTGTGAAGATCTGGTCTATACTTTTCTGGCCTCAAGCCACACTGATATGGACCAGATTGTTATTGAACGGCTCTAGGCGGGTACACAAAACGGCAGAGTAGAGCATCTTGTGGGCGATGTTAAGGAGGCTTATCCTACTGTTTTATTTTTAATATGAGCATGCTCAAGAGGTTACGAATACCCTTAATTGTCAGCACGAGCCGTAGGTATAGAAGAGTTGTTGGCCGTAGTTGGCACAGTCAGGGGTTTCCTTTCTTGTGGATCGGGCAAACGATACAGAGACTCCACTCGTCGGACAAGCTTTCCTCAGAGCATATCTAACAGATGAGCTGGTACAGGCGCCTTGTCAGATCATCTCCAGCTGCCTTGATCAGTTCCACAGGCAGTTCGTCCACTCTGGTTGCTCTGTTCGACTTCAATCTTGATTTGCTTCCTTGATCTCGTGTAAGTCTTGGGGACGGAATTCTTGATCATTCTCGTCCAAATGAGGACAATTCTGCTGACAGCGAAATTTGTGCTCTCATCGCCGTTTAACAGTCTACAGAAGTGATTTTGCCGCCGACTGCGACTCTACCACCAATTGTCCATTTTCGTCCCGACAGGCTTCTGTCCGAACTTTATATCCCTTGGATAATTGCTACACACTTTGTTAAACCTTTCGGAACGCCTTCTTGTGGCAACACCACTCCATCTCCTCGATTCTCGCGTTCTTTCACGTGTTCGTTCACGAAAAGCTCTTGTTTTTCGTTGCAGCGTTGCCTTGTAGACCTCCTGTTAGGCTGCATGTTCCTGCCTTCACGCGTCGTCAAACCAAGTATTTCTTTTAGGTGGTGCCGTAAAAGCCGGCACATCTGTAACTGCCTAGTTAGGACATCCGTGGCGGCTTGTTTGATGGCTTCTTGAAAACGACTCACTGACTTGCGGCGGCGTCGTCGAACTTACAGAGAGTTTCTGGAAGACTTCATCGGCAAAGACCCGTCCGTTGCGATTGTAACCTGTCGACGTCAAACCGTGGTGTTCCGTCTCTACAGCGTTGATCTCTCGATATCCTGGTTCTTGCCTTGGCTACAGCAAGAAAATGGTCCGAGTCAACGTTGGCTCCTCGAATCATTAGGAAATCGAGAATAGTGGAGGAGTGCCTGACATCGATCGCAACTTGATCAACCTCATGACGGTTTATTGAACTGGGAACCACATGGTCGCTTTGTGGATGCAGACGTGTGAGAACCGCGTGCTTGAAGTTTACCTTGGTCCCTGGAAAATTAAGCGAAGTGGAAGCATCACAAAAGCCAGTTTGACCTGACTCAAGGAGGCTATCAAGGCTGACATGTCCCGTGGAATAGCGCAAGCTACAGTCTCCAGTATGAAGCACTGTCGCTCATACTCAAGGTCACACCAATGTCGTCCACCTGATCAGTCTAAACGATGCGCAGGTCCACGACCAACGATCAGTCCCAAGACAATCCACTAAGCCACAATCGACTGAAGAGATCCCTTGGCCTGTTCATTGCCACCAGTTGTAAATTGAATTCTTCGCCCGCTCCACGTTCAACTTACTAAGCAAATTTATCAGCCTCCCCCCCGAACACACACGATCCCATCGAAAAACTTCCAATTCAACCGTACTATCCCATCCATCCGTCCCAACAGCCATTCGCCACGCTACGCCGCACGCCATCCCCTAACTTCTGAATGCATCATAAAATTTTAGAGTTCCTCGAAACGGAACATCATCACCATACCATTCGTTTTGGTCGGTCGTCGTCGTCGTCGTCTTCGTCCTCCCTCGCGGCGTTGCCACCACGAAACCGGGCCAAGAGTGGATTTTCATTTTGACTTCGACATCGCGTCCTTCCACACAGCCGCACAGCCGTGGTCGCTCGTCTTGCGACGAGACGAAGTGTACAGCGTGGCAATCCCTCAATCGCCGGGCTAAACTGACTTCAGCCATTCTCAGCCGGGTTCTGTCCAATCCTGCTGCCCTATTTCTTTTTTCGCCTTCCGCCCGTCCCGGGGAGAGGATATAAAATTTTATTTGACGACGCTATTTTGTATCGATTTCCCACAATTCTGGACGATGGATGAAAATTCCTTCGAACATTAAGTCTGACTTATGACCAGGGCCGGGACGTGGCTGGCAGCGGGGTGGCGAGTGGGGCTCGAGGAATATCCTTGTGAGCTTCCAAAACTCACACAGAAAAATAATAATAATAATAATAAAATAAAATTGTGTTTACGTATCGTCCGCCTGTGTGCGCGCGGGGTGCTGTGGGTCACGGATGATTGCGGGGGCGGCGGCGGTTATGGGGACCCCCCTGAAGACGGAAAGAAATTGCAGCATAGCATTCGAATGTCCTCGTTAGGTGGAGGTCATAAACCACCGTCGCGTCGGTCGGTGTGTGTTGTTGTTTGCCAAAGAGCCGGCTCTTGGGGGTGGGTGGGGGCTCTTATTTTCGTTTTTCGTTTGCCACCCTCCAGACCTGTCGTGTGTGTGTGGAGGACAGTCGACATGACCACGACGCGAGGAGTTTGACGGTTGCATTGTCATCTTGGTGCAGTCGGTGGATGGTCATGGGAGAGGGGGCGAATGATCGAGTTATTTGATTGTTTTTCCTTTCGGTGGGACACATAATGAACTCTGCTGGAAGGAGTTACATTTTTGAGGAGTCGCTTGGATCGCCAGATGGAAGTTGATGGAACTGGCAGTTGGGAGGCTGTGATTTGAAGGGATTGTGATGAAGCAAGCGGCCGGTTGAATGCGATTTTAATTGAGTTCCTATTTCGGGCACACTTTTCATAAGTTAACGACTGTAGCCAATTTTTTCAAACTCGAGTTGGTCATTAAGAATCTTTAGATCCAGCTCTTATGGTATATTACGACAAAAGCGATTTTTCGTATATGAATATTGCGCTCACTTCTGGAGTCGCGAGTGCTCTTAACACTTTCGGCACAGTACGAGCGGCATATCAGTTAGATGAGCAGAGACCGAAGTGAATTCAGAACAAATTCCGCGGTGCTACCAGGAATTCATCAGAAAGAGGTCACCAAAGGTTCCTTCATCGCCAGGAAGTACGTGTGACTAAGCACCCATCGCGTGGTTGCACTCCTTGACGTGCTGCGAAGGCTTAGCAAAGGTCAATGACTCACGGGGAATTACTCTCTATGAGGAGACCCGACGCTAAGATGCAACCATCCCTTCTCTCCCTCCTACTACTTTCCATCTCTCCATTGCCTCTTCGGTGGGCTGGATCAAGTTGTCATAGGACACGTGGCGAGGATCCGAGACCTGGATCCCAGAACTCCCAGATTACTCTTGTCTTTGCTGTGTAATGCGGATCTCTGTACAGCCTGACCTTCCGTTTCCCCGCTACTAGTGGCAAATCCAAAAAAAAATTAAGAAAGTGACCGACTCTCTCTCATCGGCAGTTACTTCCTCTTCCAGCATAACTTCGACTCCTGAAGTGCTGACGGATAAGGCGGTTTAAACCGTGGGCCTACACTGGTCTAAGTGTCAGCCACTAAATCCTAACCTAACCTCAGCACTCTTGCCACAGAAGCAAGGCGTCCTTCTATTAAGAACGACGCCACGACCATCTTCGGAAACATTGAAAAGCTGTCTAGTCGATAGTTCCCCTTTAGACCCCACATCGACATCTTGGTTGTTTTGAGAGAAAAGTTCTGCGTACGATCTATGGTCCTGTTTGCGTTGATGGCGTTTGGAGGGAAGGTTCAACCACGAACTGTACGGGCTGTACAGCGGCATGCACCTAGTTAAGCGTCTTCGGATCCAATGCTTAAGATGGCTAGGTCATGTAGAGCGGATGGATACCACAGCTCCGGCCCGAAGAGTCTTCGACGCCGAGCCATTGGGACAGCGCAACAGAGGACGTCCTCTCACTAGATGGTGCACGCAAGTGGAAAAGGACCTCAACCAACTTGGTGTGTGCTAGAGGCAGCTGGCGAATGATCGTGCTGGCTGGAGAGGCATGTTGGTTGAGGCCCAGCGTGAATAGGAACGAGCTATGCAGCGCATGACAGTCCAGTTCTACGATTACCACCAAACTTGTCGTACGTGTACAGGATGACGATGGAGGACTCTCTCTGTCCAATCAAGATCGCAAACGAAATCTGTCATGTGGCTTCTTCAGTATGGTTCTGGAGATGTTCACGACCACTGGTTGGATCTCCCAGAATTCCACACAACTGTTAGCACAAACCGAAGACGTGGTTATTTGAACACAACAAGTAGTCTGTGAAGTATTGTCTAGTTTTGAATCGGAGGCAGTAAAAATGGTTCTGGCGGTGATTGCGTGTAAGACGAAGCATTGTCTTTGAAGTAGGACACCCACTATCGACCACTTAGCCACAAAGTCAGCTTGGGCAGATACCAACCATACAGCACGCTCTTATTGAGAAGCGAGTTCGGTGAACATTTTATTTTACGTTTGGGACGGGTCAATTGGCCGCCTAGACGCCTTTAGATTATTATTTTGTGGGTCATGTCTATACAGACAAGCTCGCTTCAATTGACGCATTGAAGCATATATTCTGAGATACCGGCCGAAATGTTGGAAAGAGTATGCCAAAATTGGACTAAGCGGATGGACCATTTAAGGCGCAGTCAAAGTCAACATTTGAATGAAATAATCTTCAAACATTAAATTATATGGATCGTACCATGGATTCAAATAAAGATTTCATGCATTTTTCTGAATTTTATGTTTTTTTTTGAAAAACTTTCCTATAGCCTTTAAAAAATCACCCTTTATATGTAACTCAGATGAGTGCCGAGGCACTGTGACACATCGAGTAACTGCAAAGCCGTTGAACTCTCAAGATGTGGTACAACCTCGCAAAGAGGAGATCCATCCTCTATGCCAATCGCTACAGCCAACCATCTCAAGATGCACAACAAATCAAATAACCAAAACGCTGTCCCTCTGGCGCAGATTCGAAACCTGTTTGGGCTGAAGCAGTGTTGTCCACACGCTCTACTTGTCCCAGTCATCTCAGGCACTGAATTCCTAGACGCCTAGCTAGACTCAAAAAAGGCTAGTCACCACATGCCTCAAGCCGAGAGCAATATGGCCAGCACTAGATCTTGAACGATCACTTTGTCTGCTCTGACTAAACAGACCTTCGCTCAGGACACTAAGTGGAGTCAGAAATGGACGCAGCATAATCGGCACACACGTCCGCAGGCTGAGTGTCCCATAAAACCACTCCTGCAGAAGTTGCATTAGTGAAGAGGAGATAGAAACTACAAATCACGTCCTCTGCTATCGTAGAGCTCAGGCAAGAGGTAGCTACTCCGATTTAGTGGCTGCGAACTAAATAGCCACTTAAACCGCTTCATTACAAGCTTTAGATAATTCCAGGACTTGGACTAAGTAATCCGCGTGGTATGACAATGGGGCCTACTTTGACCTAAGTATGATCGCCTTCTTGCCACCATAACCTAAACTAACTAAGCCTAGACTCATGTCGCTGTACAATTCGCAGAGTCCATGGTAAGTCTAGTTAGACTTAGTTAGTCTCTAGGCTCTAGAGGTAATTGAGTCCTCATTTCAACGACCACGCTGACAACACCTTAATCGTCACCGTCAAGCTCTGTGGCACGGAAGCTTGGGCAAACTCAAGAGTAGACGAAGAAGTTCTTGGTCTTTTCGAGAAAACAGACCTCAGTTTAATCTCTGGTCAGGTCTGCGTTGTTGGACTTTAGTGGAGGTGGTACACCCACGGACTGTGCGAACTGTACAGCGACATGAGTCTAGCCAGGCGTCTATGGATTCAACGTTTCAGTTAGCTAGGCCATCAGAACAGAGACGTCTTAGACTCCGCTACAGTGAGACAACGTAATACAGGACTCCCTCGAAATCAATGGCACACATGAATGAAGAAGGTCCTCAACCAACTTAGCAACCGAAATCGGAGACATCTCGCTAAAGATCCCAAATCAGGTAGAGAGGCTTGTTGGCTGGGGCCCAGCTCCACAAGGCAGCGCCGTCAGATGAAGATGGTGCAGAATTCTAAGATGTGAGTTGCAATTGGACAGCCACCAATGACATGGCCGAGTTCTACGAACAGATGGGTGGTGCAGAGAGTTGGGTGCTTGTGCTTGGTTATAGAGATCCCAGGTTCAAATCCAAAGGAAAGTTATATGCTTCTATCTGCTTTTCAAATCCGGTCCAGTCAACATTTGCGGATGGGATCAAATTAACGACACGGGGTATCACAATTTTAGCTGGCAGCCCAACAACCTCACCTAACCTAGAATCCTATGAAACGGTCTGTTTATTGGGATCAACATCTTTCGTGCTTCGCGCTCAGGTTCCTACGACAATGCAAGTGATTTACTCCCGAAGGATGATGCAGTCTGCTGGGCAATCATTTTCAGCAAGGAATGTTCGTGTGTGCTTTCAAAGTGGACAGAAAATGAGAAGGAAGGTCCGAACGCCATAAGATTGATGGGGATTCGAGGGAAAAGCTTGATGCGTTCTCAAACATTATCCGAGGCATCGGTGGGGCGAGTGGCCTTGTGCTATATGACGAAATGAGCAATTTGGGGCCTTATTCAAACTCTGCATGTCTCTGGACTCAGTTGATTGGTTTGAAGCCTGTGCTTCAGTGAACCTCAGTCCCAGCTGCAGTTTGTCACATCGCTTAATAAGGACATCACCCCCCAAACGATGTTGGAACACATTTTGATACATACTCCTCCCCGCCTCACTCATGACCACTGCCAACCCCATGACAAGTACAGAACACATAGTCAACCCCTTTCGCTCGCATGTTACGACCACCACCCTCAATCGCCTTCGATTCCTTATGTCAATCTACTCCACGGCACTTGACAACACGTGCACACCCCAGCGCACCAGCAATACGCGCCCCATTCGCAAAAAAATTATTCGCGGTAAGCACTCGCGGCGCGTAGCTAATAAGCAATAAGCCACTCGGGCACGTCTCGATCATAGAATAGAACAACTGATGGAGCACCCGCGCCCACCCCACCCCCGGGTGAAATTTTAATTTAAAATCCCGCATCCAATCTCCCCGTGTGCCAATCGGCCGCCGTCGATACACACCCGGGCCCGCTGCCTGCCTGGAGTCGGCATAATCACACATTTCGCATTTACATCACATCCTTGATGAGCGCGCGGAGCTGGCAACAAACTGCTTGCCGCCTCCATTGTCAGTTGTTGCTGGTCCGCCAACCGTCTTCGGCGATAATAAACATGCCTCCACCGCGCCGCCGTGACACCAGCTAGCGCAAGCACCGCCAGCAGAACGAGCAGTGGTCGCGTTCCGTCCCGAATCCTTCCACCTGAGCAAGTGCACACAATCAGCTCGTTCGAGAGTTAGTCGATATTTTTGCTCACCCGAAATGAAAAGAGCTCCCATCCCATCCACCCATCCACCCCCCGAGCACGAGAAGAAGGAAAAGAAATTCCTTTTTATGACGGACCGATGGCACAGCCGAAATCACAATCGTAAACAATGAGGAATTATGACGAAAGCTTTTGCCAGAGGATCCACTCACACATCTGTTCCGCCGGCGCTCACGTAGCACGCCACTAACTCATGCACTGCTGGGGTGAAGTGGCTGTGGGTGGGTGGGTGGTGGTACTCTTATCCACCCCCCGGCCGCACAGTGATTTGCAGCAGCATCACTAGTTCGAGTGTTGTTGATACCCTCTGCTTGTGCCGTCGTCTTTTCGCCATCATCCTCGTCGCGTCGTCTTTGTCCTTCGTTCGGATTGCGAGAGGATATTCTGACAGGAGGCGACGAAGAAGGACTCAGCTCAAGTTGAAGTTAATGCGTGCACGTGCTAATGGCTAGCAGGCTGTCAAAATGACGCAGCGTTGGGCCTTCCCTTCGCCGCGCCGGGCGAAATGCAATGGAATCTCTGAGAAATCATTCCATTTTATGGATGCGTTATGGGATCGGGGCCGGGACCGGGACCGGGACCGGGAAATGGGGCAGCATTTATCGAAGGGCGTTGCCCCACTGAGGAGGAATTATGTGCGATACGATTTCGTCATTTCGACTTTTCTATTTCGGCTAACGAGTACGTGATTTGGATCCATTGATGGGATACGTCGTCCTCGACACGTCAAGCTCGCACGGAGTCGTGCTCGTGGATCGTTCAATCGCGGGAGGGGATCCCAGCAACAGCTGCGAGTGGGATTTCTTGTGAAATGAAATTGGTTTCTCATCAGAGCAGAAGTCCATCCCCCCACAACAGCAACGCGCTCCTCCCGTCCCAAAGACCTGCCGCGGGCAATCGTCGTGTCATCATCCATCAGCCGGACCAGTGCCCAGGACATTTTTATAAACACCAAAATGAACTGTTGACGTCGCAGGACATGCCATGCATATGCTGGCTGATGCCTCACTGCTGTCACATGATCAGTTTCAATAAATTATTTGGCCAACTGAACTGAAGGAGGACCACGACGGCGGCGACGACGACGACGACTCTCCGGATGACGCTACTGCATGGAGGATGTGAACGAAACGGACGACGAGACAAAGTGTGCACTAAATTCTCGTGTCCTCAGATTAATTTGAAGCCGAGTGTTGTATGGCATCATCATTGTCATCGTGTCCAGAGCGGCCGGCAGAATGAATGTGTGACACCGAAAATAGTGGACAATCGTTTCGAACGTAAGCACACACACAGAGGATGAAGGGCACACAAAAACCGGCACGACGCGGAGACAAAGAATGCAAATGTCACAATCAAAGTGGACAGGGAATGAGAAGGAACCCTCGCAGCTCGGAGCTCGGAGCGCCGAGAGATTGATGGGGATTCGAGGGAATTGCTTGGTGGGTTTGCTTTTTTTCGGCGTCCGTTGATGGTTGGTCTGGTGATGAGAATGGAATTTATTTGATGTTTACACATCCTAACCTGTTGGTCGGTTGGTCGAGGACTGTGAGGGATTTGACGAGTGACACAAACGATGCTGGACGATGTCCCCATAACTTTGACGATTGTGGAGAACAATCATGTGGAAAGTGTTTTGGGGTTCTTTGTTATGGCGAGTGGCTGTCAACTGGGAAGTGAATTGTTGACGAGGAGATCTTTGATGGTTGGTGGTGAGGGGCTACAGGCTTGGTGGGTAGGCCCAGTAGGGCCGCTGTGGCAGTTGGAAGATGAGACGTGAAATAAACCAGAAATGCCTTACTAACCACTGCCTAGATTTTGGGGTCAAAATCTCAAAGTTGGCGGATGCACTCCAAACTCTCAGGATCGACTAATACACTCCCCAGCACATGCAAAACGGTGTGCGCAAGTCCCTGGTACGCCTAATAGGGCCGCTATGGCAGTTGGAAGATGAGACGTGAAATCCACCAGAAATGCCTTACTAACCACTGCTTGGATTTTGGGGTCAAAATCTCAAAGTTGGCGGATGCACTCCAAACTCTCAGGATCGACTAATACACTCCCCAGCACATGCAAAACGGTGTGCGCAAGTCCCTGGTACGCCTAATTGGGCCGCTGTGGCAGTTGGAAGATGAGTCGAGAAATCCACCAGAAATGCCTTACTAACCACTGTCATTTTTTTTTTCGATAAAAAATTCGGCTGTAAAATGTCTGTTGCAACAATGTTGCAGCAAGTCACCCCACTAGACGTACGACACACACTCCTGGCACTCTGCAGTCTCTGCAGCCTTGACCGTCCCCTGCCAAGTGTCGGCTGCCAAAACGACGTTCCCCACGTATTCAATCAAGCCAAAGGAAATCGACGGTGGCGAATTATGAAAGTACTCCGAGATATCGAAATTTATTACTTCCACTCTGCAGCGGCGTTGTTTCGCCCCGCACAAAGCTCCAGACAAATGCCTCCGTGTCACGCGAAACCCCTGAAACCCACCGTGGAGAGAGTGACAAAACGCCACCGACCGACCAAGGGGAGGCTAGAACAGAAACAACCAGAAAATCAATGAAAGTCCTCGCACAGAAATTAAAAATCACATTTGCATGCTGTCACATAAATCACAGAAAACAAAGCACAACATCGAAGGATATTAACAAGGAACTATCAAATTATCTGTCACGTCACACACACACACACGCCCATGGCCGGCCGCAGCCTTAATCGGCTTCCGGGCGAAAAGAAGGCAAAATCCTTCACGAGAGAATGTCAAATCGACTTCCACTTCGCCACAGTGTCACACGACACACGGGACGGAAGAGGAAGCGATGGCCAAGCAAAACTTCGAATTAGCATAGCCCCGAACCACTGGCCTCGTGCATGTCCTCCGATTGGAAAAGTTGAAGATGCCCATTGACAGGCGAAGCAATAAAATTCAAATGCGATTGCTTCCCTCCCGAAGACGCAAAGACGACACACAAAGCCCCCCGGTCCACCGACACGAGCACAATGGGTGGCAGGACGAAAAAAAAAGGCTAAGCACTTTTTTGTTTTGTTTTAAAGACGCTCATCCACTCAGCTGCTCCGTCTCCGTCGTGTGTGCATGTCGGTATGGGCGTCAGGCTGTAGTCCTTTGGCCAAAAATGTCGTCCTTCATTCACTCTCGCAGGAAGGATAACAACTAACAAAGGCATGCATGGACCATGGACATGAACATGAGGCATACGTTCATTTTCGGGGTCAACTGTGTGTGGGGGGGAGGGAGGGCGACAAGCAGCAGAAGCAAGAGCAACTCAACTCAAAAGGACACTTCATGTGTCTACGGTTTAATTTTCTGTATAGCAGAAGACTCTCGTTTCGAACAACGATAAATCTAAATCAGTTCCTTCGTCTTCTGCGCACAGGATCCCACACACACAGATCATATGTGTGTGCAGATGCTAAGACAGCCGAGTAATGTCAAAGGATACCGAATACCAGATACAATTCAAAGTCAAAGAACTGAAGCAGAGTCAAGACGCGTGTGCGTGTGTGTGTGTCGTGGCATAAAACACTGGAGATGTGTCCTTTTGCAGAGACTGTGTGTGTGTGAGTGTGTAAGGGGGTGGTTCGGGGGACAGGGTAGTTCGTCACAGAAGATGAAAATTCTTAGTGTCCATTAAGTCCTTTATCCTCTTCTTGGCAGAAGCACTAGGCAACAGCAACAGCAGCAGAAGAAAAAGGACTAGTCGTCCTCGCCGGGAGCAGAGAGGAGGACGACGGCAAACAACGAGGTTGGAGATCATCGTAAGGCACATGGAAGTCCACTTATCTTGGGCCAGAATCTTGTTTGACTGAGAATTTATGCAGATTTTATTGCTCCAGAGTGCATGGAGATGAATGAAGTGAAGGACGGAACATGTGCAACGCACTGGGTGTGGGTGGAGGCTGGCGCTGGGAGCGGTGGGAAGGACTCTAATGAGTCGGTCGATGCGGAGGTTGTTGTGGGGTCTTATTTATGAAGTGCTTTGACGATTCAAGGAGGTCTTGCGACATGCGACTGTCAAAAGACGTGCGTTTTGATAGAGATGCCGGGGGGCCGCCTGTGAGACTACAACTTGTGGTGCTTTTTAGTTTGATCTCAGCGAGATTTGTGACATTTTTGGAAGGTCCCATTAAATAGGAGAGCTGTCAAAACACATGTGGAGTCTGCCGTCCATCTCAGTTCTTTGGAGGAACAGAGGGTTCTAAGGATTCGCTAAAGGACCTCGTTAGAGCTTCCGCCTCATATGTGCACACGCCCCTACCGACGAAGCTGACGACGAGCTGTCAAAGAGCATTTTTACGACCTCTTGGACAGTGCCTACGGAGCCTGTCCGGAGTACGAGGTAAAAATCGTACTAAAATCGGTAAGGTAAACATCTTTGGCGGAGTCAAAGTCAGACACGCCAACAGATAACGGCTTCCGACTCACAGACTCTGCGACAGCACGTAATATGGTCATAAGTAGCACAAGGTTGCCTCGCAAAAAATCCACACAGCAACCAGTCGATCCCCAGATGGTCGAACCGCCAACCAAGTCGACCATGAGCTTATTGACCGGGAGACACGCGTTATCCAGGATGTGCGGACATTTAGGGGAGCCCACGTCGACTCTGACCATTTTCTCGTGGCAGCAAGATTCAGAGCTCGACTGCCCAATGTCAGAAAGCTGCACCAGCCGACAAAGAGAACTTTTGACATTGGACGCCTAAGCATACCGGAGATTGTCAGAGCCTACGAGGAGCAATTAAGTGAGAGACTCTCCGGTATGCCTACGTCAAGTGCCAACGAGATGTGTTTGCATTGCCGCTCGGCCTACCTCGGCCGGCTACCTACCACCCCCGACAAGAAACCCGTGGTATGATGGCGAGTGTGAGCAGAAAAAACGTGCAACCGACGAGGCATACCAAAAAGCGCTGCAACGGAAAACAAGAGCCGCGCAAGAGGAGTACCGGGCTAGAAGACGGGAAGAGAAATAGCTTCTACGCCAGAAAAAAGGTCTCTCGCAACCTCCCAGCTCAAGGATATCGAAGAGTCTAGGGACAAGCAAAAAATACGGGCCTTTGACAAAAAAGCCAAGAGCCTGGCCACAAAGGCGATCCTACCTCCTGCAAGGACTACAGAGGTATATCCCTGCTCAATGTCGCCTACAAGATCCTATCCAGCGTACTGTGTGAACGTCTAAAGCCATTTTGCACCGCACTCATCGGCACGTACCAGTGCGGCTTCCGGCCCGACAAATCGACTACAGACCGAATATTGACACTAAGGCAGATCCTGGAGAAGACCAGCGAGTTTCGAATCGATACTCACCATCTGTTCATCGATTTTAAAGCCGCATACGACAGCATTCATCGCAAGGAGCTATTCGAAGCGATGGCTGAATTCGGGATCCCGGGAAAAAAAACTGATCCGGTTGTGTCGCACCACGCTAACACACACGCGATGCACCGTGCAGTTCGGTTCAAAAACCTCTGAACCGTTCGAAGCCTGCACCGGATTTCGGCAAGAATATGCGCTGTCGTGTGATTTCTTCAATCTGGTACTGGAGAAGATAGTGCGGCGGGCAAAAGTCAACACGGAAGGCACTATCTTCTACAAGTCAGTCCAGCTGTTGGGATACGCGGATGACATCAACATTGTCGCGCTGTCCCAACGTGCCATCGTGGAAGCTTTCACGGCAATTGAGGAACAGGCGAAACGAGCTGGTCTTAAGGTCAACAAGGACAAGACAAAATATATGCTGTCGAGCAAAATACGATCCGCCGCACACCACCTAGGCCAAAACGACACAATCGACAGATACAATTTCGAGGTAGTAAAGCAGTTTGTCTACCTCGGGGCAAATGTAGACTCCACGAATGACAACGTAGTGGAGATCTGACGTAGAATCGCCCTTGGCAACCGATGCTACTTCGGTCTGTTAAAACAACTGGGCTCGAAACTCCTGACTCGAAGGACCAAAGTCATATTCTACAAAACTCTTATTCTGCCAGTCCTGCTTTATGGAGCGGAAAGATGGACATGAAGTAAGACTGCAGAGCCGATTCTTGGTGCCTTCGAAAGAAAAATTTTACGTCGGATGTATGGTCCCGTCTGCGAGGAAGACGAATGGAGGAGAAGACACAACCGCGAACTCTACGAGCTGTAGCAGGATGTGGATATAGTCCGACTACACTCACTCGGCCACATCGACCCCGTGGGCAACAATGCTCCAGCTAAGAGGATCTTCGAAGCCGAGCCTCCCGGTGCGAGAAGGAGAGGAAGACAGAACCTCCGGTATAGAGACCAAGTCGTCGCGGCTGTTAGACAGCTTGGCCTTGATGACTGGAAGCAGCGTGTCCAGGACCGTCACCTATGGAAGCCAGCAAGTGCTCAGGCTCAGACCCTTCATGGTTCGTCTGCCTGATAAGTAAGTAAGAACTTCCTGAAGGGACCATAACACTAGTACGCCAACCAGAAGTTGCCTCGAACAAGATGAGGTTGGTTTGATCAGTGCGCTGCTCAACAAACGCTGAGCAGTTTGTGACAGCCCCAAGAGCATGGGACAGCCTCGACAGCCTCGACAGCAAAGGACTGCTTCTCTTCACTGCACTGTGATTTCGGGTATATTGCGGGAATTAGTATGTTTCATCGTTTGTTGAAATGACGATAAAACACGGACAAAGAAGACACGGTTCGTCGATGTTCGAGCGACTATAATGAACCCACGATATCGTTGTCTCCTATAAGTCTTATCGCTCGCCTTTGGATTCTATCTAGTAGGTGCAGGGTGGTCTTGGGAGCACCAGACTAGATATGAGCGATGTACTCAAGCTTAGGGCGAATATACGCCTTATAGATTAAAGCCAAATCAGAGGGGGTGAAATATTTCTTTCATCGACTTAGGAAACTTAAACATTTCACAGCACTTTAGGCGACCTCGAATATGTGATCGTTCCAACTAAGTGCTGTGTTGAATTGCATACCGAGGATGGTTAGTTTCCCGGTTTCGTCGATACAAGCGCCATTCATGGATAGTGGCTGATTATCAGGGGTTCGCTTTAGAGACAGCAGACAGCATTGAGTTTTGGAAGCATTGAATTCCACTCTGTTGTTCTTACCCCAGTTAATTATGCTGTCCAGATCGGAATTCAATGTGCTTGACATACGCTGCCGTTCCAATACTACGTCCGAAGGGCAGGGTCGTGAATTTTGGAACGAATATGAAAGGCTGGAGTGCTGTCATCAGCGAAGGAGTGGATTGGATTAGAAGTGGCAGACAGGAGATCATTTATAAAAATGAGAAAGAGTGTCGGAGACAGAACAGAGCCTTGGGGGACACCAGCATTTATTTTGTGGATATAAGACTTGAACCCATCCAAAACAACTTGGATTGAACGGTTCGAAAGGTAGTGTCGAATCCATAGAAGCAGAGATTCATCGACACCATAAGCACGCATTTTCGACAAAAGAGCTTGATGCCAAACTCTGTCAAATGCTTTAGAAATATCAAGCGCAACTATCTTGCTTTCGCCTGCATTGTGGAAAGATTGGTTCCACTTTTCGGTGAGATAAGCTATCAAATCACCAGTGGACCTGTTGCTGCGGAAGCCATACTGTCGGTCATTAAGAAGCTTCCGCGATTCAAGATATTTCATAAGCTGACGATTTATCAGCGTTTCCATGACCTTAGAAAGAAGGGACGTAAGTGCTATGGGTCGGTACGAGGTGGGTGACGAAGATTCGCCCTTTTTAGGGATGGGCTGGACAAATGCTGTTTTCCATCTACTCGGAAAGAGACCTGAAGAGTAGGATAGATGAAAAAGCTTACGCAGTGGTTTTGCCAGCGAAGAAGAACACCTCTTCAGAAGTATTGTGGGAATACCATCCGGGCCAGCGGATTTGTGCACGTCGAGATCTTTAAGTAATCTTGCAACTGTACGAGTGCGGAAGTGAATTTGTCCCATGGTGAAACCAACGCTCTCGAGTACAGGTTGGGACCAATTACAATCTGGCAATGTTGAGCTGGCTGCAAAATGCGCAAGCAAGCAGATTGGCTTTGTTCAAAGAGCTGACAGCTGGGATGTCATTGAAAATGAGCGTGGAAATTGAGGACGAGGCGGAATTGTTCATGTTTTTCACAAATGACCAAAAGTTGTTGCTACCCTTGGGACATTGTAGCACTTTTTGCCTCAACTTTTGTTCATGGGAAAATTTTATTGCAGTCATCCGGTACCGGTCATTGAGGTACCGGAAGCGCTGATGACGAATTTCGCGCCTCATCTTCCAACTGCCACAGCGGCCCTATTAGGCGCACAAGGGAGTTGCGCCCACCGTTTTGCATGTGCTAGGCAGTGTATTAATCGATCCTGAGAGTTTGGAGTGCATCCGCCAACTTTGAGATTTTGACCCCAAAATCCAAGCAGTGGTTAGTAAGGCATTTCTGGTGGATTTCACGTCTCATCTTCCAACTGCCACAGCGGCCCTATTAGGCGTACCAGGGACTTGCGCACACCGTTTTGCATGTGCTGGGGAGTGTATTAGTCGATCCTGAGAGTTTGGAGTGCATCCGCCAACTTTGAGATTTTGACCCCAAAATCCAAGCAGTGGTTAGTAAGGCATTTCTGGTGGATTTCACGTCTCATCTTCCAACTGCCACAGCGGCGCTATTAGGCCAACCAACGCCGCGAGGAGGGCTTGTAAGTCCATCGGCCTTCAAGTCAGTCCTGCAAAACTTTTTCTCTAAAGCACCAGCAATCCAACTCCCAATCGATTTGCTCGGTCACCCGGGCAATCACGGTAAAAATCAATACATTTCTCCATTTCACGGTCAAAACGAGGTGACTGCAAGCTAAACCACCCGGAAAATCCCTCTGCCCACACAGAGAGTGTGAGTGACTCACTCGAACTTCGGCCATCCTCACGTTCGTCGATCCCCGCAGGTAAACATTCAAGAAATTTGCCAACTGTCCCTTGTCAGTCCAACTTCCAACACCTGAGCCGACACACCCCAGCCGCCACACCAGTTAACCCTTTGCCACAGCCGCAGTTGCCCCCCCACATGCGAAACCGACCATCACTCAACTTCAATCTAATTTACGACACCTTTCCATCAAGAACGTGTCCTCAATGAATCTCGTCGCAAGCATGTGTGTGCGGCGGGAAATTGTCGTCCCGTCAGTTGTCGTTGAAATAAATTTCTATGACAATGCGGATGTGTATGATATATTGCAGTACACTCGCTGTGACATGACGTCGGTAAATACAGGTGGAGCCCCTTCATTCGCCACTATCAAACGTCATCCCCTCCCACAGCCCCATCCCCTCCTGATCGCCATCATCATCATCAGCAGCAGCAGCAGCAGCAAAACACTCGAATGCAAGTGCAATGTGCTGCAGTCCTTCTGCTCGGCTCTCGGCTTAAGGGCGCTGTGGCCAAAGTGGAACGCAATAACAATAATTTGTAACAAACAACCCTCCTCGGTACGGACCGCGACTCACCCCACCTCCCTCCCCATCCCCGGCAGAGACAAAAACATGAAAATAAAATATATAATAACGAAAATATCCATAAATCCATCGGGTGGTATATTTTATTCAACTACCGTTCGTCGTCGTCATTTCGGATGGGGCGCATGGGCGCTCGGGCCACCCCGCCGTGGCTAGACAGAGCGCAGCGCGCCCCTGCCAATGGGAGTAAAAAATTGTTTGGCCATAAATTAAGTTCTCATAACGTTATAAAATTTTACACTGACATTTCGCCATCAAACGTTGCATTCTGCAATGACTCACCGGTTTGTGTGTACCGGTTGTGCAAGTGTCTCCGCTCCCCGATCGACCGACCAGCGCTCACTCACTGCCGCCGACTGTGAGCTCTTGCCAATTGCACTTGTAAGTTGGCTTCCGATTTATGTGTACCTATGCGACAGTTACTCGCATGCTTCAACCCCCTTTATCGGTGCAGTAAATTCAATTTAAGGGAGAAACTATTCGCTTTGTGTTGGAACTGAAAAGAAAGAAAGAATAAGACGAAAACATGAAATGGCAACCCTGTTGGGCGAGTGACAGTCGCTGCGCTGGTGGCTGGCGGTGATGAAGTTGGCTGCAATTTTGATTTTGAATGGACGGCCGTCGACACGAACAATGCGAGAATCAAAATGCAGTTCCTGGTGTCGGCAAGGGGCTGGGGTTGACGACTTGACGAAAGGGAATATTTGGCGGTATGCCCTTGGAATGCTGGGCGTGGAGGTGGTTGGAGCTGAGGACTTCTGAGAGATGTGCTGCTTGATGGATGGTGAGGTGGAACTACAGTCCTTCGATGACAACTTGTGGATTGTGAGACTGTTCAAGTGGTTTCTACTCTCTCTCTCTATATATCCCGTCTCCCCTTTTTGGGTGCCGGCACCTCCACAATGCCTACATCGAGTGCGGTGTCTGGAAATGTACCTCAGCTCTCTGCAACTAATTTGTCGAGTTGCCTTACCTCCTTCTCAACTGTTCTGCTCCACGCACTCCAAGGACCGCCGCGCATCCTGCTAAGCTGAGAAACCAGAAGCATTGCAAGAGCTACCAATTCACCCAGAAAAAGTCACAGTTTGATGCGGTTTATGGGCTGGTGGCATCATTGGACCGTACTTCTTCAAAGATGATGCGAATCGTAACGTAACTGCGAATGGTGAGCGCTACCGTGAGATGATATCCAACTTTTTTTTTCCCAAAATGCAAGAGCTTGACTTGCGTAACATGTGGTCTGAAGAAGACGGTGCCACATGACACGCAGCACGCGCAACATTGGACATATCGAGAGGCGAGTTCGGTGAACATTTTATTTCACGTTCGGGACCGGTCAATTGGCCGCCTAGATCGTGCGATTTAACGTCCTTAGACTATTTTTTGTGGGGCTATGTTAAAGCTCATGTCTATACAGACAAGCCCGCTTCAATTAACGCATTGGAAGACAACATTGAAGCATTTATTCGTGAGATACCGGCCGAAATGTGTGAGTTTGAGTGTGTTGGTCTGGTCTTTAGTATAAATTTATATCAATTTCAAAGTCCTATGCATCCTGGTTTGTAGTGGCCCGTGGCGTTGTGGGCATGTGCATCGATACCAAAGCACTTGAACCTCGATCTGGTCTGTCAACAAAAATAAGTTTCACCACCCCATCTAGATGTAGCTTCTCAAACTTGGCCGTTCAGAGGTGGCAATTCGATTGAGATGATTCTGCTGATGAGTACAAGGGAGGAGAAGAGGAAACAAACTACGACGAATCAAATACTATTGAAGGAACATTGTAAAGTGTAGTTGAAAGCCATTGGAATTGGTTCAAATGAGCGCAGTGTTGACAAAGACAATTAAGTTGAAAATGCAATCACGTGTGAGTAAACGTCACAAGATGTTTTAAAAATATCAATTTGAGTTGGAAGAGTGCTTGGCATGGGTCTGTGCATTCGAACCAAGGTTGTTCATTGCTCTCAACGCACCGAGATGCCAGCAACGATCCCGGTAAATTTCAACTTGAACACACAGCCTCCTCGTGACGCCCTCTGGATACTGCTGACTGTAACCGCTTAGAGATAAGTCAATGTAAGCAGAAACTTTTTGTCCAGGGGTTTTAAGCAGAACCCGGTCCTCCAAGTTCGGTGGGGTTAACCTTTAGTTCGAGAAGACAACAAGCCTCAGATACGTATGACCCTACTGCTCACAGCCATGGGCAACGATTTTCGGTCAGTTTACAGACTATGCACCCGATGAACGCGGTGCCTTTGAAGTCTACCGCCATCCAGGAGGTGCGATGGGATGGGCCGGGAATAGAATGGAAACTGCGACATATATGACAGCGATTGCTACAAAGAGCGAAGGCAACGCTTGGAAGCTGTGAGTGAGGGCAAATCGAAGTACATGCTGTCACCAAGAGAGGACACACAACATCGACTACTTGGTCAGACGAAATTTGATCCAAGGAACCTACCACTTAGAAGTGGTAAAGGACTTCAACTACCTTGGCTCAGAAGATAATAGAACAACATACGTACAGGGATTAAACGCGGAATAACTCTAGCCAACCGCTGTCTCTTAGGGTTCAAGAGGCAACTGAGTAGTAGAGTCCCTCTAGAAGGACCAAGCTAACACTAATAACAAACTAACAAGATCAGGAGCCAGATCATCCTTGTCCTGCCCTATGGCGCGGAAGCCGCGGACTATCTTAAGAGCAGATAAAGAAGCCCTTGGTCTTTTCGAGAGAAAACTTTTGTGTTGAAACTTTGCTCCAACTGGACATAAACAAACTTGGCGACCAACGTGAGAAATTGGAGGCAGCAGGACTTTGAAATTGATATCAGTTCATACTAAGGACAAGACTAACAACTTCATGAGCGTACAAAAATATTAAAAGTTGAAGGTTACACTCATAAAAAGTATGACGTTTGTTTTAATTCGCAACACCTTGAACTTTGTTATTAATTTGTTGGTGATGCCTTCTATAACCAGGTTTCTGCAGTCTTATAGATGTTCGAAAACAAACCGTCGTTTTAAGGTGTCCATCAGATGAATGAGGGTCAGGCAATTGGCATCAAAGGCTTTCAGACAACCCCCCAAGCCACCAAACATACACCCAACTGCCCACCTTCCCCGTCACCCATTGCACTCACATGTTTCCACAATTATCTTCAATAATTTAAAATCCCCCAACCCAACCGAAAGCAGAAACCATACGCTCATCGATCCATTCTCGTTTTGCCGAAATCCTCTTATCCAATTCACTGGGTAAGCCCACCGAACGAAAAAAAACCCCAAACAGCCACACACAGTCATGCACTCGTCACATTGTCATGTTTGGCATCACAAATATCACTCCCGGCCAGCAGAGGGCATCACACCACCGTCACCAGCCGAGTGCCGTGCCGCGCGCTCTAACCCTTGTGCTGGGCAAATTATTGCGATTCCGAAACCGATTTACGCTTGCCGGTGATGGGATTATCCGTCCTCCTGTGTGCCGCCTGTAGGCCTATGCGTACGACAATGCTCTCGACATTCCAACAAAAATGCCGCAGGACACGACCACGTTCGTTTGTCGTCGTCCTCGTCGTCCGTCGACTCGCACACCGTCTCGGCCTTGGTACCGAAGCCACTCCTGACAGCGCAGTCATACACACATGGGTGCGCGCCTTTTTGTCAACATTAACCCTTCGTAACCAATCAACCCCGTTCCACACTCGTCACCATAGAATTCTATATGTACCCTGTGACAGATAAAAGTCCTGTCGCAGCCCTGTCCTGTGCCTCCCCCGAGCCCCGTCGCCGCTCGGTCGCTCTCTGTGTCATCTTAATCCCCTGTCGTCTGGCGGTGACACTGACATCACTTTGATGGGCCAACCAACAACAATCGAGATCGAAAAGAAGTCTGTTCGGGATTTGCACCGTCTTGTCGCTGTCATCTCGAACGTCATTGTCATCGTAATCATTGTTGTCGTAGTCATCATCAACAGGAACCGGCAGCGAGTGTGCTTTGGAGATGTGTGACGAGCCGCCGACTGACGAGTGGGGTGTGCGGTGGTGTGCGGTGGTGTGGCGATGGTGGGATGCGGTGTGCGGTGTGCGTTTGCGTTTTCCGAGTGCATGCGTGTCTGATGGCGGTTGTCCTTGGCTGTGGCATGACAAGCGATTAAGGGGTGATGACGTGCCACCACCTCAGACCAAATTTGGCGTGACCCACGATTTGACGGATGAGTGCCTGAGACGGAGACGCCGCCTCTGGGTCCCCTGGGCTCATCAGTCAGCGCCGCTTCTTGCCAATCACCTTCAAAACGGTCACCAGTGTCACCAGAGGAATTCCAACGAAAAATCCAGATCCATCGGCCATCGGGCCATAAATTGCGGCTTAAATTTGACAAACAACCCCGCAGATGGGCAAGTCGAACAGTGCGCCCCGCTGTGCGCCCGGACCCATCCACGGCCGCGGTGAATCCTTTCAATTCCGTCTCGGGGACATTATGTTATCCGGTAATTTATTCCGGTGTCCCCCCGGCGGGCACATCTCATAACTCAGGTCCAGCACTTCACCGCGGCCGCCGTCACCGATTTCGCATCGTGAAGCAGCTGGATTCAATGGAATCCCACACGACGGTGCGGCGCGGTGCGCGGCGGAATGTCAAATGCAAATGCGGCCAGAACTCGCCGGAAACATAATACTTTTCTGTCAGACGACTATTATTACCGTGATCGTCTCGTATCCATCAGCACCCCATTAAGATTTGACAAAACAAAGCCGCTGGGCCCCGAGGCGAGCGCTCCCCTCCTCCCCCACCCCCGTCGACGTCTCACACAGCGCCCGGGGGTAATTGATTAATTAATTCACTCGTTGAATCATTAAATTTCATTTCCGCAGCGACCTTTGTGGGGACACAAGATGACAGAACCAAGCGGCCGACCGTGTTTCGGCAGAAATGCGACGCGACGAGCGAAACTGTGAATTAGTCGATTGGCCGGGCAGCACACACATCAAACGCTCGTGACGGCGAAGGTGACTTGTCCCATTGGAGTTCATTAGTCAGCGGAGCTGCGAAATTTGATTTATGGACGTCTCCATCGGGCGATGAAGCATTGTCAACAGGGGCGTGGAGACCTGCGAATGGGGATGAGAGACGGAGAAATTCTTGGCTAATTGTGATCAAATTTATTTCATTCACTTCACACACCAGGCCAACATCAGTCCAGTCGAAGGCGGGAGTGGCAACGTGGTGGGCTGAGTCAGGGGTTGGCGCGCTAATGACGGTCATTTTGTGCGAACAAGGAGCCAAGCGCTGGGCGTTGTTGAGGAATTGGATGCAGCCAAAGGGACACGGCTGACAGATGGCCGGGCGCGCTGACAAATTAAGTCAGGTATGAGGAAGAAACCGGAGACAGACGGATGCACCAGGAACCGAAGTGGACATGAAGAATGTTAAGGGCTTGGAATGAGAACAACGAACCTGGCGCAGAAGGAGCGGAGTCTGAATGTCGACTTCTGATTTACGGTTGCGATATAATCGGTAAAGTGGATGCCAATGGCGAATCATGAGGTTTGCCTAATTTTGGGAGTTATTCCATTAAGCACTCTCGTTGTGCGTGTGCTTGGAAGGTGAACGAGGACCTCCACATAGTCAATATCAGAGTTCACGCTCAAGTCTGAAGCAGAATTATTCGCCCAAACCTTCTCTTGTGTCCTCATCTTCGTCCAAGCCCTCCTCAAGTCTAAGTCTTCCTCCAAATCCAAGTCGTCGTCCGAGGCGTCGCCCATATCCCAGTCCAAGTCGCCCTCCAAGTCGTCCTCCAACTCGTCGTCCAAGTCCAAGCCATCCTTCAAGTCGGCTTACACGTCGGCGCCCAAGTCGTTCACCAAGTCGTCGTCCAAGTCGTCCACCAAGTCGGCCCCCAAGTCGGCCCCCAAGTCCGAACCCAAGTCTTCGGCCAGGTCGTCCTCCAAGTCGGTCCCCAAGTCGTCTTCGAAGTCGTCGCTCAAGTCGACCTCCAAGTCGTCCTCCAAGCCGTCCTCCAATTCGTCCTCCAAGTCGTCCTCCAAGTCGTCCTCCAAGTCGTCCTCCAACTCGTCCTCCAAGTCGTCTTCCAAGTCGTCCTCCAAGTCGTCCTCCAACTCGTCCTCCAAGTCATCCTCCAACTCGTCTTCGAAGTCGTCGCTCAAGTCGTCCACCAAGTCGTCGCCCAAGTCGTCCACCAAGTCGTCCACCAAGTCGTCGCCCAAGTCGTCCTCGAAGTCGTCTTCCAAGTCGTCCTCCAAGTCGTCCTCGAAGTCGTCCACCAAGTCGTCGCCCAAGTCGTCCACCAAGTCGTCCTCCAAGTCGTCGCCCAAGTCGTCCTCCAAGTCGTCCTCCAAGTCGTCCTCCAAGTCGTCGCCCAAGTCGTCCACCAAGTCGTCCACCAAGTCGTCGCCCAAGTCGTCCACCAAGTCGTCCTCCAAGTCGTCGCCCAAGTCGTCCTCGAAGTCGTCGTCCAAGTCGTCCACCAAGTCGCCCCCCAAGTCTTCATTGAAGTCGTCCTCCAAGTCGTCCTCCAAGTCGGCACCCAAGTCGACCTCCAAGTCCTCCTACAAGTCCTCCTCCAAGTCGGCACCCAAGTCGTCCTCCAATTCTTCCTCCAAGTCGTCCTCCAAGTCGTCGCCCAAGTCGTCCACCAAATCGTCCTCCAAGTCGTCGACCAAGTCGTCCTCTAAGTCGTCCTCCAAGTCGTCCTCCAAGTCGCCCAAGTCGTCCTCCAAGTCGGCACCCAAGTCGTCCTCCAAGTCGTCCTCCAAGTCGCCCAAGTCGTCCTCCAAGTCGTCCTCTAAGTCGTCCTCCAAGTCGTCCTCCAAGTCGTTCACCAAGTCGTCGTCCGAGTCCCAAAGTGTGTCCATCAGTTCAGAACTCAGTTTGAAGCCACCCATCGAATCTGTAACAGCTGGGCCCTAACCCTCCACCCACGTGTCGCCCCATCGCGCCGCAGACAAATAGTCCCGTCGCAAGGAAGCCGGCACCGCGGTGCAGACAAATCAATTGATTTCCTGCGTGTCCCCCGAACGCAGTGTCTGCCGGTGACACTCCACAGTTGAGTTCCCCTCGACAAAATGCCGTCGTCCGGGGCGTCAGCGCAGCCGAAGCGGAAATCCCCAAGACCCCGACCGGTGCACGGCGACGTACGGAAAATCCATCGCCGCCCGTAAGCCCTTTCCAGTCCGCACAAAGGAACACAAAAATTCAAGAAGCTTGAAGATTTCCCAGCGGAGATTAGACACCAGCCGACAGCTACCAGGCGCAGGTCTGCATCGCGAAGGCGTCAATGGGCGCGAGTGGTACCTGCTGAGCGGATGGCGGCACGCAATGGGTGCGAACATGTTCGTGAATTTCGCCTCTCCACCATTTCCACCATTTCCACCATTTCCACCTGTTGTGACGACGGTCGGTGGTGGGTGGAGGGGTCGGATCGAGAAGGAAGATTTCCTCGGTTGATAGCAGGATTGTAACTGACTTGAGGGGAGGAGGCTCGCATGTGTGGGGAATCGACGAGTGCACCTGATGGGGTGTTCAGATGGATGTCAGATGACCCGAGAGGTGTTACATCGCTTCTGTCTCTCTCCCCAGTTCCCCATCAATTGCCGAGCCCACACGCAGTCCAGCAACACGAAGCAGCTGCACGCCGAGCTACGTCTGACGATGATGAGGCTGCTCTCTTCCTGTCGTCAATTGACCAGCATAATGGAAGCCACAGCCGATAACTTATCCCCGCGTAGCCTTTGATCTGCAGATTGTCACTGCTTCCGAGCGCACCGGCTCTTCAGCGCTTCCCGCATTGCGTGTCAATTAGCGGCCGCCGATGCAGCACACTTCCTGCGCGTCGCAATAGAAGCCACCCACCCTCGTGGCGGGTGCCGAAGCCGAATGTTTACAATCACTCGAACAGAATTACGAGCCGGGCGCACTTAGTTTTTATTAACTTGACACAGTTTGCCACTTGTCCGGTGTTCCGTCTGCCGTCTGCCGTCTACCGTCTGCGACACCGGTCGGCGCGGTGGTGGCGCATCAAAATGATCTGTGCCGCCATCGGGCGTCGGTGAATATTTTCGCGTTGGGAACATTTATTTCGCATAAATTCCCTCGTGAGTGCGGGCATTCGAAGCACCCCATCTACTGGCAGGATGCGAGAACTCGCCGCGTCTGGTCGCCCATTGGCACCAGATTTCCGCTTGTGTGCGCGCGTTCGCCCAGCACGGGCTGCGCGTTGTATACATCTGTCTGTCAGTCAATCTTGCCACGGTCGTCGTCGTGGTGCATTCCGGGCGGGAGCACAGCGCGAGAGAGCGAGATGCGGTTTTCGCGTGGATTCCCCCGTTCGGACCAGTTCCGACAGTTGCGTCGACAGACGATAGACATCGATTGTAATAATTTTCAAATCGCAATTGCACCGAGCATCGTGCATCGGGCGGTGGGCGGCAGACGGACGATGAATTTATATACACACTTAATAATTGAAAAGGAAACACCGATCTCCTTGGAATGTGCTCAATAAATTGCCGTTGCTGGGTGCGTTGTTGCAGTTGGCTCGTGAAGGAGCTGCTTCGGATGTCAGTGTGGCTAGGTGCGGTGGCACCCAGCTCACCCTCGCGGAGACGGTCGGACGCGTGTGGCTGTGTGTGTGTGTGGATGCTGGCGCTAGCGCCGGCGGTTATGAGGTGAGAAAATCTATTGTGGAGTCTCAGGAGCCATGTCACTCGATCGAAAGGATGTTTATGGATGCGAGTTGACAGTTGGAATTTTTCTAGTCGATCTCTTTTTTTTGCTTTCAATTTGTTTTTCTCTTGACATGGCGTCGAACTGTTGGGAGGGAGTGCAAACGATGCTGGGAGGCGTTTCAAGGCGGATGTGGGTGGAGTGCTGTTGCGATTGCCATCTGTCACTCTAGCTGATGGGGATCGTCTCTCCCGGTGGCACGGAGAAGTATTCGGTGTTGCAGTTAAAGGGAGGGATGCCTGGCGAACTGTGGAGACTCTCCGTGGGTAAAGTTGGTGTAATGAGCGTCACGAGGTTTTCCCTATGAATGCAATTATTCTCTCTGATTGAAACACCGTGAAAAAAATAATGACATAAGGAAGAAAATGACAGACATTTTCCCAGAATCTGCAAAAAAGAAACAAAAAAGGCATCACGACTCCTTATCCATGACCTGGGAAACCAGAGGTAACTCAAACCTGGCCTCAACCGTCAGCAAAATCGATCGATCACGCTGATTTGTTCAAGTCCTTGATCATTTATGTGCCCGGCACCATTTTATTCGATAGGCTCGATGGACTGCACCAGCGTGGTCTACCCACCTACATTTGGCTACATCTTAAAGAGCTATGACACAAGGGTACTGCTGCTTGCTGATTTCGGCTCTCAGCTTCTCTTTTCCTAATGTAGTATAATTAATGAACGCACCACACCAAAAGTTATGACTTTTTCCCATCCTTCTGTCATTCTGGATGCCATCCCTAAAGAACTGCACCGGCTTGGCAGCCAAGAATGAATCAAGCCAATTTTTTGACACGCACCGTATTCTATGGGTTTGGGCCTTCACTCTCTTTGCGATTTAAGTTATAATATAAAATATGGGTGGCGCTATAGCCCATAGAGGGTCAGGGTTTAGCTTCTCAGCAACCACTCATGTTGCGCGATTCCGAACGGCCATGTTTGAGAAGCTTTTTCTACAGTACACTTTGAGCATTGTCAGTGACTCGAAAGAGATGGGGTCGTCCAAATTGTTTTCGTCCCAGAGCAGGAGCAGGAACCTACGACGTCGAGATTGGGCGATGCACATACCCACAACGCTACGGGCCACCACGATTTAAGTTACTCGAATGAAATTTTTTGGCGTCAAGACTGGAGTTTTCATACGTAAAATGTTTACTTGATAACTCGAATTTTTCTTGCAACAACTAGTTATACTGCATATCATTACCCTGTTTTTCGAAGCTAAGCGTAGTCTCGATAGGTAAGGTGCCTAAACAGACCAGGCCAACAGGAAGAATGGCCGTGGTCTTGTTTTTTGTTGATCTATTATGTACGGGCGCCACGCGATTAACCTTCCATTAGATCCACCACCTTCTGATCCGCTGCAATAAGATAGAAGCATTAGCGGCTACCTTCTGTTTAATGTGTATAATCTCATCAATTACCTAATCTAAACTACAACTAAAATCCGGTCAAAGCAAAAAAAAAAAATACAAACGGTCCTCTTTTCTGGGATTCGAAGTGTTACTGACGACCGCATACAAAATTCCCGAGACACACACCGCTATCGCCTTAACTAATCGTAATTATTTTTTCACTTTGTTCATGAAAGTTATTTAATTTTTCGACTCAAACCGAACGGCCCCCGGTTGTAGAGTCAAACAATAAGAAAAACTCTAGCGCTGGACCTAAGCCTGCATCTTGGAGAATGCTCCTCTCGTATGACTTCTAACGAGTATGGCGCAAATAATCCTCGGCGTCCGAAAAAAGCCTTAAAGCACTGTAGGATGTTTTCCCATAACCATTTTGCGGCGTTCCCATCTCCACCGCGAAGAGCTGTCTAAACAATTGGCTGATGGTGGCCAACCATTGCTTGACGCACACGGAAGATAACAGGAAGGCCAAAATGTTGATACCAAATAGGGACCAGCACAAATTCTCAGACTTACCAGCAGTCAGACTCGTATAGCCACGGGCTTTCCTTGTGGACACTGCCCAGTAAACAAACACCTCAAAACCATGGGTTTGACGCAAGAAGACACCTGCAGAGTGTGATGAAGAAGCTGAAGAACACACACAGTGTCACTGCAACTGACTATGGTAGTTAGGACACGTCAGCGACGCCTAGGTGGATACTGCCTTGAAGCGAATAAAATTGCCGCTAGTTCACTCAAAAACATATTAATTTTCATTATGAACTCATGTGTCTCACAATAGGCTCACCATAAGCTGCAGTGATCAGGCGATCTTGTACCGCCACTGTCAACTATTCTACTTCTTCGCTCGTTATAAATCTAAGATGGAATCTTAGTTACTTAAAAGGGCTCGTTCTCAACGAAATCAGTTTGCGACTGACGATGGATCAGCCGTCCGCAGCATCGGATGTTGGTTGTACATTGGACAGTTGCTGGTGTTGACAACATCAGGCCATCTTCAAAACGCCCCCATTGTCTTCAACATATTCAAGGCTTTGAAACCATAATCGGAGGCACTTGGCACAACACGAATAAAAAGGAGATGAAGCACATCCACAGGATTCGACCCTTGGTCGCTGAAACCACAGCCCAAAGGTTCCTACTAGCTTCATACCATGACCTACGTAACACGCATGACCCCTCATTCAAACCTGAAACCCGACGAAAACCTTTACAGACTTCTGCAAAGCAAGGATTACAGAAACAAGCTGTGCCCATCCACTGCCCCGAGTCACATCGTGTCAGACGATCCTAAACGACACCCACTCTTAGCCAAGCCACAAACCAGTTATCTGCACTCGTCAATCCATCACCCATCACAGGACACTTCCGATAACCGATCCACTTGCCAACGTGAAGGATAACACCCAATCCCTCCCCAGACCCCGTCACCAACAACAAAAAACACTCAATGTCCTCGTCTTGTTAGCCCGTCTGTCTGGCGCTGTAGCCCCTCGCGACAGGAGACGCGACTGCGACAACCGCACAACACAGCACACACACACACGACCTCATGCAACACAGAACTCTCGCACAATGTGGCAACCAGCAACCAGCAACCAGCAACTAGCAACTGGCCACAGGTAACTGGCAGCATACCCGATTTATGGTAGCCACTAGGAATCTATGTACCGCTCAGGCTGAATGAAGTTTAACACAGTTTCCTCCTTAGGCCACTTGTGTTGCATGCCAACTCGATTCGGTCCCCCCCTCGGACGAGTTCAAATATTTCTGCAGCACAGCCCCTCCGTGAGCTCCGATGATCCGGTGCTACACACACTTCATATGCTTCCTTTCATGTCCATCCTCCTCGGCTCATCCCAGCTCCCGCGTCCGTCCCGCTCCCTCGCGAGATGAAGGCTTACACCTCGAGTTGTGCGGCTGCCCCCAGGGGGATGCTGCGCGCAGCCGGAGCGCTCTGATGGCGCATAACCAGCGAGCGAGAACCTGACCACTCTCGGGGTCGACGCTATTTGACACTTTTTCCTCGTCGCTCCCTGTCCGCCACGGTGTGTGTGTGTAATGAGCCGGCTAGCGTGCGTCATCGGATTCGTAGTGTGGTCGCCGTTGTCCGCTTAAAGTGATCTCGTTGTTGTGCTGCACACACGCTCACCGTCACAGCCCAGCGGACAGCGGACATCTTGATGGGTTGTGCTGCACAAGCGCAAGGAAGATGCTAACGTCTTGTTTACCCGAACGCATGGACATAATGGTAATTGCTTTAATTTGATATCGTGGCGGAGATTACGACCGTATAACGGTTGCGTCTAATCTGGCCCGATGCAGATGCCCCCGTCGCCATGGCCAACGGACCTCGGCTTATGGGGGGGCAGCGCTGGCTGATTGCGGGAATAAATCTCTTGGCAGAAGGAACGCAAGGCAGGCCACTGTGGGAGAGACTTTGTTGCGGCCGTCGCAGTGGAGGTCGCCGCGGTTACGGTTGACGGTGTGTTGTGACCTTCAGTGAGACTTTGTAGGAGTTTGGCGTGTTTCTTGATTTGGGAACGGTGGGATCCTGGCGGAGTGGTGGGAGCTCGGCCTTAAGTGAACATGGCTCAGGGGTTTCTTGGAGTCATTGGAGGAACGAAGGACTTAGAGGGAGTCGGAGTTGGGATCAGGGAACGGAGAATATCCTACGACGGGATGTAGGGCTGGTTTGGGCGAGGTGGCACCAGAACAGGGCCCTGCCTGCGGCTTGAAACTGGCTTAGGCGAGGTGGCACCACAACAGGGGCCTGCCTGCGGCTTGAGACTGGCTTGGGCGAGATGCCATCAGAAGAGGGCCCCGCCTGCGACTTGAGACGGGATTTGAGGCTGGCTTGGGCGATGTGGCACCAGAAGAAGGCCCTGCCTGCGGCTTGAGACTGGCTTAGGCGAGGTGGCACCAGAAGAGTGCCCTGCCTGCGGCTTGAGGCTGGCTTGGGCGATGTGGCACCAGAAGAGTGCCCTGCCTGCGGCTTGAGACTGGCTTGGGCGAGGTGGCACCAGAAGAGTGCCCTGCCTGCGGCTTGAGACTGACTTGGGCGAGTTGGCACCAGAAGAGGGGCTTGTCTGCGGCTTGAGACTGGCTTGGGCGAGGTGGCACCAGAACTGGGGCCTGCCTGCGGCTTGAGACGAGATTTGAGGCTGTCTTGGGCGAGGAGACGCCAGAACAGGGCCCTGCCTGGGGCTTGAGACTGGCTTGAGCGGGGTGGACACCAGAAGAGGGCCCTGCCTGCGACTTTAGACTCGATTTGGGGCTGGACAACGACTTGGGACAGGGCTTGAGACTGGTTCGTGATTCGCGACGCGATTCAACACTCGACATGGCGCCCTGAAGCTGTTTCTAAACAGACTCGCCGTCGTACGAGTCGAACAGAGGACCAGATAGAAATTCCATCTCGATGTCGCCCACTCTGTCGTCGCTTGCACGTTGTCAATACTCACGAACTTCCCCCGATGTCCAGGCATCCTCCGCCCTTCTCTGCCAACCTCCACAGATTGACAGCCAAGATGCCCAGTCCATAGACTCACTCGCCTTCAATCAGTGACCACCGGTCCTTGGACATGCTGTCCATTTAAATTATGAAAGACCCACCAGCGTGGACATCGTAAACAACGAAAAAGCACATGAGACTCTTGTCACTTGGTTACTTTATTTTTCACTCCTGAAAGCATTAAAAAACCCCACCGTCCACCACCGCCACCGACGGCAAACTTTCCATCGCAAAAGAGAGAAAGTTTGTTTCGGGAAGAAAAACCGCAACCCACATGTCCACAGATTCCCGCCGCCGCCCACGCCGAGTCAGAAATGACCGCCACCCGGGCCCATCCCTTCCCGCCATCGCACGAAGCACAGACCGACCGAGCGCGGGAGTGCGAGGGCGGCAGTGCCACCTCCAAACTCAACTCTTAGCACTGAACTTTCATAATAAAGATCGACAAGCTGTCCGAGCCGATGTCCACATCCTTGATATGAAAGGGAATATTATGTTGTGGCATGTCTCGGAGGATTACAACTGACCGCCGCCGACGTCGCTACACGGGCAGTCATTTTCTCGTCGGTGGGAGCATGTGTGTGTGTGTGTGTGTGTGAGGGGGTGGGGGTGGGGGCACATTAAATGTGTTCAGGTGAATAGTCCTCTAAATGTCCCGAGGAACCCCCGCCCCACGTGGCGATGGTTTAAACTTGTCAAAAAATTTCAATCAGACCCCGTAGACAGTCTCGATATGATGGACATGGCCGGACGGGCACCGCGGCGGCTCGGGAGTCGCTTTTGGCGGCACAGAGTGACACCACCGCCTATTCCCGCTTCCAATCGGCTTTCGTCCTTTTTTTTTGGTTTGCGCTCGTTTTGTGTGTCATTTTGGGGCTGGTCGGCGTGCAGATGTGTGGCGAGGGGCAAGCACGAAACTTAAAATGAATGGTCGCTCGTCCTGCATTTCATGGGATGTCCTTTGAGAGTAAGTTGGAAACGTTCAAGAATTAAACTTAAAACTTTGCTCGCTCGTCCCGACCGAATGAGTCGCTCTCGTTCCCCAGTAATGCCTCGCTGGTGTGGTACACGCTCGTGGTAGGTTTGTCCGTCCTGTCCGCCTGATGTGCACATATTTTATCGTGCTTTTGCTTTCTTCTCGTGTATTTGTTTGTCCTTTCGTCCTTTTTTGATATATTTTTACACTGTTGTCCTTCTGAGTTGTCAAATATATCTGTGTTGTTGTCGTTCCATGTGAGAAGAGCGCGCGAGAAAGGGAGAGAGTGTGTGGCCGGTCCTTTCGTCCCACTTATCATCCCCAGTGACACTTTATAATTTCTTCTACTTTTAGTGTCCTGTCACTAGATGATTCAAACGAGAAGGCGAAGAAGAAAAAAAACCACCGAGAGAGGGTGAGCCCATCTCGAATTGAATTGCCCCGCGCGCCTTGCCGGAGTGAAGCCCGCCGCTTTGTGGACGAGCATCGCTACCCCACTAATGTCGGTTTATTGTTTCTTTCAGTTTATTTTATTTATATTTCACCCCTGGCGTGGGACAGGACATCATCTCGTCGTGTGTGAGTGTGTCCCTCTCAAAGAGGACCTCTCGCCCACGACAGCACCGGGGACGGAGACAAAAAAAAAAAGGAGTAGTGTATCCTTGTTGGCGTGGCGTCGTCGTGTGCACAGCACTCTCTTTAAATTGACATTGCCATTGGACTTGTCTGTCAAATTGAGGATGACAGCTGACAAATGGATAAGTTTAATTTTTCTTTTTAATTTTTCCATCTCGTGATGATGAGGAGTTCACACAGAACGCGGCCGGACTGGGAAGCCGGCTGTGCGCTGCTGCTGGTCGGATGGTTGGATGGTTGGATGGTCTGGAGACAGACACAAAGTGTAATGAATGCCCAAAGGACGATTCGAAAATGAATGAAAGAACGGCGCGGTGTGGGTGCCGCAAAAGCGAAGTCGAGGAAGTTGACTTTGTGATGAGATGCTTTCTGTTGGAAGGTCTCCTTTCTGTGGAGTTCTTTGCAGTTTGACAGCTTTTTTGCGGGAAATTGGATGTAAATTAGAGGGCGACTGGAAGATGTTTAAATGTCAGCTGGGGCTCCGACCGCGCTCGGGTGTCGGTTGAGGAGCGGACTTGATCTCGATTTGTCGTGTCCTTTCATCTCTGCACTGATTGAAGGGAGATGCGGACAGTGAATGCAGCGGATTGTGGGGATAAGTGTCAGTGAAGGTGGGACTGCAAGACGGGATTCGGTTGTTGTTTGCAGGGAGGTTTGTACTTGGACGGACTGTAAAAGGAGTGGCGTCTGGGTACGCTATTGTGGTCAAACCGAGTTAATGACCATCGGACTGTGAGCAGAAACTTGAGGTGCTCTTGGGTAAGTATGCACTTTAAGGCAGTTTTACTCACGGAGGTGCCATCAGAGTCTATTAGGCGGTCCGTAAAGAGGTTTAAACGGTCACATATTCACTCCGCTTAAAATAGTAGCAGCAGCTCGTAATGCAATAGAGGTTGGGACCAAGATCTGCGACTGGACCTCGACATCGTCGTTTCCAGCTTGGCCTAATGGAAGCTTTTCCGGCGAATGAAGAGGAAGCGAAACGAACTGGTCTTGTACATATGCATACTGTGGCGACCGAGAAAATGTTGTCGCACACAACCTTGGACAAAACACCACGATCGACAGGCGCAACTTCGAGGCATTGAAGGAGCCTACCTCGGGGTGAATGTGAACACCCGATACGACATCCTTATGAAGTTCCGAACAGTTGGAAACAGCTTCTTCCTCGTCTGCTTCTAGGATTGGGTTCGAAGAACAGATTGGATACAATAGGATTTGAGCATACCTTAAGCTCAACAGAAGCCTTATCTTCCCAGGCGTGACAAATGGACTCAAAAGCAGGCGGCCACTTTAACCAAATCAAGATTTCCGACATTTTTAAACATTAAACATTTCCTTACCTCGGCTCCGGAGTAAACTGTACTAATGACATCAGTACCGAGATCAAGCGTAGGATAACTCTTGCCAACCGCTGTTTCTTTGGGCTCGAGAGGCAATTGGGTAATAGAGCCCCCTCTCGAAGAACCAAGTTGACTCTATACAAGACACTGATCATCCCAGTCCTGCTAGGCATGGCACGGAGGCATGGACAATCTCGAAAGCGGATGGAGAAGTCCTTGGTCTCTTTGAGAGAAAAGTTCCACGTGCGATCTTTGGTCCTGTTTGCGATGATGGCGTCTGGAGGAGAAGATGCAACCACTAACTGTACGGGCTGTACAGCGGCATGCACCTAGTTAAGCGTCTTCGGATTCAATGCCTAAGATGGCTAGGCCATGTACAGCAGTATTCTGCTCCAGCCCGAAGAATCTTCGAATACGAACCTGTCGGGCAACGCGACAGAGGACGCCCGCGTTTAAGGTGGCGCACCCAAGTGGAAAAGGACTTCAACCAACTTGATGTGCGCAGCTGGAGGCAGCTGGCGAAGGATCGTGCTGGCTGGAGAGGCATGTTGGTTGAGGCCCAGGTCCACCCCGGACTGTAGCGCCACACAAAGAAGAGGAAGACAGCTTTGTCCATCCAGAAGCAAAGGAGGCATATTTCTTGTTCAGTTGATTAGTTGCCCAAAGTCGACATGGGCTGCTTATCTCTTTGATGGCATACGAGACTGAGAATGACTGTCCATCGACTGCCAGGATCAATGAACAGGCAACTGTGTAAGATGGGGAGTGAGTGAAGTTGAATACGTGTCACCACTCGTTTTCACAAGAGACAGCTATCGCGTGGGTCCAAAATTGTGACCAAAGCGTTTTGCACCTATTAGTGCGCATTGTGAAAGCGTTTTCACATGTTTCCACAATTAAAGGATCAGGAGACATGCCCCCCGACGCATAGGCTTGAGCAGCTTAATAAGACAAGTGTTGCCTCTAGTGAGCTCAACTGAATATGAAACCGAAAACAAGGGAGTGAAAACCGAAAGAGGTTTCTACGTCGCATATATGGTCTTGTTTGGAAGGTTTATGGAGAGGAAGATGCAACCGCGGACTCTAAGAGCTATACCACGATGGTGAGTCGACTCTGAAGAGGATCAACTGGTTCCAGAAAGAAAAGGCGATCGGTATAAGGACAACAACGAAGTTACAGCATGACCTTAATTACTGGAAGCACACCATACCCATGGCCGTGAGCGATGGAATGCAACTATTGCTCAGACTCTGATAAGTAGGAAAGTAAGGCTTCACTGGCATTACCACGACAGTATGAAGTGGACCATGGCTCATCTTCTCCACGGAGCGATTTAGTTGTGCGTATTATTATTTTTTTTTCATATAATTTGTGCATGCTCAAGGGGTTATGAATACCAGTGTTGCTACAGCTTAATGATTTATGAGTCCCAGAAGCTTATATATATGGGTGGCGCTACAGCCCATAGAGGGCCAGGGCCTAGCTTCTCAGCAACCACTCGTGTTGTGCGTGCTATTGTTCTCTTACGAGTGAAAGGGACCTACAGTTTAATGCCGACTCCGAACGGCCAAGTTTGAGAAGCTTTTTCTAGACAGGAAATACTCTTTGAGCATTGTCAGTGACTCGAAAGAGGTGGGGCCGTGAAAATGATTTCTGTCGCTCAGAGCTGGAATCGAACCTACGACGTCGAGGTTGGGTTCGGAGCACGTACCCACAACGCCACGGGCCACCACCCCAGAAGCTTAAAAACGAGTAATTTTGAAACTGAGTCCCAACAAAGGTTGTTCAAATCAGGGATTGAACCTACATTCGTACACAGATCACCATTTTCTACGCCACGGCACAAGAGTCATCTTACTTTGTTAATGTGTTTACTGCATTTGCATGGCTTTACGAAATAAGAAGTCAATTTATAACCGTCTACCTAGAAATTTTGAACGCCAGGAACTCACAGAATTCAGACAGTATGACCATGTCGTGTTCACTTGGTGTTTTACCGAAGCTTCGTCGTTCTCCTTCTAAGGCAAGGAGTCTTGGCCTCGAGGACGCTCTTGTCATTGCAACGACGAACGTTACTGCTTAGCTTGCTTGTGTTACGAGAGCTTTTCGATGAATCAATAGACTGGAGACACGTGTTAAAAAGATACTCTGGTCCAGAAAACATACTGAACGCCCAGGACTTCCAAAAACGCCAAGAAGATATCCCTCATTTCGCATAAAGTGAAGAGTATCAAGCCCAGATCATATGCATGGCATGACTCAAGCCGCAAAGAGGCTATCAGGATGAGTGTTGAATTTCCTGTTACACAAAGCGGAGGAAAACCGGAATAAATTTAAACGGGCAAAAACCGATCCGTCGCACGTTACAATCGACAGCTACAATTTCGAGGTAGTAAAGAAGATTGTCTACCTTGAGGCAAACGTAAACTCCACGAATGACAACATAGTGGAGATCCGACGTAGAATTGCCCTTGGCAACCTATGCTACTTCGGTTTGTGAAAACAACTAGGCTCGAAACTGACTGGAAGGACCAAAGTCGTGCTCTACAAAACCCTTATTCTGCCAGTCCTGCTTTATGGAGCTGATTCTTGGTGCCTTCGAAAGAAAAATTCTACGTCGGATGTTTGGTCCCGTCTGCGAGGAAGGCGAATCAAGGAGAAGACACAACCGCGAACTCTAAGAGCTGTATCCAGATGTGGATATAGTCCGACTACACTCGCTCGGCCACATCGACCCCGTGGACAACAATGCTCCAGCTAAGAGGGTCTTCGAAGTCGAGCCTCCTGGTTCGAGAAGGAGAGGAAGACCGAACCTCCGGTACAGAGACCAAGTCATTGCGGATGTAAGACAGCTTGGCCTTGATGACTGGACTGGCAGCATGCCCAGGACCGTCACCGATGGATGACAGCAATTGCTCACGCTCAGACCCTTCATGTTACGTCTGCCTGATAATAATCGAAATGTGCAAATCTCCCATGAAGGAAAGCTGAGGCAAAATTTGCTACAACATCATCACATAAAGACTATCGCCTCGTCTTCACTTCTTCTCTCATCAGCAGGCTTAAGGGCCTGCTTACGGAGGCACAGTAAATTTTAAAGGCTCGTTTTTCAGTCGCACTTCAGGAATATGGAACGCTCTTCTTTGCCCAATATTTCCCATAGACACAGCTACCTCCTCGCCCTTTTTCCCTCTATACCTTCGGCACTTGCTGTGTCTTGACCACGGACAGTTAAGGGTTTCAATCCATCCCCTTGATCACGTGCTTAAAAAAAAGGACTAAATGGTCCGCGTTTTTTAGATCAAAAGGGAAGTATCCAGACCGGCACGATGGAAGGCGCAGCTGCTGACGGTGGACCAAAAAAGCAGCCACTTTTCAGCTTTCAAGCACCATCTACGTGAGCTTCTACTGCATTGAGACCGGTGGTCCATAACTTGTCTCGTCATTGCGTTTGAGAACAACTTGCTTGTCTTCTTTTCCAATCGCCATGAAGTCTCCTACAACGATTGTAGATTCGCGTATAAAATCGGACCCTAATAAGGCGGATGACGATATATTTTAACGATCATCCAACAGGACACCCATCAGAAAGCTGTCACAACCCACTCGTTCCCTCGCCAGCGAAAGTCAAAACTTGGCGCTCACCTTCTTGGTCGCACAGCTTTCCCTCTTGTGCACTTCGCTGAGTTAAATCAAATCGCCCATCGCGCCGCCCATTACGCTTCGAATGGCAGTTGCGTAAATGAATCACCCACCGTTGCGTTGTCCTCTGTTCCAATTTTGCGTTATTTTATTTAGTTTCAGTTGAAATTAATTTTACGACCTTTTCGGGGAGAGCAGCGCCCGCACCGTCCCCGATGTGAAATCAGATGGAAACATGTTTCAGTTTCAATATAAAATTGAAAATTTTACGACAACTGATACGGTAATTTATTTTCATTCAATTGATGTCGAAGGATACGAATATGACTGCGCGAATGAACAAAACGACCGGCGACAACGATTGCAGGCAATACACAGACAGTCGGACGGACAGACAAGCCACCAGTGCTCTGGATGTGGATGCCATCGACGGCAACGACGACGACGACGACGATGATGATGATGATGATGATGATGGTGTCAGTGTCGTTGTCGGTGTCGGATATACAGTAGATGACGACAAAGACGACGAAGTCACCGGCCCACAAGCGCGATAGTGGGGCAGCCATTACCAGAAATTATTGCGATTCCAATTCATCGACGACGACGACGACGCTGGCAGCACCACCAGCCTCAGGCTCAGCCTCAGTCCCAGCCACAGTCAGCAGCAGCAAGCGGCGCGACTGACTGGAACCCGATGGTGCCGGAGGCGGTGGCGGTGCTGGTGCAGGTCATAAACGATAACTTACGTTGATTTTATGTTAATGCAGGTGTCACTTTCGAGAGTATTTTGCGGTCCGTTTTGTCTTAATTTTAAACAAATCGAGAAATAATAAAGTTTTATTGGTCTCACCACTCTGTCTGTCGGTGGTGCCAAGGAGTCGACTTTCAACGGTCTCATTTGGAGCCCCACCCCAGTCCAGCCCAGTCACCGGAAAAGGATTAGTTTGTGCAGAGGAAAATTATGAACAAACAGCATGACCAAGCCAAGGAAATGGGCACAACGTTCGCTTTGGAAAATCCCAGCTACACCTTCGCATCTAATTTATGTCGCATCGCACCGCACGCCATTAATCACCATAAGCCACAAAAGCCACTCACTCTCTGTCACACACACACACACGCGTGTGGATATGTAACCCTTCCGCTTTTCCGATCCTGAGCACTGATAACACTTTGACGGCAACTGACGCACCTCACTCAATCTTCAAATTCCATCCCCCACCCACACAGCTCACCCACTCACGTGGGCAAGCAAAAACCAAAAATGGAACAACAGAAAAGTAAAGAAACGACGAACTATCGGGTTAAGGGGGCGCACACGCCCAACGCTCGGCCCCGTCATCATCCCTTATAGCACGGCAATAAATTCCGTTCAGTCGAACTGATAAAACGACATCATTAAGTCCTGTCACGTAACTTATGACAAATGTCAATCAATTTCTGTTCCGTTCGACGGGGCCAGGCCGGCCCGCACCAGGGACCGGTGTGGCGGCGACCGCTGGGGATGGTGCTGACTGCTGATATCGTCGTCAGACGCCTGTCAGATACTTTTGACGAATTCTATTTCTAGGGTTACAATATGAGACTCACACACACTCGGGGGCACGAAAAAACACCACACCACTGCAGAGAGGAGAAAACAGAAATCCCATAATGGAAAATGTCATGATGAGTAGTTGTGGGTGGGATTGGGGCGCGCGGCTCTGGGCGGGTGGGCGAAAGCGAGTAGTTTCGATGGACCTTGATGACGTGACAGGGAGAGAGAGAGAGAGCGAGCGTGAGGGTGCAGCAAAATAGCAGCAGAGTGTGTTAGTTGATTTATTTCTTGTCAACATGAAATATAATAATAAATAAGGAGCCAGGCTTCGGCGGGAGTTGGTGCCCAGAAGCCTTGCTCCTGCGTTGACATGGGAAACATATTGGAGAAATCCATCTAATGGATTTTGCCTCACAGTTCGCGATGTGAAATTGCACGACGATGACGACGATGGCGGGCTGGTGGACGCGAGCGTGTGTGGCTGCCGTAAGGTTTATCCGTAGGGTCAACTTTAGCGCCGCGTCGCCAAGCTGCTCTCGCCGACGGCGGCGGGGTGCGCTCGGAATTGTCGTATATCATGGCGGGGTTGTGTTTTATTAATCTCCAAGGATTTCGTGGGCGGTCATCATCATATCTGACGGGAGAGAGAGTGTTGGGGGTGAGCAGTGATGGTGGCGACTGAAGTAAAAAAGTTTGCGAGGGATTTTGAGAACTTTTACTGCAATTCGATGGTCATGGTCAAGGACGGGGATCAGATGGCGGTTGAGTGGGGATGCAGTCCTAGAGGGACCTGGGCCTAGCTGCGAGAGTGAGCTGACAACAGCGGCTTTTTTGTCAATTTTCTGGTTCATCTTCCGACTGCCACAGCGGCGCTATTAGGCGCATCTATGACTTCTGTACACCGTTGGTGATGTTATTTCACGTCCCTTCATCGATTCTGAGAGTTTGGTGCGGATCCGACAACTTTGAATTTTTGACCCCAAAAAATTGACATTGGTTAGTAAGGCTTTTTTGTTGATTTTCTGGTTCATCTTTGGACTGCCACAGCGGCGCTATTAGGCGCATCCATGACTTCTGTACACCGTTGGTGATGTTATTTCAGGTCCCTTCGTCGATTCTGAGAGTTTGGCGCGGATCCGACAACATTGAATTTTTGACCCCAAAAAATTGACAGTGGTTAGTAAGGCTTTTTTGTTGATTTTCTGGCTCATCTTTGGACTGCCACAGCGGCACTATTAGGCGTATCTGTGACTTCTGTACACCGTTGGTGATGTTATTTCACGTCTATTAACCGATTCTGAGACTTTGGTGCGGATCCGACAACATTGAATTTTTGACCCCAAAAAATTGACAGTGGTTAGTAAGGCTTTTTTGTTGATTTTCTGGCTCATCTTTGGACTGCCACAGCGGCACTATTAGGCGTATCTGTGACTTCTGTACACCGTTGGTGATGTTATTTCACGTCTATTAACCGATTCTGAGACTTTGGTGCGGATCCGACAACATTGAATTTTTGACCCCAAAAAATTGACAGTGGTTAGTAAGGCTTTTTTGTTGATTTTCTGGCTCATCTTTGGACTGCCACAGCGGCACTATTAGGCGTATCTGTGACTTCTGTACACCGTTGGTGATGTTATTTCACGTCTATTAACCGATTCTGAGACTTTGGTGCGGATCCGACAACATTGAATTTTTGACCCCAAAAAATTGACAGTGGTTAGTAAGGCTTTTTTGTTGATTTTCTGGCTCATCTTTGGACTGCCACAGCGGCGCTATTGGGCGTATCTGTGACTTCTGTACACCGTTGGTGATGTTATTTCACGTCTATTGACCGATTCTGAGAGTTTGGTGCGGATCCGACAACATTGCATTTTTGACCCCAAAAAATTGACAGTGGTTAGTAAGGCTTTTTTGTTGATTTTCTGGCTCATCTTTGGACTGCCACAGCGGCGCTATTGGGCGTATCTGTGACTTCTGTACACCGTTGGTGATGTTATTTCACGTCTATTGACCGATTCTGAGAGTTTGGTGCGGATCCGACAACATTGCATTTTTGACCCCAAAAAATTGACAGTGGTTAGTAAGGCTTTTTTGTTGATTTTCTGGCTCATCTTTGGACTGCCACAGCGGCACTATTAGGCGTATCTGTGACTTCTGTACACCGTTGGTGATGTTATTTCACGTCTATTAACCGATTCTGAGACTTTGGTGCGGATCCGACAACATTGAATTTTTGACCCCAAAAAATTGACAGTGGTTAGTAAGGCTTTTTTGTTGATTTTCTGGCTCATCTTTGGACTGCCACAGCGGCACTATTAGGCGTATCTGTGACTTCTGTACACCGTTGGTGATGTTATTTCACGTCTATTAACCGATTCTGAGACTTTGGTGCGGATCCGACAACATTGAATTTTTGACCCCAAAAAATTGACAGTGGTTAGTAAGGCTTTTTTGTTGATTTTCTGGCTCATCTTTGGACTGCCACAGCGGCACTATTAGGCGTATCTGTGACTTCTGTACACCGTTGGTGATGTTATTTCACGTCTATTAACCGATTCTGAGACTTTGGTGCGGATCCGACAACATTGAATTTTTGACCCCAAAAAATTGACAGTGGTTAGTAAGGCTTTTTTGTTGATTTTCTGGCTCATCTTTGGACTGCCACAGCGGCGCTACTAGGCGCATCTATGACTTCTGTACACCGTTGGTGATGTTATTTCAGGTCCCTTCATCGATTCTGAGAGTTTGGCGCGGATCCGACAACATTGAATTTTTGACCCCAAAAAATTGACAGTGGTTAGTAAGGCTTTTTTGTTGATTTTCTGGCTCATCTTTGGACTGCCACAGCGGCGCTACTAGGCGCATCTATGACTTCTGTACACCGTTGGTGATGTTATTTCAGGTCCCTTCATCGATTCTGAGAGTTTGGCGCGGATCCGACAACATTGCATTTTTGACCCCAAAAAATTGACAGTGGTTAGTAAGGCTTTTTTGTTGATTTTCTGGCTCATCTTTGGACTGCCACAGCGGCGCCACTAGGCGTATCTATGACTTCTGTACACCGTTGGTGATGTTATTTCAAGTCTACTAGTCGATTTTGAGAGTTTGGTGCGGATCCGACAACATTGAAATTTTGACCCCAAAAAATTGACAGTGGTTAGTAAGGCTTTTTTGTTGATTTTCTGGCTCATCTTTGGACTGACACAGCGGCGCCACTAGGCGTATCTATGACTTCTGTACACCGTTGGTGATGTTATTTCACGTCTATTGACCGATTCTGAGAGTTTGGTGCGGATCCGACAACATTGCATTTTTGACCCCAAAAAATTGACAGTGGTTAGTAAGGATTTTTTGTTGATTTTCTGGCTTATCTTTGGACTGCCACAGCGGCGCTACTAGGCGTATCTATGACTTCTGTACACCGTTGGTGATGTTATTTCAAGTCTACTAGTCGATTTTGAGAGTTTGGTGCGGATCCGACAACATTGAAATTTTGACCCCAAAAAATTGACAGTGGTTAGTAAGGCTTTTTTGTTGATTTTCTGGCTCATCTTTGGACTGCCACAGCGGCACTATTAGGCGTATCTGTGATTTCTGTACACCGTTGGTGATGTTATTTCAGGTCCCTTCATCGATTCTGAGAGTTTGGTGCGGATCCGACAACATTGAATTTTTGACCCCAAAAAATTGACAGTGGTTAGTAAGGCTTTTTTGTTGATTTTCTGGCTCATCTTTGGACTGCCACAGCGGCGCCACTAGGCGTATCTATGACTTCTGTACACCGTTGGTGATGTTATTTCAGGTCCCGTCATCGATTCTGAGAGTTTGGCGCGGATCCGACAACATTGCATTTTTGACCCCAAAAAATTGACAGTGGTTAGTAAGGCTTTTTTGTTGATTTTCTGGCTCATCTTTGGACTGCCACAGCGGCGCCACTAGGCGTATCTATGACTTCTGTACACCGTTGGTGATGTTATTTCAGGTCCCTTCATCGATTCTGAGAGTTTGGTGCGGATCCGACAACATTGAATTTTTGACCCCAAAAAATTGACAGTGGTTAGTAAGGCTTTTTTGTTGATTTTCTGGCTCATCTTTGGACTGCCGCAGCGATGCTATTAGGCGTATCTGTGACTTCTGTACACCGTTGGTGATGTTATTTCACGTCCCTTCATCGATTCTGAGAGTTTGGTGCGGATCCGACAACATTGAATTTTTGACCCCAAAAAATTGACAGTGGTTAGTAAGGCTTTTTTGTTGATTTTCTGGCTCATCTTTGGACTGCCACAGCGGCGCCACTAGGCGTATCTATGACTTCTGTACACCGTTGGTGATGTTATTTCAGGTCCCGTCATCGATTCTGAGAGTTTGGCGCGGATCCGACAACATTGCATTTTTGACCCCAAAAAATTGACAGTGGTTAGTAAGGCTTTTTTGTTGATTTTCTGGCTCATCTTTGGACTGCCACAGCGGCGCCACTAGGCGTATCTATGACTTCTGTACACCGTTGGTGATGTTATTTCACGTCTATTAATCGATTTTGACAGCTTTCACCCACGCTTTCGCTTATCGTCCGCTCCAGCTGCAGAGCCTTTTTCACGTACGCCCAAGTCCACCCATCGGAGCACACACCTATCCAACACGTAAGACTTTGAGTGGCTCCACTCATCGTCTTGACCCAGTTTCCATGCGACCACACCCCCTATAGAAGGTGTACCTATAAAGAACAAATATTTAGACACCTGTCACGGGGTTCACTGATTAAAACTCAAAGCCACCCCGTAGCAGAGTACCCAATAACCCGATGAGATACTCCACTCGCTGGCTGGCAACTCCTCGGCGTGCCACCGTGCCCTCCGCGTTCATTGTTCTGCGGCGACGGATAATTTTTGGCAATCATCCCAATCGGCTGTGCCCCAACAAGCCAGCTCCCTCTCGGTTCAACTCAGCTCCACCTGTCATCTGTGGATTATGTTTCGGTTTTTTTCCCCCCTCTCGACAACCAGGTCAGAGTGACGACATTTCAGGAACAAATGGATGCCTCCCCTCTCTGCCCCCCAAATAAGACAAAAGCACAATCTGCTGTGCGGGGTGGGTGGGTGTATCGAAAGAAATGAAAAGCTAATGACAATGGAATCGCGACAGTATGGAGTGGCTTCATTTGTGTGTCCTTATCGCCTAAGATTACCCGGACGAGGACCAAACAATGGACATAGCGCCCTCCACCTACACCTCCCCCGCCCCCCGCCCTCGGTCACGTGATGGACACAAATGTTCCACATTTTAACCAAATAAGAATGCACAACCGTCGGTGGTGCTGGTGTCCTTTTTGTCGGTTTGATGGGAAAAACTTCACACAAAACGGTGTGTTTCACAAAGTTTATCGTCTCTGCAGCGTCAGAGTTCCCCGCCTCAGACAGGGGGACAGAGGGTGGCCGCAGCCCACAACAAACAGTGAACGACGGAAGAAAATTGTATTATGAAGTCGAGATGATTCAATCACCCTCAAGGAGTGCGCGCATCCTTTCATCTGCAGCGACTGCAGTTGACTTTTATTCCCTTGCTTCAGCCCCCCCTTCCATCACCCACGTCACCCCCATTTCACATTACTTTACGAACGGCCAATGGCTGACTGGCTGACTGGCTGGCTGGCAGAAGTGGAGTTAGAGATTTATGCGCGCTGCTTTGTTAGAGTGGGGGAAACTTGGCCGTTTTTCCTTCTGCCTCGTCAGTGTCCTATCACCGGAGATGGAGGTGGACATGCGGATGCATCGCAGGACAAAGTTTAATGCAGTTAAATTGCACGACGTGTCCTTGTTTGCTATGTCCTGAGTGGCATCTCGTAAACTGTTGCTATTAGTGCAAGTCCTTCGCTTTCGGTTCAACGTTGTCGTTGTCGGTGTCCTCGTCGACGTCGACGTCGTCGTCGTCATCGGACAAATGCTTAGAGAGAGAGATGGTAAGTGCTGGACATGGTCGGACAGCAGATGTGAGAGTGCACGGGACGGGCGGGCAGGTTTACTGATGAAATTTTCGGACTAAATGTGAGACAATCAGCTTGAACTTGAGTGTGATTTTGTTTGCTCATATACCGCAGCACCACTGATGACTTGAAGTGGGGATAAGGATATGTTCGCTTTTTTTTTGCGGGAAGTCTTATCAAAGTTCATTAGAGGAGTCACACGATGACAGATACAAAAACTTAGCATGATGTCCAACAATGGGATCTTAATTGGAGCGCTTCGGTTAAGTGATGCGCCATCATTGGTGTTTGTCATGTGTGGACACTCTAGTGAGAGTGACTACATGGTTGTTAAAGAAATCATGGGCACTTAGACCAGTCGGTCAATTGGGCTGTCATGGTTGGCTTTTGCCTATTTGAACCCATTTACTGCTTTGACCGTGTTGTGATCCTTAGTGGGATAGGTTGATCATGAGAGAGAGAAAGAGATTTCGTCTGAATCTTTTTCAAAGCCAATCAGTCGCTCTCCTTTGGTTCCCCTCTGTTATTCAGATCTTCGAGGTGTGTGAAGTAATACTTTCAGGGCACGCTCCGAGGTAATCTTGTATTGTTTCTGTCAGTGACTCGAAATATGTGAAGCCGTGAAAATTATTTTCATCGCTCAGAGCTGGAATCGAACCTAGGACGTCGAGGTTGGGGTCGACGCACATACCCACAACGCCACGGGCCACCACAGTGGCCAGTTAGCACACATATTCCTTCAGTAAGATCTTTCCTGTCTACGAGGGATTCAGTCCTCACTCGGTTTTCTTCAGACCATATCGCTTGCCATTTCACGTGTCCATTTATGATTAATATTCTTCATCGCAATGGCCATCAATCCCGATTTTCTAGTTTTCAGTGGGGATTGGGTGTCTCCTAATTTAGTGCTATTTGCTAAAACCGCCTTTCTTCTTGCTAGTTCATCAGCTCTTTCATTGCCCGCGGCACCAGAATAGGATAAGGTTTCATCTGGAGAAAGTGTGTCCAGAGCCTTTATATGGCCGGCTGGCTGTCTACGTGTAAGACAATAGATCTTCCGCCTATTGGTCTCCTCCAAAGTCAGATGGCTGGCTTTGGAACAGCGGTTACTTTCTCTTGGTCTTCTAGAAGGCACTGCAGTGCTTCAGTAGCCAGATTGCCGTAGAGATCTCTGACGAGTTTACATATATACCCGATCCGGTATCTTCCTCTGACTTTGACCAGTCAGTGTTATTTGAGCAACGTTGCTAGGTTACAGACCTTTTCTCAATCCCATTTTTCTCTCTGGAGAATCAAGGTCTTGTGTTTATTTCGAAGTCCATGAGAGGCATCAGATGATCTGTTTCCGCAGGGATATGACTCTTTTAACGTTATGCTGACAACGGCTTCGGTCGACGTTGGCCGTTGCAGAGCCTTGTTAAAAGATTTTTTCTTACTGAAATTGAAGCCACGGATTCGATTCGATTCGACCTCTGGTTCAGGCACGATGGATGGATCCAAACGCCAAAAGCCAGAAAACGATCGTTCGCGCACCAAATTCCCGAATTGTATTACTAGCCGTCTGGGTGTCGGCAATTGGAGGCCTCAGAGCTGTGACTTCTTGTGGGACTATTGGGTGAAGTGATTCAACCCAGAAATCTCTTAGCTACAGCCCGAAACAAACCAAATCAAAGAGGTTAAAGAATGTGCTTCTTCTTCTTCTTTGTGTGGCGCTACAGTCCGGGGTGGACCTGGGCCTCAACCAACGTGCCTCTCCAACTAGCGCGATCTCTGGCTAGCTGTCTCCAGTTTCGCACACCAAGTTGGTTGAGGTCCTTCTCCACTTGGGTGCGCCACCTTAAACGCGGGCGTCCTCTGTTGCGTTGCCCGACAGCTTCGGATTCGAAGATTCTTCGGGCCGGAGCTGTGGTGTCCATACGCTCTACATGACCTAGCCACCGTAGGCGTTGGATCCGTAGACTTCTCCTCCAGAACCCGTCAACACAAACAGGACCAAAGATCGTGCGAGGAAACTTTTCTCTCAAAGAGACCAAGGACTTCTTCATCCGCTTTCGAGATTGTCCATGCCTCCGCGCCGTATAGCAGGACTGGGATGATCAGGGTCTTATATAGAGTCAACTTGGTTCTTCGAGAGAGGGCTCTATTACTCAATTGCCTCTTGAGCCCGAAGAAACAGCGGTTGGCAAGAGTTATCCCACACTTGATCTCGGTACTGATGTTATTTTTACAATTTACTCCGGAGCCGAGGTAAGTGAAGTCCTTGACTACCTCGAAGTTATAGCTGCCCATTGTGACGCTCTGTCCAAGACGTCGATGTTGTATGTCCTTTTTTGAGGACAGCATATACTTCGTTTTGCCCTCATTCACCGCCAGACCCATTTTAGCCGCTTCCGTCTCAATGTTAGCAAAAGCCTCACTGACGGCTCGCTGAGTTCTGCCAATCACGTCAATGTCGTCGGCGTCAAGAACGGGCTACTGAGCAATTAAAAAAAAAACTCGTGCTTTACTGTGTACATTATACAAGAAAGGACATCAAGAGGACAGTTTAGTGAAAAGAGGACAAATTAATGTCCTCTTCAAGAAGAACAAATTAAAAGGACACGATACAAGAAAAATGAGGGCTGTCCTCTAAAAAGAAGGCGGATGGTCACTGTAGATTCTTCTTCTTCTTGTGGCGCTACTCTTCTCGCTACTCCAAGTTGGTTGAGGTCCTTCTCCACTTGAGTGCACCATCGACTCGGTGGTCGTCCTCTTTTGCATTGTTCCACTTGTTCGGAGTCGAAGACTCTTCGGGCTGGAGCAGTATTGTCCATGCGCCAACTGAGGCGTTAAATCCGTAGACGCCTGACTAGACTCATGTCGCTGTACAGCCCGTACAGTTCGTGGTTGAATTTTCTTTTCCAGAAACCTTCAACGCAAACATTATCAAGGACTGAGCGCAGAACTTTTCTTTCGAAGAGACCAAGTGCGTCTTCAACCGCTCGTCCGCTTCCGCGCCATAGAGTAGGACAGAGATGATCAAGGTCTTATATAATGTGAGCTTGGTCTTTCGACAGAGTGCTCTACTGCTCAATTGCCTCTTGAGCCGAAAGAAACAGCGGTTGGCAAGAGTTATTCTGCGTTTAATTTAGGTACTTTGATCGTACTATTAACTTGAGAGCCAAGGCAGATGAAGTCCTTTACTACCTCGAAGTTGTAGCTGCCTATGCTGACATTCTGACCTAATCGTCGATGTTGTGTGTCCTTTCTTCATGACAGCATATACCTTGTTTTGCCCTCATTCATCTTTGGCGGATAACTTAGTAATTTCTACGGTGAAGATGGTCGCCCAGCAACCGCGACAGTCTAAGCTGGCAACTCATCACAGAAAAGCAAGAAAACCAACGGACACAAATGGGGTCTTCAACCTTACATGACACACTGGCCCTTTATAAGTGATAGCCCATTCTAAACGTCGGCATTCACCTCAACAAATTAAGGAATGAACAGAGGCAAGCATCTGTACCAGTAGAGACCACGGAATTTTTCCCAGCGATACACTTGAAATTCGTCTAAAGCAGCAGCCAAAGTGCAGTTCGTCTAAGGGCCTGCTCTGAATGTTGGACACGCCAAAATCGCACACTAACCTTGACTCAATTCACCCAGACTACACTTCACCACGACAGTTCCCAGAGAACCACTTCGAGGCCTTGATTCCGTACAGAGTCCTCTGATACGGCGACATCATACTTTGATGTAACGTCACAAACTTTTACACAGATGCATCCAAGACGAAAGCCAAGGTAGGCAGTGGCGTTTGCTCGGAGTGTCTGAACCTAAACAAATTCCTTCGTTTGCCTCATCACCGCAGTGTCTTCCAAGTGGAACTAATGGCGATCAGGGAAGCCCTTTCCTGGCTAAGGTGGAAAGTGATATCCGCCAGTTTCTGTCGAAGAACCAAGATATCCCCAAATAAGACCTTGACAGTCCCAGTCCTGCTGTATGGCGCACAAGCATGAACACTAACTAAAGCGGACGATGAGATTCTCGGTCGCTTCGAGAGAAAAATCCTTCGAATTATTTTCGGTCCCGTATGTACATATGGTGTTTCGAGGAGGAGACTAAACGACGAGCTGTACGGGCTGAACAGCGATATTTTTAAAAAGAAATTCGTATTTGGACCGCCCGCCCAGCCCTTGTATATTATACAAGAAAGGAAAGGACATCAAGAGGACAGTTTAGTAAGAATAGAGCAAATTGCTCTCCTCTTTAAGAAGAAAAAAATAAAAGGACATGATACAAGAAAAAAGAAGGCGGATGGTCACCTCAGATGTAAGGGATGTATTCGAGAACTGTCCCTCTAGTCTAGCTGCACGTATTCTGTTGTTTTTTGGTGTGCATCCTATCAAACGCCATCTGGACTTATCGGTCAGAAATCGCCCTCAAACCTGCAACCAGATGCTACCCGGATTCACCACGATTGCCATCCACTTGCCATAAGCATCGTCCCTCCACTGCCACGGTTGACATTCATGACTCATCCGTGAAGTGTCTGCAAGCCGATGACTTACACGCCACTTAGCCATGTTATCCCTGACTGCCTCGGCAAAACCCGTTCCCATGCGCCCCAGCGCTGTGCACGCAAAGCGCGGCGCGGAATTACGAGGTCAGCGAAAATTATATCGAAAATTGTATCGAAAATTATTCCTCGATTACATCGACAAATTGCCCGGCGCGCACACCGCAACGGAACGGCGAACCGAACGAAATCCGAAAACGATCCAAATTAACTGTCAAATTGATCGACACTTACGCGAACTCCTCCGATATTTGTCCGCCCCACTGCCGACCGCCCGCCATCCCTCCCCAACCATCGCGCCATCATCACAGCCGTCGCTGTCGATTCAAGTGCGCGCCGCACGATCAAGTCTGCGAGCAGTGCACAGTGCCAGAGCCGATCCGGCCGCCATAAATAACTCATAAATAATCTGAAAGGCAATTAACTTTGGATATCAATTAATCAATCAGTGAGAGCGACCGAGAGAGTCGATCAGTGAGAGGAGTAGCTCCATTTGGAACATGGCCTCGAAATGGGAATCCGAGAGAAACCACAAGTGCACGCCAACCGCGAACCGCGAACCGTAAGCCGCCAACAACCGCGCACCGAAAGCCAGAGACGCCCGATCGGACGACGGTTGGACGGAGCCGAGCAGAGCCACACAGAGACAGATGGACAGACGATTGGCCAACGAGCGAGTATACAGTGGCGTGGCAAGACTTCCACCACTCGTCCGGCCAGCTGTCAAAAGCGAAACTGCGGCCGCGGTGCGGGGCGAAAATGCGCCATCATTTGGTTTTTTTTTTTTTTGCGAATTGAGTGAAAAATTGCCACCATACTGATCGACGCTGAGAAGAAGCGGACGCGCCAGAGTGCCAGTGCCAGTGCCATTGCAATGGATACCCTTGGCCAGTGCTGGGCGGACGGACAGCAGATGGATCGCTCGAAATCGGTTTTCTCCTCTGCATTGGCGCGCTAAAGTCCAAGAGGAAATGCCTCTCCATAACTTATTCAGCAGCCGGCGCAGGGAGCGAGCCGGAGCCGAAGAGACGGCCAGACGGACAGACGGACAGCGCAACAAGCGCGCACCATTCGTGAAAATGATGGAATTATGCACTCAGATACTGGATACCTGAAGATCGGGTCAAGAGATGATGCTGTGGCTGCTGCTGCTGCTGCCGTTGCAGTTTGCTGGACGATGAGGAAGGAAATTGCATTGGCGCGGGATGGTTGTGCAACACCACGCTCATTGTTGCACCGCAAGATTCGCATGAGTGATGGACGACGATTAACGTGTTCAATTCGCCACAAAGTGGGTATGTACGTATGCACGCGGATGTGCACGCACACAAAGCCGGGATGGATGGATTCGTGGCAATGGCTGAGGCAAGATGGCAAGGAAATGAGCGGAATAAATCTTTTGGGGCTTCTGATGAGGCCGGGCATGGGCCCAGGGAATGGCTTTCGAGCAGTCGCCCTTGTGGTCGTGGGCAGTGTTTAATACTCGTAATAAGTTTCGAGTCAACGGAGACAGCTGGTGTGTGTGTGTCGGTGTGTGCGCGTCATTCTTCATCTGGTGGAGTGGAACGGGTGAAGCTTTGCCGAAGACAGATGATTAAAGGCAAGACCATTGAACCACACCCCTGGTCTGGTGAGTAAAAGGACTCCAATTCCACTCGTGAGAGGATCCAATCATACTTGGTGGCAATCACTTAGACATCCATCGACCCTTTCATCTCCAAATCATTGATTTTCATTGACCATGTTAACGGCCATAAGGGTCAACAGTGACATCAAAAAAACACAGAAAATCATATCTCCCACCCAACCACCCCCATTCGCAACATCTGTGCACGCACGCAAACGAATTAAGGACATCATTCCACTCGAACATTCGCGCACGCATGAACGCATGTGGCGTGACAATGGTCAACTCTAGACCTGAAAGCCGAATCAAATTGCAATCGAATGGCTGTCCTTTTACTACCCAGGCCCACCCCGCCCATCGTGTATTTATCTCTTCAATAAAACTGAATTGCCGTCCATTTGACGGATAAAGAAACACAGACAGCGCCCTGACTTTGAACGGGGCCGCTTCTTCGCATACGCATCGCTAATGTCGCATTATATTGCGTCTCGCATGGCCTCATTGCGTATTCAAAATGGACAGACGATTAAGAAGCGATTCGGTGATATGATTGTGTGTCCTTGAAGCAGCCCCAATCCGGGAGGGGGATGTCACTCAACCTAATGGCCACTACATGCGACGATCGCTGCGGAATAACTTTAGAAAATACATTTCGCCTCGATCTCATTAGACGCGTCAAGTCGGTGGCATTAACTTCGTTTCATGCCGGCGACGGCGAGGTCCTTGAAGTCCTTCGCTCCCTGTGCCCTGATGGAATGCAAGGGAGATTGTGTCGTAAAAATTATTTATTTGACGGCCTATTACGTTTTATTGTGCCTCACTGTGCCGGAGAGCGCCAGGTTCGTTGGTATTTCTCCACTTGTTCGCCGTCTCTAAGTTACGACCGCTTTTTTGGACGGTGTGTGGATTGCAAGCGCCAAGGTCTGTGGGGCTGGGCCTGCTGCAGACGGATTTATGAAGGCGGAGGCGAAGGCGTTTTCGTTGTGCCCCCTGAGGCAGTCATCTTTTGAGAATCTACTGATTTTGCTTCCGTTGGGGGTTAAGACATAATGCATGCCAACAACAAAGGGAAATCGGTTGAAACAGCTCTTTACTCGCTTGTTGGAGCACAAGGGGTTCACCCTTGCATTAGTAGACATTCTGGAAGTCTTTAAAAACGTCGAACTCCCAGCAATGACCTCAGAATTGAAATGGCTTGAGATCGACTAGACTTTTGTGCACCAGCTTCTAAGCAATAGACCGATAAACTCCAAGCTTGGTGACGCCACGACCTGTAAACCGGCCAAGATAGGCATTCCACAGGGTTGAGTACTCACTCTCCTCTTGTAGAACGTAGAAGTGAAAGAACTTTTGCTGGTTGCCACCCTACACATTGGCCGGTGGTGGTAGTGTTCTACAGATGAGCGACCTTCATTTACCAACCATCTACATCAAGCAAGCACTTGAGAGCATCAAACGGTCAAAGTTACAAAAAGCATAGGACTAGCAATGAAGACGACAGTGCGTTTCGTCAAAGCACAACGAATGAGATGGCTTGGACATTAAATGAGGGTGGATGACTCAAGAGGCTTGTTGGTTGAGGCTCAGGTCCACCCCGGACTGGATCGCCACACAAAGAAGAAGAAGAAGGATGACTCAAGAAAAAAGCAATCCTGAAGGTGTAGGCGTCAGGGGTGGACTAAGGATTAGATGGATAGATGGTGTCACTGAAGACACACTTACTTACTTATTTAAGGTGGCGCTACAGTCCGGGGTGGACCTGGGTCTCAACCAACAAGCGTCCCCAGCAAGCTCGATCTTTAGCGAGTTGTCTTCAGTTTCGCACGCATAGTTGGTTGAGGTCCCTTTCCTTTCGTGAGCCAACTGAGTCGCGGTCTTCTTCTACTGCGCCATCCTTCGGGATGGATTCGAAGGAGCATTGGTTTCCATCCGTTCTACATGAGTTAGCCATCTCAATCGTTAGATCTTCACTCTTCTAGATAAGTCGATGTCGCTGAACAGCCCGTAAAGGTTGTCATTACCATCTATGCAGACGGGACCGAAAACCACACGAAGAATTTCCCTCTCAAAGCAACCAAGAGCAGATTCATCCGCTTTTGACAAAGTCCATGCTTCCGCGCCATATAGCAGAACTGGGACGATTAAGGTCTTGTAAAGCGTTACCTTGGTTGTTCGAGAGAGGGCTTTGTATACCAATTGCTTTCTTAGCCCAAAGAAGTACCGATTGGCAAGAGTTATTCTTCGTTTGATTTCAGCGCTGATGTCATTGTCTGAATTGACAGCGGTTCCTAGGTAGACACAGTTTTTGACTACCTCAAAGTTATATCTGTCTGCTGTGACGTTCTGACCGAGACGTCGGTGTTGGATGCCCTTTCTCGTTGACAGTCTTACGCTCGTTTACCCATCTTCGCGGCTTTCTTTGCAATACCCGCAAAAGCGCCATTGACATCACTCTGCTTTCTTCCGATAATGTCAATATCGTCGGCATATGCGAGTAGTTGGACGGATTTCTGAAAGTTTGTTCCTCTGGTGATGGCGTTCGAGTTTTGAATAATTCTTTCGAGAACGACTTTGAAAAGGTCGCAAGACAGACCTTTTTTGACATCAATGGTCTCGGTTATGTCTTTACCGACCTCAATGGAGCAGCGTCCATTCTTCATCGTCATCCTACACAAACGGACGAGTTTGGTAGGGATGCCAAGACTAGACATTGCTCTGTATAGCTCGTCTCTATAGATGCTATCATACGCGGCCTTAAAGTCGATGAAAAGGTGGTGGGTATCGATTTGTTGCTCCTGGGTTTTCTCCAAAACCTGCCGAAGTGTGAATATTTGTTCGATGGTGGATTTTCCTGGCCTAATACCACACCGGTATGGAGCAACCAGGTTGTTGACGAATGGCTTTATGCGTTCACACAGTACGGCAGATACAATCTTATGTTAAGGAGGCTTATCCCCCGATAGTTGGCGCAGTCAAAGGGGCCTCCTTTTTATGGATCGGGCAAACAATGCTGAGGTTCCATTCATCGGCCATGTTTTCCTCAGACCATATTTTACAGATGAGTTGGTGCATGCTCATCGACTCCGGCCTTAATAAGCTCGGCGGGTAGGCCGTCAGCTCCCGCAGCCTTGTTGGATTTCAGTTTAGATATGGCAATCCTCACTTCATCCGGTTCGGGTGGACGGGTGGACGTCCCTTTCATTGGAGTTGAATGGGTCGTTCTGCCTGTCAGCGGGATTTGGTTCCTTGTCGCCGTTATGCAGTCCGCAGAAATGGTTTCTTTATATCCTCAGCACCGACTGTGACTTTAGAACGATGTCCCCATTATCATCCTTACAGGCTTCAGTTCGGACTTTATATCCTTGGCTGGTTGACTTTACCCTTTTGGTAAAACTTCCTTAACTCATTCCTGCAGTAATGTCCCTCTATTCTGCCGATCGCGCGCTTCTCATGCTTCTGTTTTTTTCTCCTGGAGTGTTCGTCTCTCCTTTTCTGCTCATAGAGCTCCCGAGCAGATCTTGTCTTTCTTTTCGGTGCCGCTTTGTATGCTTCTTGCCGACACTCGTTGTCAAACCGGAGGTTTCGTTGTGGTGGCGGATTGAAACCCAGCACATCAGAGGCGTCATCTCTGAGGGTTTTGGGGCAGTGCTGCCACTGGTCTTCAATACTTGATGTTGGCGGCGTAGGATTTCTTAAGAGGCCAAGGGAGACACGATCGGAGAAGGATTTGGCAATCTCTTGCGATTGTAGCCGGCTGACGTTGAATTTCTTTGCCTTGGCAGCGTTCGGGATATCCACAACCTTACCTTGGCTACAAAAAGTTGGTGGTCCGAGTCGATGTTGGCACCTCGGAACGTTCTGACATGTATAATACTGGAGGAGTGCCTCGCGTCGATCGCAATACGATCAATCTGATTGACGGTTGATTGATCAGGAGATCGCCATGTTCCGGATGTGGGAATCTTGTACTGGCTACTACAGCATTACGCCCGCAGCAAAGTCGAACAGACTCAGTTACCGGATGTCATGTCGTGTAGGCTGTGCTTCCCGACCGAACTACCATAGATGTTCTCTCTTCCTAGCTTTGCGTTAAAATCGCCAAGGACAATTTTAATGTCGTAGCTAGGGCATTGCTCATTGGTTTTGTCCAGGAGCTCATAAAACCTGTCTATGGTGTCGTGATCTTTCTCCTCTGTGGGGGCATGTGCGCATATAAGGCTTATGTTGGCAAATTTAGCCTGGATGCGAATTGTCGTGAGGCGCTCGTTCACGGACCTGGACGATAAGACTTCTTGCCTAAATCTGCCTCTAACGACAAATCCACATCCAAATGCAAATAAGCGCTGTTTTTGTTGTTTGTAGAAGTCGCCGTGATATATATCACAGCTCCATCCTTCTTTTGGCCGGTACTGACACACTAAACTTTTAAATTGGAACAACACAGCGCTGGATAGAGTGCGGAAGGCTAAATCTTACCCATGGAAAATCCACGCCACAAGAAGAAGTCCAGATGGTAGTCAGGGGATAGATCTCCAAGCGAACGAGATCCATTATGTCGGCAACGTCATAATCCCAGCCTGGTTAGGTTAGGTTAGGTTGTAGTGGCTGACTGCTGCAGAGCAGTCACACTTAGGCCAGAGTAGGCCCCTTGTGATACCACGCGGATTGACTTCTCCTAACGCTGGAACCAGTTGGTGCTGCTGATGAACCGATTTAGTTGGCCAATGCTGGCAGTTATTAGCTCGTTACGGCTGCTAAAGTAGTAGGCCCCTAAGTGCAGGAACCTACGACTGGCAAGAGCACTGCATCCCAGCCTGGTGCATAATTCCGAAATTCCCACTCGGCCTTTTCTCACAGCACCACCCTGCCTCACGCTCACTCAACTCGACCCAAACTCAGCTCCAAAACCAGAGTCAGCACACAAATCACGGCGAAATTATCTCCCGCCACTTGCAATAGTTGGCACTACTTCCGCCGACTGCCCGCCACCCACCCCGCCCACCTCAGTTTGATGAAACATTCCACAGAGAGAGGAACGCAGCGAAAGAAAAAAAAAAATTGCTCCTGACATCTCACTAATGACTGATTTGATTTGTGTCCATTATTTTGCCATTAAAATCGCCGCCGATAAGGTCTGTCCATAATTCACGTGGGGCACAGTACACCAGGCCCACCCCCTCCACCGTGGGGTAATTGCTTCCATAATTTTCCTTTCTTGTCCCGCACTGCGCCGAGCCTCACGATATCATGGTTGGCTTCACATTAATGGCATTTCATCATTTGTACCGCTGCGGCCGGCCCTGGGCCCCATTGACGACGGGCCGGCTGCTGGACCGACTGGACGGACCACCAGTCCCCGTCCACCCCCGTCCTCGTCCGATTTCTATCATTTATTTATTAATATTCGAAAAATTAATTAAACATTCGCCGGCCAGTGACACTCGTGCGGCTGCATTTGAATTATGTCAGCTTTTGCTTCATTACCTAGCCAGCCGGTGGCGAGGCGGTGGTGGTCGTCGGCGACGGAGAAGGAGCCAGAAGAAGCCACATCCGCAGCAGCAATAGAAATGCGGGTCGTTGCTGCGACGTCCGAGGAGTCCTCGGCCTCGGATGGGTGGAAAGAATTTCGAAATTGAATCCTTAACCATACGACCGAGTGCCGGGCGGGGGTGTGGGTGATGGTGTGCGGTCAGAAAGTTCAATCGAACACGACATGACATGCTCCGGCATCCCAAGGAACATCAAAAAGATGGATGCACTCCGCTCGTTTGACTGGCGGAGACAAGACAAATATCGAATCGGCACCGAGATATGCAGGAGCAATACAAAACAGAAGGACCATCGACTGGACGGATATGTCGAAGTGTAAGTCAGTGAGAGTATGCATTACGAACCGTTTCACGATTGATGAGCAGATTCCTTGTCCAGTGCAGACACACCAGTGAACAGGGCGGCCGTCGGTCGGCCCGGATGAACTCGGAGCCTGGCTGTAGCCCACACATGCCAGTCGATGATGCCGAGGGTTCGGTCTCAGTTCAAATGACGAAGAAATGAAGTCAACTTTTCTGCTACTGCTGCTGCTGTTGCAGCACCCGCCCACCCCAGTCCCAGGCTGTTGCGTGGGATGACGATGGAGATGTCGGTGATGTCCGAGATGTCCGAGACGTCCGAGACGTCCGAGGAGAACGATGGAAACACTTCTTGGCATTACAGTTTGTCGGACTGATGAACATGGACAGTCTACTGGAAAACTTATTACTTGCAATTGGTTGTGAGGGACTCACTTACACAGGGACACACAGGGGTCTGGGGAGCAGATAACAAGACTTGGGGCAGGATGCTGTGCTTTTAAGCTAAAGCCGATTAGACCGGGGTTGCCAAGTTGACGGGATGACTTGGATCGTAAGTTTTGCAAAATCTTAATGTTGGAAATAATTTAATCTCTCTCAAAATCTGAGCAATGTCTATTAAAGAAGAATCCAAATTTTTGACTCTGGGTTCGAGTGCCTAGAAGCCAAACAAGATGATTTTATTGAAAAACCAAAAAATGGAGCATGTCTCGAAAATGCTGTGCCCACTGTCAACTTCGGTGCTGTTGCTGTCGTGTATAATGAAGGATCAGAGCTCACAATTGCTGTCTATATTTATCACACATCAATCATGAAGTCAGCAGATTACAGCAACGTGCACAACTCACTGAATTGTGAAGAAAAGATCATAGCTCTAAAACGATGGGTTTTGAATTGATTCCACTTCTTTCCGGATTCCCCTGCAGCCTCGTCAAAAATGACTGGAGTTTCCTGCATTCCAGAAGATACTTCTTCAAGTAGAAGGCAGCTAACGGAACACCAAAGCAGGAGCTTCTCAAGGTTCGACACCTTTAGGAAAGATCAACCAACACACTTAACTGCTGCCTATTTGCAGACCTAGGCACAACCTGGACAGCCTTATTGGTCTAGGATTAGGTTCACGTCGGACTGTAACGGAAAACCTTCAAAATGTATCTCCTGCCGACACCAGCAAATTGTCGACATTCAAAGCCCGAACAAGAGTCCATGACCGACAGCACAGTCGCACGCCCATTTAGTCTGGCAACTCTTTTTTTCCGAAATCGGACCTCATCCACCAAACCATCAGACTTGGCCTCTCACCATCTCGGTATCATTCTCAACTTTTCTCGTCTCTAATCCACTTTGAATGGAAGCTCCCAACCTAACCCCGAAGGCAGCTCTCAACCCACCCAACCCCCTTCCCAGCATTTCTTTGATTTTCTTGGAATCACTTAGCAACCCTTGGACCAGGACATGCATGGCAATAATTTCGAAAGGCATAACCATGCACCATGGAGGTAGCTTAAGAGTGTCACGTCACTGGCCATCTGCCCCCTCTCTCGGCTCATCTCATATGTAGATGCATTCTGGTGATCCGAAGCGAGGCGTTATTAGAAAGCATGCTGTTCATTGTGATACCACACGGCCACCCCAGTTAAGAAAGTGAATGCCGAAGAATGCAAAGAACAAGCACAAGGCGAGACGGAAGCAGACGCAAGCAGTGCAGCTGGGATGGCCTGACGTACGCACACCCAAACATCTTGTGTCTCTCAAAAACTTTTAGTGTCTCCTAAGTGACACGACAAAAGACAGATGGACAGTGAACCTAGACAGACTGACAGTTAGACATGCAACGACTAGCAGAGTGTACGGGCGACGGCGAAGATGGACAGCCGGACCAGCAGCAGCACTAAATGCAGGTCTAAGGACATAAGAACCACAGCGAGTCACTCGTCCCTGCATGGGCGGATGGGAGTGAGGGTGAGGGTGTGTGTGTGCTTGGCCGAGGATTTATTGGATTCATAGGGTTTTTGTGAACAGAAAATGCTTCTAACCTCAGCTACGACGGGCGACCTTCACATGCGAACACGTCAAGCATACACACATCGGAATCGGATGTGAAGATATCTTCATGGACAGTGGGCGGTGGGCGGAGGAGGGCACAGGCTGTGTGAATGCGGCGACCAAGGGGTGGAGTAATGCATTTCACTTTATATTGCAGTCTTGTCAGAAGAAAACCGAAGAGATGAAGCCGGCGTCGGCACGGCACGGAGCAGAGGGCAGAGCAGCAGCGGCAGCGGCATCCAACCGCTTCTGGTCTGGGCCCATAAGTAAGAAGAAAATGACGAAGAAGCAATGAATCTTCTTCTCTCGGGCGATAAGATGGATGGATGCGGTTAGGTGGAGTCCATCAAATCCATAGTTACATGTCAATCAACTCCGTCCGGAGGTGGTTTCGGTATCCACACCAAGAGAGAGAGCGAGAGTGAGGCAGAGCTCGATTGAAATGGAAGTGTGTGATGGAATTCATTTTAAAAATGCAATTGGGCGATGGGTTGGCTGGGAATGAGTCTGCATCCGAAATGTGGGGGGCGCCTTGATTGAGTTGAGGAATTGCAAGTCGATTAGGGAGAGATCCAGGTAAATTGTTTCTTTTTCATGGACATCTGCTCTGATGCTCTGAAGGTCTGAAGCTCTGATGAACCGGATGGTAGATTGCGGAGCAGACGTCGGTGGAATGGTGAGGGATGCATCAATTGGTTCATTGTCTTTCTTAAAATTGATGGGAGGGGAGTGGGTGGATGAGGGATAGATAATGATCCAAGAAGGACTTCCGAAGGAAGATGCCGGCGACTACGAGAAGACTGGGCTGTATCGCCTCCTCGAGCATCGTTACTGGATGGCATGCAACCTAGTCTGCTCCATTGGCTGAGGTAGGTAGGTAGGTAGTGTCATTATGTAGTTAGGCCAAACAATTGGCGCCACGGGGGTGGGCTTCAAATTGAAGAGGAATGGCTTGACCATGACAGTGAAAACAGATTTTACCCGTGCCTCGTCGAATTTGGTCAATTTTTAGCCTCATCTTCCAACTGCCAGAGTGGCCCTATTAAGCCTTGAGGTCCTTGAGGTCGTTTAGGCTGTCGTAGAAGTAGGGGCTAACCAGTCACAGAGGAGGTGTTGCATGTTTTTCTCCTCATCCTTGTCCCGGCAGCTTCGGCGGCCTTCGTTAAAGAATAAGCCAAGTCCTTAGCAATGTCTGGTGATTATTTCTACTTCAGTACTAATTTTTAATCTCTGGGCTACCTGTTCTTTTTGGATCAAAATGAGGCCACATTTGTTTTGAAGAAGTGTATGACTTTACACTAACGTATGATACCGCCGAATCAGAAGACTCTGTGTTTATCAGTGTCTCGAAGTGGTTTGCCGGGAAGTGTCGTGGTGAAGTGTAGTTTGGAGAAATTGATATAAAAGTTCGTGGAGGATTTCGTCGTGACCACAAGCCTTTAGACTAACTGCAGTTTGACGTTTGTTTATATATATGGGTGGCGCTATAGCCCGTAGAAGCCAAGGGCCTAGCTTCACTAGCTTTTCAACTGTGAAAATGTATTTTATCGTACCAAGACACGTCCGTCCAAGCGGCTGCTGAGGAGCTAGGCCCTGGGCCTCTACGGGCTGTAGCGCCACGGGATATCAAAATTGTTTCGATTTAGAGAATGTTTTTGAAGAGAATACTAAAATACGGCAAACGAAAAATTCGAGTTAGAAAACAATGATTTAGCGAGAGTTCACTGTATTACAGACAGAAAAGCTGGAGAGGGAAACCTTTTGCAACGGCGAGGGAAACGTCTGGCGTTTTGCAACATTTCTAGCTATATCCAATTTGTGGTCACCCCACTGCAGGTGCTTATCGCCATCCATATGGAGAATAGAAAGCTGTTGCGTTTCGCCCCGACACCCGTCACTCATGGACAGTGATAACCGAGATAGGCTTGAGTTTACAGAGAGGAAAGGGTTTTGGAAGGATTAAATTCAACGCGGTTTAGTTCTCTATTGCTGGTTTTATTGAGATCTGAGTTAATCACACATTGTCTTCCGATCCGCTTCTTAAATTCTACTCCATTTCGATGGAGTCTCCTTGACAGACCCAGCTTGATCAACTTTCAAAAACCCGCTTGCTTAAAAATCCTGGCCCTACATTCTGATGAGTTGGAGTCTATGGCAGAGGATCGAGTGGCCTGGAGATCTCTAGCCCTTTCTAGGCCTCTTTAGTAGATTGGCTCAGAAAGTGATTGTGATGTAGATGATGTCTGTCGTTGATGGTCTACCTTCGCAGGATGATGGCATGCGGTTTGTGTAGTGGTGGCATGATTGCACGTTAATAATAATAATAATATGGGTGGCGCTACAGCCCGTAGGGGGCCAGGGCCTAGCTTCTCAGCAACCACTCGTGTTGTGCGTACTATTGTTCTTTCACGAGTGGAAGGGACCTACAGTTTAATGCCGAATCCAAACGGCCAAGTTTGAGAAGCTTTTTCTAGACAGGAAATACTCTTTGAGCATTGTCAGTGACTCGAAAGAGGTGGGGCCGTGAACATAATATTTGTCGCTCAGAGCTGGAATCGAACCTACGACGTCGAGGTTGGGGTCGACGCACATACCCACAACGCCACGGGCCACCACATAATTGCACGTTATTACTTCAAAAAAGAGGTATGGAACAAGATTTCACCAAGGTCAACGGCTTTTTTTTTCTTGACTGAAATTTAGGGTATGGATTGGGACATCATCTGATTCATGGATAATAGCTTCCTATGCAACATAGTCCATACCACAATCGAACCACATTCCCAAAACGTATTATCAGTCGTCGAACTTGCTTCAATGGCCCAAAATCAGCCGTCTTCCCGATGTCAATTGGCCGCCTCGGAGCTTCGGAGGATTTGTTTTGGGAAACCGTGAAGGACCGGTGTTATACCAACAATTCCAAAACGAATCCAAAAAATCTGTGAGCTACAGCCGGAAACCCTGAACAAGGCCTTTGAGATTTGGGGTGACAGTATTTATTACTTCGAGGCACATCTATAAGGGCCAGTGTGTCAGGCAAGATTGCAGATCCCGTTTGTGTCCATTGGCTTTCTTGCTCATGTATGAGGCCATTAGGACCTTATACTATAGGTAATCTAATGTGTTTCTTTGTTCTTCTCTAATTAATCTTTTTTCTGTGTTGAGCTTCCAGTTTAATCTGTCGAGGTAACTGGGTGAAGATGGTCACCCTCCTTAGAAATTACTAAGTTTCACGCCGAGGACGTACAGATCTTTCCCCTCTACACGCTCAGCAACAACTAGGAACAAATCGGGTCCTACACATCTTGGAGCACGCGCTCATAAGAATGTACCGATTGAGACCAGAGACTAGAGATATTCGTATTTCGGATGAATGTCTGCGAAATGTTAAAAAAAAAGTCAAAACCAAGGGTTAAGGATACTAGGAAGTCGGGTATCGGTTCCATTTTCACCTTATCTCTGATTGGGTCTTGGCGCCCTTAAAATTTTCTTCCAAAAGTATCGAGACCAAAAGGGCATCTGTAACAACGTTAACGCCTCTTTGATCAAAATTCTCGTCCCAGTAGAGCAGCAATTCAAAGTCTGCGGATTAAACAATTTCAGAGCTGGATGTTCTTGTACGAGTGGCACAATGCGTATAATGTTGATGCCATTCAACGATAGTCGCAAATGAACCAAAGTTAGTCGGTGGTTTGGTCGGGCGGCACGATTGTGCACATCACCACTACCTCTCAGGCGTACCTTGAATGTGATTCCATTGACTTACCCCACCACGACCACTCATACACCAAGTAAGGAGGAAAGGCCTTTTTGACCGCTTTCGCCTTTACCCCAAGAGGCAGTCAAACATCTAGTTTTTGTGACGTTTTTTTTTTTAATTTTGGGTATTGTCACTGGTTAGTGAGGTAGACCAAGGAATTATTTGGGGGGAGACTTCAGCTCCAGTACAAACCGAACCTAGGTCGTTGTTTGGAGGTTCGACAGACGTATCCCTGGCCCACCTAAGCTGAGCCAAATCTGAAGAGTCCCCGTGAATAAATCTAAAAGAGGATACCTGGCATCGTTTACAACCACAGCCCACGAAAGTTCAGCAAGAAAAGTTAAGATGTTGTGAAAACCAGCACACGTACGAGAACCCAAGAATATTCCTAGCAAATTCCCCCGAAATTCCAAAGCAAATCTCCCGAAATGCGCATCTTTCTCGGCTCACTTACCATTTTCACTTGCCGCATTGCCAGTCCTCCGGTAGGATGGTCTCGGCTGCTGCTTTGACCGCATAGTCGCCTGCTCGTGTCGTGTCCTCCTTATTCCAAGCGCTTAGTAGCCTCTCCGACTAATATCCTCTGCTCAATAGTCCATTCTATTATCGGCACATTTAGGCGAGCGAACGCACACCGCACGACACACGCACACGGACCACGGACCACGGACACGGACGTCTATCACAATAAAACACTTCACTGACAGCGGCTTTATTAGACTAACGAGGTCGCCAAATCTGAAAATAGAATTAAAGAAAAAATTCAAACAAATCAAACAAACGAGATACAGATACATCTAAACAAACCGAGAAAACAAACAAACAAAAAAACGATGAGATTTATAAAAACCGCATGCAGAACAATTAATTACGAATATAATTTCGTGACGAGCACATCAGTCATCTGGCGTGTTGCGTTCTAGATTTTCACAATTCTGCGACGACGCCACGGTTCGGGATTGTGGACTTTATGAATTTTTGACAGACCAGATTCGTGTGTGCTCAACTTTGTGACAGACAGATTAACGACACCGGCAATTGTTGCCTCACACCAGCGCGCAACCGCCAGGCAGCAATCCGTCCATCCGAGATGTGACGAAAAAAACAAAACGAAAGAAGGGTACAGTCGGGCTGGAATGTTGAGGGACGCATGGTGAGTGGTGGGTGGATGGCACAGGAGCTGCGGACTAGATCTGATGCTGGGAAAAAATGGAAGGGGGACTACTGTGCGAATTTAAGTAAATGGCCGGTTTTTGCATCCAGCAAGATTAAATCAGGGGGAAGTCGGACAGCAACCGGATGTTGGAACCACCCGTAAAACACGAATTCAATTGGTACCTACTCAAGTGCCGACCTCCAGCAGTTGGTAAGGCACTTCTAGGCTCTTAGGCGGATGGACCTATTGGTTTAAAACCTCTTGGCAGGGAAACACGTAAGTCCAAGCACTCGCTGGTGCCTCTAGACAGGAGTCAAGTCAAGTCGAGAAAGAGAGCATTATCATGTGTACCCGCATGACAAAAGTGCCATGAAGCTCACAAAAATGCTCTACTAGGCCTTTCCAAATATTTTGAGAGTTTGGAGTGCATCCGGCAGAGTTGTAAAAGACTGCAATCTTCTGAGAATGCAATCTCTGAATTCAAGGAAAGAATTATCTGTTTTGTGATTCAATTAATTGACTTCATGTGGGACTTCTGGAATTCAGCATCGAAGTCAGCATTATATTTGAAGTCTTATTGGATCAATCTTTATGACCAGTCTTTTGATCTGAAATCAATTGAATGCAAGTCTATTGAGTGACAGTGCTTTCACTGAAGTCACTTTGAAGTCTTTACCATTCACTTGAAGTCACCCGCATTCAGTTGAAGTCTTTGGGACTTCAAAAAATTTCGATGCAGTCTTTGGGACTTCAGTATCTGAGCAGGTTTGAACAATTCAGATAGAATCACGAATCACACTTTTATATGGAGCATAATGGGCTTTTAGGCTTAGAGGAAGAGGAGTACGTTGTGTTAACGTCGGAAGGAGGGGATGAGGATAGAGTATCCGGTTCGAAATATGGTTGTACTTCCAGCCTTTTGCAGAGTTCATTGATTTTTTACTTGTGATTAATTATGACTTTGACCGAATCACACAAGTCAGTCAATAGACTTACATTCAATTGATTTCAGATCAAAAGTCTGGTCATAAAAATTCACCCAATCCAAACTTCAAAAAGAATCATGATTGAAATATTGAAGTCTCCGTCTGAAAGTGAATTCAGGAATTGAAAAATTACAAACATGAAGTCAATTGATTTTTACAATCAAAAGATTGCAGTCTTTTACAACTCTGGAATCCGGCAACATTGAGATTTTGACCGAAAAATCGAAGGCAGTGGTTAGTAAGGCTTCTCTGATAGATTTCAGAATTGACCTTCCAACAGCTAAGCTCAGCGGCCCTACGAGGCCTACCTACAACGTAATTGTGACATGTCAGATAGTTTTTGACCGCAAGTGTCTTTTTCACACATGCCTATGTTACCAAAAATTATTAAAAACTCATTATAATCAGTCAATGACGAGGATGAGGAGGTGTTCATCAAAAAAAGTTAATTTTGTGTGCCAAGTGGGGGAAAACTTTAGCCCACTACTGTTTCCCACAATGATTAGGAAAGTGAATACCAATGACCAGGGTGACGATGAGGCAGTTTGTCTTCTTAAAAACTAAAACTACAAGCACAGCAGGCCAGCATAAGTGAGTGTAAACTTTTGCTACCGTCTGTTAATCACACCCAAGTATCAGAGACAAGGATGATGAGTCTGCGTGTACGTCAATAACTTCCCTAATGAGCTGATGTGCTCAAAAAAAAAAAAAAAATGTATTGTTTCCTCCCCAAAGTGTATAAATACTTTTGTCTCCACTGTTACCAATAAAATACGCAAAAGTGGCAACAATGAGATCGTTCGGCTATTGAGCTGATGTGCTTAACAAAACAAAAAAGAAATTATTGTTTTCACTTCAAAGTGTATGAATACTTTTGCCCCCACTGTTACTAATGAAATACGCAAAAGTGGCAACAATAAGGTCGTTTGGCTTAAGAAAAGGCGACAAGCTAAGAGCCAACAGATTACCTCAAGTGCTTTAATACTTTCGCACCCGTCTGTTACCCACATATAACTCAAGTTCTGCAGCAAATGTCGGGGACACTGAAGGAGACGTTTTCAACAAAATAAAAGCTAATATGTATTATCTCCCCTAAGTGTATGAACACTTTTGCCCCCCACTGTCAGCAATGAAATATGCAAATGAGGCCACAATGAGGCTGTTTGTCTTCCAATAAGAAACGTAGCAAGTGCCTGAAAACTTTCGCACCCTCCTGTTGCCCACAAACAACTCGACTGTGGCAGCTAATGCCGAGGACGCTGACGGGGCTGACAACGACGAAGATGATGTGTTCCCAAGGTATGCCCACATCGGACGCACACTGCGAACTCCGGCGAACAGTCTCATTTGATTCCGACCCATAAACATGTCCCGTCAAGTGGCCGCCGGACGCGCTGACGGAGGCCATTCAAAGGATTTTCTCGCGACACGACTTGTTTTTCTCCCTCTCGCCGAACAGATGTATCCAATAAATAATTTCGCTTCATTTCGTCTCTTTTTCTGTTTTCTTGTCAGGAACCCCAACCGAACGGCCGTCCGATTGTGTGCGACGTGTGAATGTGCTCGCAAGCGAATCCCGCGACACATGAGACACATAAATCACACCCAAGCAGACGATTTGACGAGTGAAAGCGGCCGAGGGGGGGGACTGCTCGTAAATCCCCCGTGCGACGTCGATTAGCTCAGCCTCTTAATAGCCGGACGCCGCAGCCCATAGGTGCACCCCCGGCGACGGATACAAATTTGAGAAATTCACTCCGCCGGTTGCCCCCGTCAGCCGGGCACTGCAATCATCAATTCGTGTAATTGGAATTTCTGCGCACATTACCAATCTCTAACTGTGATCGTAAATCGACGGTTATTTGCTAATTTCAATTAAAAACGCTCGCGGGCCTGGGTAGTATCTAAAGCGAACATCGAGCATTGCATGTCGCCTGCTGAACAACCCGGCCATCAGCAGATAATTTCATCGCACAAATGCGTTCTCCAGGAGGCGCTGCACAGCTCCGACCGGGCTCCGACCGGGCTCCGTCCAGCTGCAACTGAGATCGTAGCCGATCTTGACTGCTGGCTGTTGTGTGTGATGTGCCCGTGTGGATGTGGCTAGAAACACCGAGCGGAGAGATAGCGTCCGACACGGGGAGACAGTTTTCCTTGACCAATCTCTCATAGGCCAACCGACATGCACCGTGCACCGTCCACCGACCGGCCCGGTGGTGGCGAGGATGAGAGGTGCAACCAGCGACCAGCCCGAGCAGCCCGGCCTGTCCGTGTGTACACCAGAGTCTGGCATCAATTTCACGTTTGACACGAATGCGCCATGTTCAGACATCCCATAGGCTTCATAAATTTGTCATCCGCCAGAAACCGAATAAATGATTAAAATGCGCTCCCCACCGCTGGCGTCGGCCGCACCGTACGACCGCGACGTGGCGTAGCGCGCTGAGATAAATTTATGTCCATGTCAGCTATCAAATATTTTTCGCTGCTGCTAGACAATTTTGTTTGATTCCATGCAAAACACATTCGCATTGCGAATCAATGGTTGTATCTGATCGTTTTGCTACCAGTTTTTTTTTTTTTTTGTTCTTCTTTCTCTGAAACAGAGTCCCGAAGATACAGCGATAGAGCACAGGCTACAGGCTGCAGGGGCTACAGCTGGACTTTGCGGACGCACTTGCGAGCGTATCGGCGAAGCGGCCGTTCGAATGTGACACCTGTGATGGAGTGGAAGCTAATTTCGAGCCATCTCTGCGGTGGACTGGGGTGATGATGTTGATGTTTCCCAGAAACTGACTTGACGATGTTAGTGGAAGTCAGGCTTATTTTTGGGAACAAATATGTGAACAGGAGTTTTCCTCTGCTAGGGCTGTGGTTTCTGGGAGCCCATGATGGCATTAATCATGTGTTGAAAGAACGTTTAGTCGAACTTAGGCGATTCTAGAGACCAGAGAGACCTGAAAGATGAGTGAACAATCAAGACCATCAGTTGGTTCATGTGGAAAAGACGTATGTATCCCCTTCACGGGGAAGGCTTGCTTTCTCATTTCCTGCTCTTTCATGGACTTTGTGACACTCTGACGCTGGCACTGTCTTCAGTGAGCTGCTTCCTATAACACACTTCAACCTTTCGTTGGGAGGAACATTTTCGGGTGATTTTCGGTCTCGTCTGCATAAATGTTGTGAGTAGAGGAGAACACCGAACTGGACGAGTTGTTCAGCGACAGCGACATCAACTAAGCCAGAAGAGTGACGATCCAACGATTGCGATGGCTAGGTTAGGTAGAGCGACTGGAAACCAATGCTTCGGCGCTCAAAGTCTTCGAAGCCACCCCTCAATGACGCTGAAGATCTCTGCTTTTGAGCCGTCAGTATAGAAAAACTGGTGTATGGAAATTCTGCTGCCAGCTATTGTTGCCAAACTTGTATATCAAAACAACCTTTGTCAGCCGTGGACTATTGAATTGAACCCATTTAGTGATTGGAGGAGCTCCCGACGCTTCCGGGTGTTGTTGTCGTTGTTATTTGTGTGGAGAGGACGACCGCTACTCAGTGTGCGTACATTAGTGAAAGAGAAGATCGAGCTGACTGGAGAGCCTTTTTGTTTCAGTCCCAAATCCAGCCTGGACTGTAGCTCCGCCGTAAGTAAACAATTACCCTAACTAAAGTCATTATCCCCTTGTGTGCCTCATCGGTTTCGTGGGTGGGCCTCTTTTGTAATGTTCCACTGGTCCCTGGTCTAAGAGCTGACGCAAAATTGTCCATGGTCGCCTGTCAAGAATCATGACAATGTACAGATGTACCCGTCGTGGTTGAACCTTCTTCCAAATGCCATCAAGGGAATCAAATACTGACGCCTTTTGATTAGACTAAAGTAACATAAATAAGTGTCAAAGAACTTGATTTTACTGATGAGTCGTTCATTACTGAGCACAAATTGGCTTTCAGCTTGCAGTTCAACGGATTAGAAAAGTCAAAGTGAATTTACTTCAGCTTCGAATTCAAGTAGGATTCGCTTCCGTTTCAGAGGGTTTTTTTTTTAAATAAAGACGACCTTGGACTGAAGTCAAAGAAAGTTCCTTTATGCAGCAAAATTTGTAGGTTAAGGAAACAGCTGGAATAAATCTGTCTGTCATCTAGCTAAGTTAAATCTGAGTATAGTTTGCTGGCGCCCAAAGGAAACCGCTTACAGGGCAACTCTCGCCGAGGACAATATAATAATAATAATATGGGTGGCGCTACAGCCCGTAGAGGGCCAGGGCCTAGCTTCTCAGCAACCACTCGTGTTGTGCGTGCTATTGTTCTCACACGAGTGGAAGGGACCTACAGTTTTATGCCGACTCCGAACGGCCAAGTTTGAGAAGCTTTTTCTAGACAGAAGTACACTTTGAGTGTCAGTAGCTCGAAAGAGGTGGGGACGTGAAAATTATTTTTGTCGCTCAGAGCTGGAATTGAACCTACGACATCGAGGTTAGGGTCGACGCACATACCCCCAACGCCACGGGCCACCACGGCCGAGGACAAACGTCTCCTTAAAGTGATCGATATGCGTGTCGACTCCTCAGTGGCCACTTGAAACTTTTTTTCAAAAATCTAAGAAGCGATCGTCACGAATTCACTGTGATCTGTGAATCTGTTATCACTGTGATTTCAACCCAGGGAAGTCAACAAAAAAAAAAAAAAAACACTAACAAAGCTCCACCGAAAACCTCCAACTATACTAACTCGTTGAGCTCACTACGAAATATAGCAGCGCTCACAGAGTCGATCTCTGCAGCGTCATGGTGAATTTTGTTCATTTCCTATGAATTATTTAGGTGGTGCTGGACGAAGATTCTCACTGTTTCAAGATGGTAAGCAATTCACTGAGATCTTCAATGCGTCTTCAAACCGAACATGTATACGCAACGACTTTGATGAGACTGAGCACAGGAAGACGTCAATAAGATAAGATTCTTCTGTTTTCGCAGGACCATCACGGCGAAGGAGTCGAAAAGTTGGAACGTGCACTCGGAAGCTTCACTGAAATTAAATTAGAACAAATCTTGTGGGCATGTATGAGTCGTAGAATGGTCCTTCAAAATGCCAGCCACCTGCCCTTGGCTATAGAGGTTCCCGGTGCGAATCCCAGTGAAAGCAAGAGTTAGTGTGTTTTTTATCTGGTTTGCAAATCTGGTCCAGTAGCCATTTGCCGGTGGGATCAAATTGACGACACTGGGTATCACAATGGGCCAGCAATGGTGTAAGTATGCTGGCAGGCCAATACCTTACTTAACCATACTCTTCTCTAAAAGCATGGGCTGTCATAGCCTTGTGGATCTTTTCGTCGACACTTGCACACGCCGTGGGCTCGACTCCATGTACTACAAAAAGGTTCACTACCACCTCTTCCACCTCTTCCGATCCAGTGACAATCCCCATAGAATATGCCTGTCGAGAAAACACCAATCGGTTGCCAGAGAACTGTAAGCCTTCTTCACTCGTGACGGAACGATAACCTCTACGAGTGGTGCTTTTAGAAGATAAGACCTGACCCTTTAGGGGCTAGGTAGCGCCACATGCATTATATCTCTGTTATAGGATCACCGTGAGAGCTTAAGTTGTACCTTTCTGGTCGCTAGCTTCTTCTAATTATGGCGCTACAGTCCCAGGTGAACCCAAGCCTCTCCAGCACGATCCTTGAAGTTCTGACCGAGGCGTCGATGTTGTGTGTCCTTTCTTGAGGACAGCATATACTTCGTTTTTCCCTCATTCACCGCTAAACCAATTTTTGCCGAACTGTACGGGTTGTACAGCGACATGAGTCTAGTGAGGCGTCTACGAATTCAATGTCTAAGATGCCTAGACCATGTTGAGCGCATGGACAAAACTGCTATGGCCCGAAGAGTGTTCGATTCCCAACCAGTGGGACAACGCAATAGAGAACGACCACGAACCCGATGGCGCACTCAAGTGGAGAACCGAATTGCAGTCCGAAATTGGAGGCAGCTGGCTAAGGTTCGTGCCAGCCGGAGAGGCTTGTTAGCTGAGGACCAGGTTCACTCCGGATTGTAGCGCCACAAGAAGAAGAAGCGCTTCATTGACGGCTAGCTGAGTTTGGCCAATCACGTCAATGTCGTCCGCGTATGCCAACACTTGCACGGATTTTTGGAAAATCGTGCATCTAGTGTTGGCGTGAGTTTTGCATGACCTTCTTAAGTACTCTGATCACTAGCTGGACTTACAATAGTCTTTGAGTGCGAAGAGGCATGGAACGAGGGGTATGCCACGTCTACCCACGAACCTATTCTAACTTAAGCAAGAGCATCATGATGGGCTTGGCGTGAGTGTGGCAAGGATGGTGTGCAACTGGAAGGTCTACACAAAAATGGGACAGAGCACAAATTGTTTCGTATTCGATTGTATCGAGAAGGCCCCTCTGTGAAATTGATTTCATCAACTTCTCAGGCAAGGCTAATGATGGAGATTCCTTTTTTGATGCACTCCAACCGATGGAAGCTTAACGACCACCCATTACATCAGCCCCCATCGCCTGCAACAAGCCCTCGAATGGTGATTGCTCGTTAACGAGTTGACAAGCTTTTGAAGTTCCCCCGCGACACTTACACTTGCACTGATGACGACGCAGGTGCACGACAGGCTATTTTTACGCCACTCTCCGCCTCGTCATCGGCACCGATTGAGATCAAACGAGGACCCACTTAAAGGCCATTTGCTCTTAAGAGTATTGCAGTCATCTGCACGAACGCACTGTTCGACAGCAGTTTGGGAAATCCACTCACAGCAGCGCGATCAAGCATAACGCATTCCAATTCAATTAACATCCGACTGATTAACGCGCCCATCGGCCATTTGACAGTCATTTGTTGTGTCCCACAGACCGACCGTCTGTCGAGATGATAATTCCGATTGATAATAATTGCTCTCGCCCCTAGTGCTGCGACAGCGAGGGCTCGGCCGGCGCGTTCCTTTTAAAAATAAAACATTTTATGACAAAAGTCCATTTACTGCATGACGGGGATAGCTGGGGCTCTGCTGGTGATTGGTGATGGGAGGATGCTTCCGCCCTGGAAGTGGGAGGCCATGTGACAATTATGCTTTCTTTTTTTTGTAATTTAATTTTCTGTACTGTCCCACTTCCCATCGCGCCAGCAGCACCCATACGTGAGGTTAGCACTCCCCATCTGCAGTCCGAGCGCCCACTTGACTACAAACGATTTCTGATTTCCCCATGGGGTGGCGCGGCCACGCTGACTGAGCGGAGACATATTTATGCGCCACGAAGGACTAATACTTAAAAACCGACAGACGCTGGGGACACACACAAAAAGTCAACGTCTAGCTCGTGGATACATGTCCAGCGATGAGGCTGAGTGCTGAGACGAGAGTGACGGAAGGAGGACGACCAGAGACAACGGCGAAAAATTATGATAATAAGACACCATCGCCGAGCCACCAGCGCCGCCACCACCCCGTCGTCGGCGATTACTGAGTGCACAGAGTCATAAATTAGTGGGGCGGTTGGTGGCCGGCAGTCTAGGGCGCGGAGCGATGTGAACTAAATGACGAATAGAACGGGAGTGAACGGAGAAAAAACACTGTTTAATAGGGAGTAATTAAATTTTCTAACAAACATGACGAGATAATGGACTGAAGCCATTAGACTGACCTCCGTCGACAAAAAAGGTCGACGATGGGAGTGAAACGCGCGACTGAGAGGGTGGGGGTATAAGTGTCAGCGACAGGACTGAAGATGAATGCAATTCAACGCCGGGTTGGTGGCATTGTGATGTCAACAGCAAATGACTTCACTTGACGACCGGGCGACAGAGATGTTGTGGCTGTCAGTGAAAGGGTGGGGGTGCTGTCTCTGTGGTCTGGGGTGGAACTGTGGATAAAGTTAACCAGTTTTCATCAAATTTGTGCAGAGTCTGTCCAGAAGATGGTCATTTTCTCGATTGTCTCCGGTCTCAGCTGGTAGACGTGATGTCCCGAGAGATTCTAGGCAGATTCTGGACGTCGCCTGTTGCCCAAGATGGGTGCAGTGGCTTGAAAGTGAGGCAACATCGATCTTGTGAGCTTCAGAAGAACAAGCTGGATCCAGGCCACCTGCCAACTACTCCATGTCCCGGGAGACTCTAGACAGATTCTGGACGTCGACTGTGGCCCTAGATGGGCGCAGTGGCTTGAAAGTGAGCGAACATCGATCTTGTAAGCGTCAGAAGAACAAGCTTGATCCAGGCCACCTGCCACCTGCCACCTACTCCACGTCCCGAGTCACTCTAGACAGGTTCTGGACGTCGACTGTTGCCCTAGATGGGTGCAGTGGCTTGGAAGTGAGGGCACATCGGTCGTGTAAGCTTCAGAAGAACAAGCTGCATCCAGGCCACCTGCCACCTGCCACCTGCCACCTACTCCACGTCCCGGGAGAATCTAGACGGATTCTGGACGTGGACTGCTGCCCTAGATGGGTGCAGTGGCTTGAAAGTGAGCGAACATGGATCTTGTGAGCTTCAGAAGGACAAGCTTGATCCAGGCCACCTGCCACCTGCCACCTACTCCATGTCCCGAGAGACTCTTAACGGATTCTGGACGTCGACTGTGGCCCTAGATCGGCGCAGTGGCTTGAAAGTGAGGCAACATCGATCTTGTAAGCGTCAGAAGAACAAGCTTGATCCAGGCCACCTGCCACCTGCCACCTACTCCACGTCCCGAGTCACTCTAGACAGGTTCTGGACGTCGACTGTTGCCCTAGATGGGTGCAGTGGCTTGGAAGTGAGGGCACATCGGTCGTGTAAGCTTCAGAAGAACAAGCTGCATCCAGGCCACCTGCCACCTGCCACCTGCCACCTACTCCACGTCCCGGGAGACTCTAGACGGATTCTGGACGTGGACTGCTGCCCTAGATGGGTGCAGTGGCTTGAAAGTGAGGGAACATCGATCGTGTAAGCTTCAGAAGAACAAGCTTGATCCAGGCCACCTGCCACCTGCCACCTGCCACCTACTCCATGTCCCGAGAGACTCTAGACAGAATCTGGACGTCGACTGTGGCCCTAGATGGGCGCAGTGGCTTGAAAGTGAGCGAACATCGATCTTGTGAGCTTCAGAAGGACAAGCTTGATCCAGGCCACCTGCCACCTGCCACCTACTCCATGTCCCGAGAGACTCTAGACAGAATCTGGACGTCGCCTGTTGGCCTAGACGGGTGCAGTGGCTTGAAGGTGAGCGAACATCGATCTTGTGAGCTTCAGAAGAACAAGCTTGATCCAGGCCACCTGCCACCTACTCCATGTCCCGGGCGACTCTAGACAGGTTCTGGACGTCGACTGTTGCCCTAGATGGGTGCAGTGGCTTGGAAGTGAGGGCACATCGGTCGTGTAAGCTTCAGAAGAACAAGCTGCATCCAGGCCACCTGCCACCTGCCACCTACTCCATGTGCCGAGAGACTCTTAACGGATTCTGGACGTCGACTGTGGCCCTAGATCGGCGCAGTGGCTTGAAAGTGAGGCAACATCGATCTTGTAAGCTTCAGAAGAACAAGCTTGATCCAGGCCACCTGCCACCTGCCACCTACTCCACGTCCCGAGAGACTCTAGACGGATTCTGGACGACGACTGTGGCCCTAGATGGGCGCAGTGGCTTGAAAGTGACGGCACATCGATCTTGTGAGCTTCAGAAGAACAAGCTGGATCCAGGCCACCTGCCACCTACCCCATGTCCCGGGAGACTCTAGATAGATTCTGGACGTCGACTGTTGCCCTAGATGGGTGCAGTGGCTTGAAAGTGACTGAACAGCGATCGTGAAAGCTACTTCGGTACCACCTGCCACCCACATCCACAAGACCCCACCACGAGGGAGTGCCAAGTCAAGTGGACACTACCCGCCTCCTCGCCAAAAAAGCGAACCCTCCGGCGATCAGTCGATCGTTCGAATGACTTATCCGCCTCCCGGGTTGGATTTTCCACTTCCACATGTCCGCGTTCACAGTCTCCCATCCCACTGAGTCATCGCTTCGATATTAAACTCAATCAAAGCCAGCGTCTCCTCAGCGCCGTGCGTCGCCGAGGTGAAGCCATTCGCTGCATTTTCCCAAATATAGCTGTGTGCACCACTGTGATTGATTGAACGACCCGAACGGCGGGCGGTCGATGCGGTGGGCGGGGAGGGCAAGCTAATAAAATCGCTTGGTCGTGGCTCTGCTGCCATCGTGCGTCGCAGTCGTTGTCGGCTCTGGTGAGTGTCGTCGTTGGCGATGATTATTTTTCACGAAATGTCATAAAGCTGCCACAACGCCAAAGCAATTCATCTCGCTGCGACCATGTCGCATGTGGGTGGGAGACGGCCCGGGGGTTGCTGGGAAGTTGTTTTTCGGGGGCGAGAATTAAAACCGTTTTTTTTTCTTGTTTTTCCGTTTCATTTCGTCTGTTTCTCGTTCGTTCATCTCCTTGAGTGCCCGTCGCTGGTCTCCAACAGCAACAACGAGCGAATAAATAAAAACCACATGTCATAATCGAACGCCGTAAGGCGACAGTGTCGACGGTGCTGGTGGTGGTGGTGGTGGCGTCAATGTTGTTCCCGACTCGGTGACGACCAGACGACCCAGGGCGCGCGGCGCTATAGGGAGCGAGCGAGAGTGCGGTTTCGTTCGCCGTCAATAATCTTTCGAATGAAATTAATTATCCGCAGGTGAGTGCTGCTCGCTGTTGCACACAAAATTTACAACACACCGGCAAGGCGAAATGTCAACTTGACAGACGACGTATGGACAGCGACATCGACCGCCGAGTCGCGCCGCGCCGCCTGATCGCGCCAGCGTGAGAGGGAGACAGAGCCGCCTGAGTGATTGAGTCATTTTTCTCATGAGGCAACGCTGTCAGATGGCTGGGCCCACTGGGGGTGGCGTGCTGCTGCAGTGCGGCGGCGAATTGGCGGGCAGCCGCAAATTTGCTAGTGCGCACATGTAGGCACACACTGCGGCCTAGACAGATCGGTAGCCCGATGAGCGTGCAGTGGCGCGCAGTGCACACAGCCTCTCGAGTGGAATCGCATGGAGGATGTGGAAGTTGACGTTGCAATCAATGCTGCCGTCTGCCGAGAGGAGCAATTGCGTGATTGACGATGTCATCGTGCAGAAGGTGAGGGGCTGTGCTGCGGTATTCATTTAGATTATGATTTGCGAGCGATCAAACGAAAATAGAACGCAGAATTCAAATGGGGGCTGGCATGTGAGATCACTTGGCCTGGCCAATGCCTGGCGATGACAGGCGATGTGAGCGATCCATAAATCGTCGCATTGTTGAGTGGTCTTGATCAATTTATTTTGCAGCTTGTGGGAGTGTTTCGATAGGAATTGATCTCTCGACAGATTGTTTGCACAGTTCTGCAGCTGAATTTGCATATATAGCGGTGACACCAGCTCTCGATGATGGGGCGAAGCTTACGCCATGGGACCCTTGATACAGCTGTGACGGTGATCGTGACTTTGGGACCGTGTGCGATGGGTCTCGGTTGAGTGGGGCGGAGGCGGACTGGAAGTGGGTCAGTGGGTGGGATGGGAGGAGGCGTGAGATTGCCTTGAACTGGATTAGTATGGTCTTCAAGGACGATGTCGTAATTTGAGTGAGTAATGAACCACTGTGAAGACTTTTTCAATTATTCACATGTACGGAGGCTGAAATCGATCAACATGATGCTCAATTGCTGCAGTATCGACGACAATTGATTCACCCTATCCTATCCTATTATGATCTCCTTTCATTGAAATGGAGTTGTGGTGACCCGTGGCGCTGGGAATATGGAAATATGTGAGTCGAGCCGAACGCACTTGAACCTCGACGTCCAGCTTAGATCCATGCTATGAAAGACTAGAAATTTCCTCTCAGACTTGGCGATTTGGAGTTGGCATAAAACTATAAGACCTTTCAATAAAGCAATAGCACGCACAACACGAGTGCTTGATGAGAAGTTAGGCCCTGGCCTTCTACGGGCTGTAGCGCCACCCATATTATATTATTGACAACTACCAACCACTGTAGCTCGTGTCCATTAATTAACAAGCAAGACAGAGCAAAAGAAGTGCGCGGTCCAGAAGATGGAGAGGTGTTGCGGCATGAAAAGTTATACGGACTGTAAAGACCTATGGTCGAAGACGGCATGGACAAAAATGGACAACTAGCCGTAGAGTCACAGTCGATGCTAAGAATTAAGAAAAATAACTGCTGCAGACTGTTAAACGGCGTTGAGGACACACAATTCGCGGTCACGCAGAATTTTCCACTTAATTACTTAACAGACGAGAATCCTGTCTCCCAGACATGAACGACGTGGATAGCGATATCTAGGCTGCAATCGAACAAAACTCATGGAGCGGCCAGACGGTCTACCGCGAAGCTGCCTTAACCAGCGATGCTCAATCATCTTGACGTGGTTGGGCTCATACACCGTCCCATCTGTACGATATAGTGGAGGAAAGCATGCCCGATGACGAGGAGAGGAGAACCCTTCCAACCCTGAGCGAATCGACGAATCAGTCTCCTCAACATCGTGTACAAGATCGTCTTCACCGTTTTGTGTGAACGCCGGAAGTCGTTCATTAACAATCTGATAGGTCCGAAGTAGTGTGGCTTCAGGTCGGGGAAGTCCACCATTGACACAAATCGTCACACTACGGCAGATCCTGGCAAGACACAAGAGATGCATATTGACACCCAACATCTATTTGTCGAATTCAAGGTCGCATGAGGCAACGTGCATGGAGACGAGCTATACTCGGTCATGTCTAGTTTCGACATTCAGCCAAGCTCGTCAGGTTGTGTCGGATGATGATCAAGAACTCTCGCTGCTCCAGCAAGATCGGCAACGAACTCACATTCCATGTCAAACAAGGATTAGGGAAGGCCACACGTTCTCATGTGACTTCTTCAATATCATTCTTGAGAAGATCGTGCGAAACTCAAACGTCAACATCTGAAGCACGATCTTCCTTCCATCTTCAACTGCTTACTTAGGCTGACGATATTGACGTGGTTAGACGAACACTGCGGACCGCCAATACAGCGCTTGGTGGCATTGAAGTGGAAGTGAATTTAATAGATCTAGTGCTTTACCAGGGCAAGACAAAGTACATGCTGTCATCACGGAGGCATTCACAACCTCGGCGTGTCGGCGGGTCTCAGACCGTCATAATCGGCAGCAGAAACGTTGAGTTGGTCAAGGGCATCGTCTACATCCACTCTGGAGTAAAAAGGGACAAAGCACTTATACCGAGATCAAGCGCAGAATTACTGTTGTCAATTGCTGCTTCTTGGGCCTAAGAGACAATTGAGTAACAGAGTCATCTCTCGAAAAACCATGCTGACTTTATGTAACACTCTGATCATCCCTACCCACAAAAAGGAGACCTCTGGAGTGCGCCAACTATCAGCATTAGCCTTCTAAGCATCGTCTACAAGATATTAGTTCCCGTGTTGTAAGAACGCTTTAAGCCTTTCGTCAACAACTTGGTTAGGTTAGGTTTGGTAATAGTGGCTGATTGCTAAGGGCAGTCACACTTAGGCCAGAGTAGGCCCATTGTGATACCACGTGCATTGACGTCTCCCAACACTGGAACCAGTAGGTAGCCTATGCGCTGTTTAGCTCATTGAGGCCGCTGAAGTAGTAGGCTCCTAGTTGTAGGAATCTACGACTAGCCGGAGCACTAGGTTAGGAGTGTTTTTTTCCTCCTCTTCATCCATGCAGCTTCTGCAAAAATCATTATATGGGACACCCATTCTGCGAGCAAAAGTGCCAATTGCACAGCGCCCGGTTATGAACAACAACCTGGTTGGTCCATACCATTGTGGCTTTAGGCCAGGAAAATCAGCCATCGATAAAATATAGACACTACGGCAGGTTTTGGAGAAAACCCAGGAGCAGAAGATCGATACGCTGCATATGACAGCATATACAGAGACGAGGTATACGGAGCATCTCTACCAAATTCTCTGTTTGTGTAGGATACTGATGGAGAATGCACGCTGCTCCATCAAGGTCAGTAAAGACCTAACCAAGACCTTTGATTTGAAGAAGACGACGCGCTGTCATGGGGCTTCTTTAATTCCAGAGTAACAGTCTTTCAGAAGTCCGTCCAGTTACTCGCATATGCTGACAATAGTGACGTTATAAGAAAACGCAGCTTGATGTCAATGACACTTTATAGAGCGTAGATGGGTCTTGCGATAAATGAGGGCTGGATATGCTGCCAACGAGAAAGGAAACCGGACACCGACGTCTTGGCAGAACCTCACGCTAGACAGATTGAAGGTAGTCAAAGCCTTCGTCTACCTGAGTACTGCTATAGATTCAGATCACGACATCAGTGCTGTAATGCAAACGAAGAATAGCTCTAGCCAATGGCTGCTGAGCAGTTAATAAAGCAATCCCTCTCTCGAACAACCAAAGTGCTCCTCTATAAGACCCTAATCGTCCCAGTCTTGCAATATGGCGCAGAGGCATGGACTAGGTCAAAAGCGGACGAAGGTGCACTTGGTTACTTTGAGAGGAAAATTCTTCGGATGATTTTCTGTCCCGTCTGGGCGAGATGTTTAGCTCCATTTACTTAGTCAGAAGAGTGAAGATTCTGTAATGGCTAGTTCATGTAGAGCGAATTGAAACCGATGCTCCAGTCCGGAAAATCTTCGAATCCACCTCCGAAGACGGCGGAGTTGAGGACCACCGTGGCTCAGGTGGCGTACACAAGTTGAAAGAGAAAACGCGTGAGAAACTCGAGGCAGCTAGCTAAAGATCGAACTGGCTAGAGAGGCTTGTTGGATGAAGCCCATCTCCACGACAGACTGTAGCGCCGAAAAAAGAAGAAAAACCTATCAATCATCGAGACGTGAGTCGATCAGACAACCGACGCGATGGCTTAGGTTAGGTAAGGTTATTGGGCTGCCAGCGGAAATCGCCAGCACACCATCCAACCAACTGCCCCATCCAGCCGTACGCGACGGTTTAACCCTCCTTCTCCTTCGAGGTTATAGACAACCCCCTGTTGGTTCATTGTGACACCCAGTGCCGTTAATTTGATCCAGCATATGGTTTTGCTTTCACTGGGATTCGAACCGGGGACCCCCTAACCAAGAGCAGGCATCAAACCAACTGCCCCATCCAGCCTTACGCGACGGTTCAACTCTCATTCTCCTTCGAGGTTTTAGACAACCCCCGTCAACGACACCAGCTAGTTGGCAGTAGTCGCTAAGCATCGAGACTCAAACCGACCAGAGGGCCGACGCAACGTCTTGGACCTACTCAGCAGTTAAAGTCTAGTTTTTCTCCAACGGCCCCCTCGACCACTGTAGTTTATCGCCACTAGCCCCAAAGTCCCTATAGAACATTGAACCTCGAATCCATCACGATTATTAATTCCTGTCCCGTAGTCACACTCACGCCGACCGCACGTCGCCCATGATGAGATTCGCCCGTCATGCATCAAACGCACACGAAGACCTCACACTTGCCATCGACGCTGTCACGACGTACGTCGTAGTCAAAGCACATCGTCTACGCAAACATCGAACCCCATCCCATCGCACAAACCCCGCCAGTCTATCAATCAGGATTCGTCTTAAATATTTCCCAATCCATCCCCGTCTGCTCTCAATTTGTCTGACGTCAGGCACATCGACCAGGAATCAAACTCTGGACACCACCACGTCTCAAAGCAAAACTTCATCTTCCTCCCCGGGCCGCGCCGCGCTGCCCATTTGTACTGTCTCCTGGCAAACATCAAAATTTATTGATGTGACCACATTCATCATCACCCTGGATGCGCGCCAAGAAAGCCAGGCCATGCCAGGCCACCTCCCGGCAAATCCCTTCATCCGCCGGCAGATGAAGCCCGAGGATGCGAACAAGACGAAGATGTGAATCCAAATAGATTACCCATCTCGCAAGTCAGGAGCAAACATCTTCTGTGTCCAGGATGCATCCGGGCTCAATCATCTTGACGTGGCAGCTTCTGCTGCCGGGACGACGAACAGACGGCGCGGCGGCGCTCATCGTGGTGCCGGGAGCGGGCAAAAACATATTTTTGAGTGATATCCAAGGAGACGTCTATTGCATGAGAGTTCCTCGATATTAGCCGAGGCAACATATCAATATTCCAGCTGCCCACACGTCCAGCACACCAGCCACCCCCATGGCCGTCATCGACGTCGTTCGACAGTCGACAGATTGAAAGGACTGCGGGTGGCTGGCGACTCCTTCGCTGCGCCCAGGTCATAGGTGGTGAGTGGTAGTTTCGTCTCAGCACTTTTGTTTCATCTCGCAAAGGATATCCATCCATCCATCCGAACACCGGATATTTTCTCTGTGTAGCCTGTGTGTAGTTACGTGTGACGTCCACGACGACGACGACGGCACAAGAAACGACGTCCTTGCTGCCGTTGGTCCTCTGATCGTGCTGGTGCCGGTGCAACACCGTCAATGAAGGATTTCATGTCTTGCCTCAGCGTCTGCTGTTGCGAGCTGCTCCGGCTGCCGGCGGCGATGCCATTGACGGGGGCCACCTCCTTCCGGACGCCGCCCGTTTTGCACCTTATTTATGGATTGTATTTATCATTTTTGAAATATTGATGGGATATAAATCGTAAAATATGTGCGAGCGTGTGGATGTGTGTGCGCGCCTGACGAGGACGCTGCCAGAGAGTGTTCGGTCATCGTCGCCTCCCGCTATCATCCGTTCACCCGTCCCGTCCGGCATGTGTTCAAAGTGTTCAAAGAGTTCGAAGTGTTCGAAGAATCGACCGAGAGAGGCCGACAGAAGACGGAATGCATGAGGGGCCAAGATGGATTGCGGAAGATGGTCGCTGCTCGAGACTGGCCGGAGGAGGGGGAGACTGCCCGAACTCGTTCAAAAGATGGCGCAGAAGAAGCAACACGGAAGCAACACCAACTGCAGAGGCCGGGACAAAAGGGGTGAGCTTGGCAGATGACGAATTGAAGAAATATGACAGCGGATGGGCGGGTCGGGCGTGACCGAGGACAGACTGCACATATTCTGTACAGTTTCCGGCCGGCAGGACGATTTAGGATATAAGTCGGTTCTTTCTTCTCATTTTCACCCGTTCGCCCATCGCTCGTTGGCCAATTTATTTCGATTGAGCGGCGGCGGCGTGGAGTGGAGACATATTTCGGGAAATATATCAAATTCTGATGCAGGCGGTGAAAGTGGCGCTGGGGTGGTCCTCGCACACGGGGGCACCCACTGGGAATCGCATATGGACGTGTGCATGGAAGTGATTTATCACCTCGCCACCATCGCAAGCGGGATGAGTTCAAGAAAAACGAATTTTTCAAATATAAGTCAATTCATTGCCCTCGGTGAGGGGGTAGGGGGAGGGCTGTCGATTCAATTTGGTGAGTGACGGTGCAGTGAAAAGAAGTGAAATTCTTGAGAGAACAAAAAACTGAGCGCATTAAGGAGAATGTGCTGGACTCGTTGACGGACTGGAAAGTTCAAGTGGGCCATCTAGGGCCCAGTGGGCGGTGAGCAGCAGTAGTGCTGAGAAGAGGGTTGTTCAGGAACCACTTGAGTTACTGATCTCTCGAGAGTGGCAATTTGAAGAAGTTTTTGAGCTGCATGAAGACTGTCGACGACTCTAAGCATCGTCAGGGACTCATGCTTACTTACTTACTTGTCAGGCCGGCGACTCATTGAGGTTCAGAGCTTAAGCAATTGCCGCCTTCCATCGTTGACGGTCATGGGCACCCTGCTTTTAACATCAAGACCAAGCTGTCTTGCCTATCTTTCTCGAACCAGAAGGCTCGGTTCAAGAGAGAGCAAATTTGAAGAAGTTTAAGAGCTGCATGAAGACTTTCGAACACTCTAAGCATCGTCAGGGACCCCAGAGAGGCTTACTTCGTTACTGGTTAGGCCGGCGACTCATGAAGGGTTCGAGCCTAAAAAATGCCTAGCTTTCATCGCTGACGGTCCTGGAAATGCTGCATGCCAACCTGCCTTACATACGCGATAAGTTGGTCTCTAAACCGAAGGTTCGGCCTTCGTCTTCTTTTCGAAACAGGAAGCTCGGATTCAAAGACCCTCTTAACTGGAGCGTTGTTGTCTATGGACTCGATGTGGCCGAGCCAGTGTAGTTGGACTACATCCACATCCTTGTACAGCTCGTACAGTTGGCGCTTGTATCTTCTCCTCCATTAGCATTGGTCGCAGTCGGGAAAATACATCCGACGTAGAATTTTTCTTTCGTAGGCACCAAGAATGAACTCTGCAGTTATGCTTAGTGTCCAGCTCCATAAACAGGACTCCTTCGAGACAGTGAATTGACCCCAGTTGTTTCGACATACGAAAGAAACATCAGTTGCTATGTTTTCGCCTATGTGGTGTGCGGCGGATAGTTTCTTGCTCGATAGTCAAAGTGGATATTTTGTCTTGTCCTCTTTGACCATAAGATCAGCTCGTTTCGTATGCCCACCAATTGCCATGAAAGCTTCTATCAGAGCGCGTTGGAACCGCGCGATGATGTCGATGTCATCTGCATATCCCAACAGCTGGACTGACTTGTGGGAGTTTGCCGCAGTATCTTCTCCCGAATCAAATTCAAGAAATCGCAGACCAGCGAATCTCCTTGACTAAGAGGTTCTTGAACCAAACTGCACGGTGAGTATGTATTGTGGTGCGACACAACCGAAACAATTATTTCCGGGATCCCGAATTCGGTCATTGCTTCGAACAGTTCTTTACTATGAATCTTGTCGTATGTGGCTTTAGAATGACTAAGGAGATGGTGAGTATCGATTCAGAACTCGCTGGTAATGATTAAACTTACCACACGTTAAATTATTTGTGTGAAATAAAACTAGCCATTTGGAAAATATCCCAACAAAGGTTTTTGATGACACAACGCCTGCTTATGCGAAGAAAAGAAACTAGTATGTGCTCAGGCGTGTAAAATGAAAGCTAGCTCACACTTTGCAAAATTATGAAAACGATGAAATGAAATGTGAAATAAAACTACGTTCAGTCCTTTTAATGCTATAGACTCCCTGTGCTAACAATCCCATATCCGAACATCAAAATTCCAAAACTCAAGCATATTCAGCCTTAAGTCATGGTTTATAATAGTTTCATGCTGACTCCAAACGTGGACGTTCCAGACAAGCTGAACAACATGAACATCGTCAGGGCAACCAGAAAGAAATTTCAAATACCAAAATCATGCTTTGATTCCCGTCTTGTCACAATTTTGTGCAGCCATCGAACCTAAACGTGTCTGAACAATTTTTCGACAGTCGAAAGGTCTAAGTATCAAGGAACACAGAAAGAGCTGTGTCATGAATTTGAAAATTGGAGTCTCCGCATTCGAATCTAGACTTTCAGCAGGAGTGGTGGCATACGGACTCGCTTTGTGAGATGTGAATCGCAAAGTAATCATATCTCCACACAGGTAACCCTCGAAAGAACCCAGAAAGTGCGGCGTCATGAATTTGGAATCTGGTCTGTCCGGAGTCGAACTTAGAGCGTAGGCGTACGGAACCACCATTGGAGTTATGGATCGGAGACTGCAAGTAGATCACTTCATCGCCTCAACGTCGTCAAATATCCCAAAAATCAAAAGCCCTGAACTTTAAACCCTCTAGTCACCAGTTTTACGCAGACTTCCAATCTAGACGTTTCGGAACCATTTTCTGACAGTGTAACCCTCTGAGCACAGGTGTCCAAAGGGGAAGAGGGGCCAATGTGGGCAATGTTCTCCTCGCCCGTAGATCTGGAATTCGATCAATATTTTGTATCAATCTTTTACCATTTATTTATTTACCATTGCCACATTTATTTACCAAATCAACATTTAAGAAAAAAATAAACATTTTCAATCGATGTTGTAACAAGTAGCTAAGTACAGGTCAAGCATATGATGGCTACTAAATTACTGCTGGATATTTGTATGCCGATGATTCGATGGCTGTAGGCTGTAGAAGGCTGTAGAAAAAATTAATCAAAAATACGGCTGCTTTCTTGACAACTTTTTCACGGAGTCGACAATTGTAATAGAATGCATTCTGATGACTCTACAAATGTTTGCGATGAATTGAAGTAACGTAGAAACGTTCCATCCTAATGGTATTCTCTGCTCTTTCTATAGGCCTCAACTGCCATACTACGCTCCAAAAAATAAGAGCACAGGCAACTCATTCATTGACGTCCGATTGCCGCACTACACCATATATACGCACCATATAATTCATAGTAAGAAGCCACTCGACATAAACGAAGCGACACTTTACATACGATAGCATATTTCATAAACAACTCGATATAAACAACGCGACCATATGCATACCTCGGCGCGGAATGTAGAACGTTGCGGTCGAAGTTCATCAACATTGTGTTGAATTTCTTTGTTGTTTTCGATGTTTACTCGCCACACTCGAAAAAATCGAATTTGGTGGATTTGATTAATGGACATTTTTTGTTTATTGTATTTTGTGAGTTAGGCATACGCTAGCTTGTCTCACCATTAGGGTCCTTGTCGGGAAGTCAATCAGTCCGCACCATGCCAGCTGCTACTTGCACCGAAACGATGGTTTTGCACTTTACCAATTGGCAAGTAATCTAGTCACGGACCCACAGGAAATGGTCCAGTGAGTTTCAAATCGATACTCACCATCACCTTATCGATTCTGAAGCCACCACGACACCATTCATCGCAGGGAAGGGTTCGAAGCAGTGACCGGAATCCGATCACGGGAAAATTGTTTCAGCTGTGTCGCAAGACGCTTATACACACGCATCGTGTAGTTCGGTTCAGGAACCTCTAAGTCGTGTGAAAATTGCACCGGATTCCGGCAAGGGGATGCGCTGTGGGGTGATTTCTAGAATTTGGTTCTGGAGAAGATACTGAGGCAGACTTCCTCAAATCAGACCAGCTGCTGGAATACGCAGATGACATCGACATCAAAGCGCGCTACCATCTCGCCCTAGGGGAAGCTTTCACGGCATTTGATGAACATGCGAAACGATCTGATCTTATGGTCAATGAGGAGAATATGTGCTGTCCAGCAAGAAACGATCCGCCATCACCCAGGCCAAGACATAACAATCGACAGCTAAAATTTCGAGATAGTAAAGGAGTCTGTCTACCTCGGGGCAAACGTTAACTTCGCGAATGACATCTTAGCGGGATCCGATGTAGAATCGCCCTTGGTAACCGATGTTACTTTTGTCTGTCCACACAACTGGGGTCAAAACTGATTGACTCGAAGGACCAAAATCATGCCAGTCCTGGATAATAAGGACGATAAGCAGAACTACAGAGTTGATTCTTGGTGGCTTCGAGAGAAAAATTCTAAGTCGAATATAAGGTCCCGTCTGCGAACAAGACTAATGGAGGAGAAAACACAACCGCCAACTCTGCCCAAGGACGTTGATGTAGTCCGACTTCACTCGCTTGGACAAAATTTCTCCAGCTAAGAGGGTCTTCCAATCCCAGCCTCCTGGTTCGAGAAGAAGAGGAAGACCGAATCTCCGGTATAGGGACCAAGTCATAACTGATAACTGGAAGCAGTGTGCCCAGGACCGTCAGCGATGGAAGGCAGCAGGCTCGGACCCTTCATGGGCCGCCGACCTGACAAGTAGTATAAACTTGGCAACGTGCAACGATGACTCTTTAAACAACAAGATCAATTTTAGAATGAGATAATCGGTCGGTGTAGTAGAAACCCATGGCTGCCAAAAACGTTAAGAAAATACAAAGACAAAGCACGGGCCGATGGTATAGAGGGAGAGAGAGAGAGAGAGGAGGTACCTGTGCACATTGGTCTTAAATATCTGCGCATTGTAGGCTATGGGAAATATTGAGCTGAGAAGAGCATTCCATATTCGTGCGGTGTGGCTAAAAAACGAGTCTCTAAATTTCACGGTGCGTCCGAAAGCAGGCTCAAGAGTAAACTGATGTGCATTCCTGGCGAGACGTGCATAGAATGCTGTTTGCTAGCTCACTTGAGCATCGTTTGTCAAAATAACGATAAAACACTTCGGAGTACCCGCAAAAGGCGGTGGCTTGCATTCCGAAGTCGGTGCGTCTGGAGTCTAACCTCGTCTTTCCGTGTAAGTGTCGGCGGACGCTCTCTCCTTCACTACAATCCACAAACAGAGCACTGAACTCGAAGCACTGCCTTGTCACCACTCTCAGTCCAAAAGGACACGCAACTGACGACCCACACCGACTCCGCCATAGACACTCGAACATCCCCCAAACCAGATGAAACGTTTACTCAAACAAGAAAATCATTTCAATAGACCGAGAGTCCTTCTCGAATAACATTCGAAAAACGGATCATCGCCATTAACCCAAATTCCACTAATCATCGTCACATCTCGTCGTGTCCCGTGTCGTGCCGTCGCAATCCTTTAAATCATCGTCACAATCATTAACACAACTGCCACTGCATACGATGACCATTAATCATCGAGCATAACACAAGGAAATGTCCACTAGCTCGCCTCTGGCAATCATTCAAACTGACAGCCCGAGCCGGACTACATTTCATTCACAGAACTGAGACCAAATCAAATGCACACACCCGCACACGCACGCATTGGTGGTAAACGAATCCCAACCAATTGTCACATCCATTCACGACATCAATGCTGTGATGATGTGTTCCCCTGAAAAATTATGGATTATTGCCCACCCACTGTATGCGTCTGTCGGCCACCTCAAGGATTCATAATCGAGAAATGTCCTCGTCATAATCGACCGTTCTTCAGTCGACCAACAACCAAAACCTTCGACCTCCCGTTCTCTCGACCGCGCCGACCAACACCACCGCCACCGAGTGACAGTCGTTCATTGTTCATCGGTGCGTGTCCGGCCGTGCGGTGGGACCGGGGGGGAGGACTGTGTATGCGGTTATCCTTATTGTCAGTCGGGCGATGTGTGTCCTGGCGTGTAATATGCACTTATCGATCGGCCATTCTAAATGTCCGTCCCAACAATGATCTCCTGTCAATCATACCTCGGGCCAGGACAACACACATTCCCCTCACTCCCTCCTGCTGCTGCTGATGATGATGATGATGATGGTCATTGTTTGGAGCACACACAAAAAGGATTCGTATCTATCCATCCATCCACCCCCCACCCTTGCGTCCCGGTCGAGCTTATGTCACATTGAGTGGTCCTTTTCTGTTGATGTCACAGCCGAGGAAATTATAATTATTCAAAAATATTATAAATGTTTACGAGGTCGTGCCTGTCGGTCTGTCGTATCCGGCGTGTCAGAGCCTGCGTCAGCGTGTGCGTATGCGGGGGAGGGGGGATTCAACTGCCAGGATATACGGGCCGACTGAAGCTTAGGCGGACAGCAGCGGTGGTGAATGAATGTCACAAACGCTGTTGTCCATCAGAATGCGGGACAGGTGAACAACAGCAGCCGACACAACGGGCCGCCATGACCGAGACCATCACACACTGACGCATGACACGATGATAACGATGACACATATCGGATGCTCGCCATTAGACGCTCGGATGGATTTGTAATTTACGCTCGAATCGGGATGATGATAGATTCGCCACTGTGCTGCGACCCCGACAGTGATAGTTAGCATGGCGCTGGTGGTCGATGAGTGGGGGGCGATGGATGGGACTGTGTTGGATTATGGATGGAAAATGGGGGGGGGAACATAAGGATCAACCACCACGAGATGTCCTTCAGTCGCCTCTGTCCAGCCCTTCCGGCAACAATTAGCTTGCACAACCCCTCCAGCCACACAAGACCGAATTGAAAATCCTTCACTCAACCGCAGCACACTCGGCGAAGGAAAGTGCATACACGAGCGTTACTTAAAAACAACTCAAACCCTCAATTTTGCAAGCCACAGGATACCATCCACCACCACCACCCCCAACCACCCCCCAACCACCCCCAAAATGCAATATCCTTCGAACAGAACGTTTTCTCTTCCAACTGTCTTCGTGTCATCTGTCAGTTGAGTTTCACTGTCGCAGTCTGTCTGGCATGTCAGTCACTCATTCAATAGTTTTCCGACATTCCCAAGGACAGGACTTGAGTGCGTTGCTGGGGCGGGGGCGGGGGTTGGGGGTTGGGGGTGTGATTGTTTGTGCCAGAGTGCATTTGAAACTGTCAATGTCAACTGCACCGCTTTGCCCCTCAGTGTCCCCCTCTCGCCCCCACAGACATTCCATAAGAAAAGCGCTCACGTACAAATTGGAAGCTTTTCTTGTTTTTTTTTCACTCTCTGCCATCATCTGACAGACATACGTACCCTGTGACTGGCGTCAGTAGTGCCAGAGCCGAGCGCAGAGCAGTGCTGAGCAACAGCAGCCGAACATAACTACTTCCTTCCAAGAATGTGTCACATGTCGACGTCCTGCAGCTGACAGTGAAGTGAGTAGTCGTCGTCGTCGTTGTTGCTGTTCTTCTTCTCTGCTTTCACTCCTTCGGCTGGTCGGCATCGGTGCCGGTGCCGGCGTTCCCTGGGGACGGACACGGGTGCGGGAAACTTTTGAATTTTTATAAAGAAAATTCTCTGACTCAGCCAGGCAGCAGGCAGCAGTAAACCAGTCAGTCACCGATGAGCAGAGCGATTTGTGATTGACATTGATGGGGCTATGGCTGTCAGTGCGAGTGCTTAAATCGTCGGTTTTTATGATCGGCGAGGCGAGCTTTTGCGGATGATGAGGACGCGATATGAAATCTTGAAATCATTTCGGTTCTTCGTCTTGTTAGTTGTCCATAAACGTCATCTTGACGGACAATCGGGGGAGGGTTACAGTGTGGTTGGCAAGTTGGCGTACTTGGGGCTGTGAAATTCAGTCCTCCTTCAAATCGTCAATCACGTTGAGGTGGAAGAGGAATTCAGTTCGATTACCGTCCACTCGTCAATCAAGGCGGGCGAATTAATCATCTCTTAAGTCCGAGATCAAGTCGTAATCCAGATCGTCGGACAAGTCGACGGACAGCTGGGCAATCAAGTCGGCGGACAGGTCGACGGACAGGTGGTCAATCAAGTCGGCGGACATGTCTTCCGTCCAGCAAGCACAAATTAATCATCGATTGAGTCGTCAGTTAGGTTGCCGACCAAGTCGTAAACTAGGCCGTCAATCTAGTCGTCAGTCAATTCTGCCGCCAATCCAGTCATCTGTCAAATTCACGAGCGCGTCCACTGATCAGTCAACCAAGTGAAGTCCATTCGGGCGCCCATCCAGCAATGTGCCGAATTCACGAGCGCGTCCACTCATCAGTCAACCAAGTGATGTCCATTTGAGCGTCAATCCACCAATCCGTCAAATTTGCTGTCAGACTTATGAGTACGTCCACTCATCAGTCAAGTCAAGCGATCAAAGTTCCGCCCAGTGATCACTCAAAAACCGCTGTCAGCACGTCGTTTGCTTCAATTTTCAATCATCTCTTGGTCGCTCTGCAAACTAGCACGCACTTGCCGCACACACTGTGCCCCCTTCTGATTTATCGCCGCCTCCGACCCACTGCCGAACGCAGACAAAGTGGAACCTCACCTCAAGTTGAGCAAATATTTTCGTTTCCGACCATTAAATGCACGGTCTCGCCTACCAGTTGCAGCCGCCAGCGCCCCACAACTCACCGCGCGCCATTAACGAGCATTTAACGCAGTCCATCCCTGGCCGGCGGGGTCAGTTAAAGTCACCATAAGACAGCCCCCGCCGTTGACATGTTTACGAGCCAAGGATTGGTGGTCGCTGCAAATCCAAACGGACGCGTTCATAAATCTCGTGATTATTAACGTCTGGCCGGCGGCCGTCAATCAAGCGCAAGAGGGAGTGTGTTAAAAGGTTTAACCGATGCGCATTCCAGCGATCTTTGATGAAGTGACACATGATTGATGGTCAAGATATGAGGTCATTGTGCATCGTCTCTCATCGTCGTCGTCGTCATCTTCGTGCGGACGTCTTCCATGTCCCTTCGAAGGATATTCATCATCTTCCCAGGGATGTGCTCTAGTTTTCAATCAATCTACGTCGCTGTCGCATGCTTTCTCGGGACACACTCAGCTCATCGGGGACACACTCGATGGCGAATGGACAGAATGATGAAAGCGAAGCTTGCAGCTGACAGATAACAGTCGGTGCTTCGTTCTCTGTTTTTGTCATCGTTGCCGTCGTCGTCGTCGTCGTCGTCGTTGTCCTTCCGTTCGTTGGTCCGATGACAAGATGATTTCCCAAGGACGAGATGAATGGGAAAAAACGAGGCGAAGGAAAAGCTCCATTGAATGACAAAACTATGAGATGACTGGCAGCAGATGAAATATGAACGATCGATTGAGTCGCAATTGAAAGGACTGAGTGGGCGATGGCGCAGTGTCAATCATTTGCTTGCTCCTGTGTCCAGGCGGAAGATTTGCCGATGAAGGATGGACGGGATTAGGCTGCACACACATTTCACTTGTCACAAGCTCTCACCTCTCGCCTGAACCCGGAATACGTTGCCTCTCACTCAATCACTGGCGCGCAGATAAATTGAGGTCCCAGCCATCGACCGTGCCCAGCGCCGGCTGCTGCCGCTGCTGTTGCTGCCATTATCGTCATCGTTCGACGTAACAAGTTCAGCACAGCGAGCCGTCCCGGTGGAACGCTGGCGAACAACAATTTGCGACGACATTCAAATCGTGACTAGGTGTGTTCATGATGGACAGCGTCATGGGTTGCAATGATTGCGACTGCGCGCGACTCGCCGCGCTCACTCCCAGCCGCGGCCCAGTGCCGACAACGACACGGACTCCGACACAGAAATTGTCAATTTCGTTTTTTCTGAGTCCCGCGAATGCCGAAAGTTGGCTGGCGTATGCGCGGCTAGGACGCCGATAAATTTGCCGTCATCATCGCACGATCTCTTTGGCATACACAAAGTGAGTCGGCTGTGTGACTTCCCTCAAAGCACATCCACGACATCGACGCTGACACAAATGTTACCTCGGAATTGGGAACGCAAAAAACAAATGCAACACGAGGCTTCTAACGAGGAATTGCAGCAGCGTTCGGGGCATGACTGGGTCGCGGGAGTCTCGCATGGAGATTGGCAGCGGCTGCGAGATTAGCCTCATCGACAGTCACTCAGTGCGGCTGTAAGTGCACTGGCTGCGGGGGAGGATGCTTTTATTGGTGGCGGACGGGGGACTGTGGATATGGGAGACATGGAGAGGGTGGCCTAAATTTGCAATCGAGCAACTAGTCTCAGGTGAACTCTGGGGCTCCAAGAGAAGCTTCAGGCCTACACGGGGTTTGGGTAAAAATTCGACACAGGCTCAAGTCTGCTGCGAGGTATGGAGTGGCTGACTGCTGCACGGACAGACAACAGCCACACTTAAGCCGGCTTAGGCGCATAGTGGTACCAAGCGGATCTACTTCCATTCTTTCAATCAAGTCTGTCCTTTCGATGAAGCGAGGAAGATGACCGACGTTTACATTGCTTAGTTCAGCAAGCCAGAAGAGGTAGACTTCCAGAAGTCTAATCGACGGAGTGAGAGCATTGCAATGCCACAACAAGTCGTTTCTTTCTCGTCCACGTCTCTGTAGCCCCTTCAAAAGTCGTTGTGTGGCATGATCAATTTCATCGATGCATGCGTGCCAGTTGCACAGTGCCCGGTGAGGGCCCCAACGAATGTCCGCACCTCATTGCGTCTAAAACTGATCAGTTATTTCGATCTCTTTTTTTTCCAGCGTCGGCCACAGGGCCCTTGCCATTACTCCAGTTTTCAGACTGAACTATGCAGTGTTTACGCCATCTAGAGCTTCGCCTTCCAGTTTTCTTCTTAGACAGCTAAGTAGCCTCAGTTCGTAAGGGATTGTCAGGGATACTTTAAACTCAGACTCCTTCGGAGGACTGTCCGCTTTTTCGTTGCCTCGAATGCCAGTAAGGCCAGGTACCCAGCACAGGGTCACCGTGCTCGTCAAGGTACCTCACTGACGCTTTGTGGGCATAAATTGACAAGATTCGAAGTCAAGATGACCGACGCTATGGCTTTTATTGTCGCACGGCTGTCGGAGAAGATGCCGATTGATTTGTTGGTTATATTGTGTTCTCATGGCGCGAGTGCTGCTTAGAGTATCGTAGCCACTTCAAGAAGAGCTTGGAAGACGCCGTAGTCATCATCCTTCAGTGCCAGTAATTTTTCGAATTGGTCACAGAAGATCCTTGCGCCTATACCCGCATGTTTTTGAGTCATGCGTCGGTCTACAGGGTAATCTGGCCCTCTGCTGCTACCATTTGCTCTGCTGTATTGTTTCCGATCGGAAAAACGAAGGTGGAGCCTGTGGTTGTGGCAGATAGTCAATTAGTGTGTTGTGCTGTTGTCCAACATTGGAGTATAGATGCTTGACCATACAGTCTGTCTCTCTAGAAACCCGCCTCCCTGAGCCTTAGAGCCGATGACGCTCACCCGTCGCTGCAGAATGGGTCGAATGGTTGAAGGAGAGAGGATGATATCGAGTGTTGCCGTCAGTGATGTTGCAAGACAACCTGTTATCCCTGGGCAGGCCTGGCCCCTCTAGGAGAAATTCCTTCTCCACCGCTTGGCACACTTTCAGAGAACCGGGTCCAAGGATAGGTCTTACTACACGGTTGTCCCAACATGATGTTAGCTCGCATAGAGCCCCGCATGCGCCTTCATTATACGGTCCTCCGTGTTAACCTGCCACATGAGTCTGGAAGGTCAGTTTGAATTTGAGTCCACTAATATTTGGCCAATTAATAATTTGGGCGGCGCTACAGCTCGTAGAGGGCCAGGACCTAGCTTCTCAGCAACCACTCGTGTTGTGCGTGCTATTGTTCTCTCACGAGTGGAAGGGACCTACAGTTTAATGCCGACTCCGAACGGCCAAGTTTGAGAAGCTTTTTCTAGACAGAAGTACACCTTGAGCATTGTCAGTGACTCGAAAGAGGTGAGGCCATGAACATTATTTTCGTCGCACAGAGCAGAAATCGATCCTACGACGTCGAAGTTGGGGTCGACGCACATACCCACAACGCCATGAGCCGCCAGGTAAGCTGGGGTATAATTCTCCGGTTGGTAAGGAGCAGCAACTGCGTTTTGTCAGGGTCCACGTTCAGTCACCGAGCTTGCTTCCAGTTACTAACGAGCATTAGCCGAAGGCTGATACCTACGTTGAGTGTTGAAGGAGATTTTCCTGATACCAGATTAGCCACATCGTCTGCGTAAGCGGTCACTGAGAATCCTTCGTTTTTCAACGTCTTTTTGATTTCAACCACCACTAGGATCCATGGAAGAGGTGAGAGGACTCCATCTAGGAGGGTCTCGGTCCCCTTTTCGGAGCAATAGGGATCATCTAGGGATGACTTAATAAGTCGTGATCGCCACATCAGTCCCATCTACCCGCAGAGTTTCACATTGCCGCCTGCCTGCTCTATGGAGGCTAGTTTGAATCGCTTTGGAACGTGGAAACGTTGTGGAACGAATGTGAAACGCAACCTCTACATCGAGGAACACGCCCAGTAAATTGCTTCTGACGCAGGTATTCATCAACTGTGGTCACTACTTGGTGTAGTGCGGTTGCCAACGACCTACACTTCAGCAGCTTTTTCCCTAATCACATGAAGTGTAGGTTGTTGGAAACCGCACTACACTTCATGTCATTAGGAAAAAAGCTGTTGCCTAGCTGATCCCTGCAGTAGATGTCCATTAGACATTCCAGAGTTATCAATAAAAGAGGCTTATAGGTGTGTAAATCCTTCACGGTAGGGTGTCATGCCTAACCTGCCTCGTGTATAAAAAGGACATTAACCTCTCGAGCTTGCGTCCTCAGCGAGTTCATTCGGCATAGGGCGCCCACATGAGTGTGATGTAAGAAGACTTGGCCATCTCTCGTTAAGGGAAGCCCATGCTGGAATTGACGGCGTCTGAATTCAGAGATGTATGTGCTGCCTGGCGGACGGAACAGATACTCTTGCCAATCGCTGCTTCCTTGGGCTTAAGAGCCAATTGAGTAACAGAGCCATCTCTCGAAACACCAAATTGACTTTGTATAAAACTCTGATCATCCCAGTCCAGCTCTATGGCGCAGAGACATGAACGCTATTGAAAGCGGATTGAAAGGAAGAAGAAGGTTGTTTTGAGAGAAAAGTTCTGCGTATGATCTTTGGTCCGGTTTGCGTTGATGGCACTTGGAGGAGAAGGTTCAATCAGGAGCTCTACAGGTTGTACAACGGCATGCACCTAGTTAAGTGTCTTCAGATCCAACGCTTGAGATGGCTAGGTCATGTAGAGAGGATGGATACCACAGCTCCGGCCCGATACCGAGCCATTGGGACAGCGCACGAGATGGCGCACACAAATGGAAAAGGACCTCAACCATCTTGGTGTGCGCAGCTGGAGGCAGCTGGCGAAAGTTCGTGCTGGCTGGAGAGGCATGTTGGTTGAGTCCCAGGTCCACCCCAGACTGTAGCGCCAATCAAAGAAGAAGAAGGTCGGAATAGATAACGATATATGCTCTTGATGCCTCATTGTTTTTTTGTTGTTGGAAGACGCTGCAATGGTTCGACAACCGGAACGAAAGCTGAACGTTCAGACCCTTGGAATAGACGCCAGCACCCAGCCCTGCGTCCATCTCTGAACTATTGGCAGTGGATCCTCCAACGTCTGGTGTTCAGACTCCAAGTGAGAACTGGGGTCAGCATGCTGGATGAGGTCCGCGTCTATAGACTAAAGGTATTCCTTCTAAGGATCGTAGAGTGTCCAGATCGAAGTTCTTGCAAACATTCTTGCACGATCGTCGTATTGGCTGGTAGCTGTCTACCGACTAGGTCTATCTGTAGAAGGTTAAGTACTACATTCATAGTTGTCCAATGAGCTCAACATCCTCGGCACTCTCTCGACGTGTTTAAGGTTGATGTTGCTCTGGAATGTCCAACAAATCGCGACGCCATACGGCATGTAAACCTCAAACACACTCTCGGTGGTGTACATAACACCCTATACGACCCACCCCGGGTAAGGACATTCGTGGGAGCTGCGAGGTCTGCCTACAGATACAAATTGCCAGCGGACCATACAAGTTTGTGTCCACATGTCCTCTGGAGCCCTGCACACGAAAAATGTGGTATGCCTCATGCAACAGCATTCATCTCCAAACGCACACCCCTCTAGCGACTGCCATTAAAACCCTCGATTCCCACAAATTCAACGAAATCCACCCACAAAGTCACTTGAATCGCAGTCATTGTCACCGCTGCCACCCTCATCATCACCACGCATTGCTCAATCAGAACAACCCAGTAACCCCTTCATCCAGATCGACACCAATCCACTTGAAAGCGACGTTGACGAATGACTTACAATCTGGCCCGATACGAGGCCAGGCGTTGATTTAAAAATCCCATACGCAGGCCACTCCAGTTGGCACGTCATAAATCTCCGCCGGCGATGACCGAGTGACGGCTCTCGGCACCGCTGTGGGTCAATAAAAGACCGAAATCCGAATCCGAATCCGAGAACACAATCGATTCGAAGAAACCTCACGTGGCCCCAGCGAGTGATTCACACCCCGGGACGAGGGCAAACAAAATACCTCCCCTATCGCGGGCATCGCGCAAAACTGTCAATCGGCGTTGAGGCAACAGCTTTTTTGATTGATTGCCGTCAGAGGTGTGCCGCGATAAATCGGCGGCCACTCCAGAACCGCTGCCGGAATCTTGCCGGACATCGAAACCTTGGACAGGCTGAGCTCTGATAAACTGACGGAATGTCATATATTTCAGGTTCGGTGACATGCGCGCTGGTAACCCTATCGGGCTGTGTCGGCTATCGCGGCCTTATCGGGTGTTTCGTTAATTGATTGGAATGAGACTGATTGGTTGGAGGAATGCGTCCGCCGGGCCGGGTGACATTTGCCAGAACAAGGAGGGAGAGCGCGCGAGAGACCGAGCAGCCCGGGCGATAAGGGACGTATTCAAATGGCGCCAAGTGTGTACTTTGGATTAGGTTCGGCTGCATGGAGCGGCCGCCTGTGGTTGGCATCGGCCGCATGGAGACTGTGCGCGGGGGCTTGGGATATGTTGAAATTTCCGCTTTGATTTATTGCGATTGCAAAGTGGTTTGCGGCAATCCTCGATGACAGTGCGCTCTGTTTGGGGCGCAGCGCTCGGGCGATTAACGAGTTTGAAACGAATCAGATGGCTTTTGATGAGATTATGGGTGGTTTTTTTGTCTATTGGGTGGACAGCTGCATGGGAACTTGGATGTCGTCTTTGCGGTGGCTCGTTGAGGCTGGGGTGGCATCAGCTTGAGTAGGCCGACAGAGAAATGTAGACGATGTGGATTGGACGGTGTCAGTGACAATGGCAGTTGTTGCAGCGCCACTTGAGAGTGAAATTTCTTCCGTGGTAGTCTGCTTTTTCTTGGGAGTCGCTTCGGAGGAGCTTGCCTAGGTTTGACTGACCCACCCACTGAAGCTGTGCCTAATCCTTCAACCGAAAAATGTGACCAGTGTTACAGGCCTTCCTTCGACATCATCATCATCATAGTCACTCCACCCATGACCCACGTCATGTGCTTGTTCCTTGTGATTTTTGGTTATCCACTCGTCATCTTCTCCTCATCCCCAAAGACCATGACAAATGCGAAATACGGCAACTCATTGTCGCGGTCTATCTGAAAAAAAAAAGTGAACAATGATGAATCCAGCCGCCTTCAACAAGCAGACGTCAGTCAGTCAAGTCCTCAAACCGACTGAACGACGACATGTGCGGCGACCGCAAAAGACGCTGGCTTTGACACCCGCTGACAGCCGCCGACGACGGATGTCAAACGACGTTGAAAGACGCCGTCAATGGATGTTTGAATATCTTGAATGGTGACAAATGCCGCCAGATGGCAATAAATATCACGATGTGGCAGTAGACGTCCATGCTGGCGCGGGGCATGTCTACTTGGTCAAGGCCTTGGATTACGTCATTGATCGGTGGTCTTACCCTCGGTTTGACGGGACGGAATGGGAATTTCGCCGAAAAGGGGGCGTATTGGTCTTTTTTGGTGGGATACACAAGATTTCTTGTTTCTAGACTTCGCAGATGTTCTCCCCTCGAAATGCTGACTGGTGTACAATCTAATAAGAATATTCACTCGCTTCAGTGCACGTTGACATGTGAGGGAGGTGCTCATGAGCTGAGGCAGATCGGCACTGACTCAGTCTCGAAATACGTTCAATAATTGAACTCGGACTTAAGGTGCGTTTGAATAGCAGTACTGATCCGAAACCTGACGACAAGCGTAGTCTCTTGCTGTCTTGAAAGAACCCTTGGGCTTCCAAATCAGAAGCACCGACGTACCAATCCAATCCGCTACCTGAGGGCTTAGCCTTCTTTCCAATGAGTGGATCTGGCCAGACGATGCTTGTATGAAGACGTCTTTATTATCAACCAGTAATCGAAGCGAATTAGAAGGAAAACATATGGCTAACGAAAAAAGCATGAGCAGAAGGGGAGGAGGCTCGCCGAGAGAGGTGCTCCGAAGTAGATGATTTTAGTGACATTTGCAATAAGGACTATGTTTCCGATGGAGTCTGATACGAAGCCCGACATGGCAGTAGAGGGATTATAGGAATTAAAAGACACTGATGATGACGAGATGCTGCAAGAGCTGCAAGCAGAAAACGACCGAGTTCGTAAAGCGATAGAAGGAACATTTTTCGAAAAATACCATTTGGCCCCAGCAACAGGTCGTCTAAGAGCACACAATGTCAGTGGATACACAAGATCAGGGATATCTCGTAGTCATCCTGGTACCTTCTACTAATGAACGATTCAACAGGAAATTGTGAAATACAATGAAAATATGTAACACGACAAAGCAAGATCGTAGCTCAGCACAATCCAGATTCTGGGTTTACAGATACAGACGCAGTTGTGTCTTACGAACCAAAAAATCGAAGGCTGTCTGTCTGTACTGTCAATACTGAGTAGGAACAGCAGAAGCCACAAACAATTTTACAACAAATATAAAATTTGGGCTCGACGTTATGGTAGCCCGAACGGATATTGTGCTCTTCACCAGAAGATACAAAATCCCCCTGTTTGACACCCCCACTGCTGTGTGGCACTTAATTACAGCTAACTACCATTTCTGGGTCTCACGATCGACAGCAAGCTAAACTGGAAGCTCAAAGTACAGAAACGGGTCAAGAGGGCCTCTTCTGCCCTTTTTAGCTGCAAAACGCCATTGGCTGCAAATGGAGCTTACAACCACGCATCGCTCACTGAATTCTCACCTCTATTGTCAGACCGACACTTCTGTATGGAGTCTCAGTTTGGTGGACAGCACTAAACAAGGCTATCATATGCAAAGCACTCAGCCGAGTACAAAGACTGGCTAGCGGAGCACTGAGAAGTACTCCCTCTGATGCTGAATTTCTCCTCCATCTTGCACCACTTAAAATACTCGAAAAACAAAACAGCAGCCAACACGGCTCTGAGACTCAAAACACTCCGACTGTGGTCCGAACTAAACATCAGCCACTCAACCATTCTCAAGGAATTCAACTTCCTTCCTAGCGACACTGACCGCCTAATACCTCAGACTGTCTTCGAGAAGAAATTCTCGATCAGTATTCCCTCCAGATCGGACTGGATGTCTGATAGGCAAACGTTGGATGATCCTCTGCGTATTTTCAGACGGATCCAAGACTAACGAAGTGTCTATTCCCAGGAACTCAGCATTGGTTTTTCTTTGAAGCTCCCTGATCATTGGAGCGTATTTCAGGCAGTAGCCATAGCGATTAAAGAGGCGTTTTCTTGGCTCAAAAACAACGTGATATCACCATCTCTTCCGATAGTCAGGCCGCTTTAAAATCCCTGGACAATGTCATGTTGCACTCAAAAACATCCCTTAACTGCAGGCTGTCTCTTTACGAGATGGCTGAGCATTTTAACACTCACCCAATGTGGGTGCCGGAACGCTGTGACATACCAGGAAACTGCAAGACCGATGAACTCGCCTGGTGTGGTACAACCCCCATCCCTGTCCATAGCAGGGGTACCACATTCCACGCCGGTCGCTACACCCTACCATCTTCTTAAAATGCACACAATGTAAACCACCAATGACAGATGGCTAGAAGGCACCACCTGCCTTCAAACAAAAGAAATCTGGCCATCACTTAGCCTAAAACGGTCACTCAGTCTACTCAGACTCAGCAAGCACTTTCATAGGAGTCATAACCAGGCACTGTGCAATTGGCACTCATGCTCGCGGGATGGGTGTCCCATATAATCACTTCTACAGACACTGCATGGATGAAGAGGAAGAGAGAAAACACTCATCACCTACTCTGCTCGTGCAGCGCTCAGGCTAGACGTAGGTTCCTACACTTAGGGGTATACTCCTTCAGCGGCCGCAATGAGCTAAACAGCGCCAGCATAGCCTACAAGCACCAACTGGGTCCGATGTTTGGAGAAGGCAACCCGCGTGATATCACAATCGGCCTACTCTGGCTTAAATGTGTGACTATCCGTAGCAGTCAGCCACTATAACCTCACCTAACCTAAAAGCAGAAAACGATCGAGTTCGCCAAGCTCTTGAAGGACCATTCTCCGAGAAATACTAATTGGCCAGTGATGGAACAAAAAGGTGCCAACAGAGGCCACCAACAACAGGTCATCCAAGAGCACACACAGTCATTCAAGAAGCCGATGGCGAGGAGTGCCTAGTTGTCATCTGAAATACAACGAAAAGAACACGGCAAAGCAAAATCTTGGCATAATCCACAATCTGGGCTTACAGCTAGTGGCAGAGATGTCTTGCACGCCGAGTAAAGCAGTCATTTTACTGTCAACACTTCACCATGGCACTGAACTGGTTGGAACAGTAAGAAGCCATAAACAATCCTGTTTTCCAATAAATATAAATTTTGGACTGGAGGTTTTGGTGACCCGTGGCTCTGTTGGTGAGTGCGTTGACCCACAACGACACTTGAACCTCGACGTCTAGCTTCGATCCCTGGCTCCACAGCCCCACCTCTTGCGAGTCACCGACAATGCTCAAAAGTGTTCTTCTGCTTAGAATAAGCTTCTCAAACTTGACCGTTCGAAGTCGGCATGAACCTGTTGGTCCCTTCTACTCGTGAGAGAACAATACAACGCACAGCACGAGTGGTTGCTGAGAAGCTAGTTCCTCTAAGAGCTGGAGTGCCACCCATGGTGATGTGTTGTGGATCAAATGTTGGGAGAATATATGTACGGCAGGCTAAGCGATGCCCCTTAACTTTTTGTCTACAACCTGTTGCATGTCGCAGCATTAGCAACTTTCTCTATTTTTAAAAAAGTATATGATGGGAGTGCAACCAGCAAAACCAGTGGCAATTAGGACGAATATGTGTGCTTTCCGTTCGAAGTGGCATCGAATATTTTTTCGGAGCAAAATATGTTTCCATAGCTCACTGGTACCAAGACGAGAAAACGTCGAGTGGAATTGGGTCAAAATACAAAGAAATACAAAGATTGTTCCTTCTTGAAGCCTCGGTCGAACTTCTTTGGCTCCCCTTCTAAAGCCGAAGACGGACTTACTCACAAGTCGCGCTTTTGCCAAAATTTTTCTTCAGGCTTCCGAGTGCATTGAAAGCATTCATGTAGGTCTATGGATGATGTTTCAGTCCCTTGATGGTTGGCTCCTGTTCTCGTCGGCAGTTCTAATCCGTGCTTGAACGTCTGTATGCCTGCTTAGGTCCTTGTGCCTATGGCTTAACTCATCCACAGCCTTCAGACGCACTCACTTCTAATGAGAGCCTATGTAGGTCGTCATTCATTAGCACCGAGCGAGAGTATTTCCCCTCCAACTTGATATGGCTTCATCACTCTATCCCATCCTTCCCTACCCCAGATCTGCCCCACACTCACTTGCTACGTGACACAACGTTCACCCATTTAACTGCCTCCTACCGCACACCCTCGCCTCCCACCCCTTGTGGTGACAATCAATTCACTTCATATGCAAATACATTCAATCAATATCGACTGAGGAAACGAAAAAAACATACACACACACACCGTCCCCGACCCACCTGCCTGCGGTGACGCTTTCCCCCCGCCTGCCCCCAACAGCACTAAATGACAGGAGAATCAATCAATTTCATAGCAAATTTCACAAATCATTTGATTCATTTAGTCCGAGCAGGCCAACAAATCTCGATAAGGGGGCCCAAAGACCGAACGACCGAAGACCGCCTGCCCCACGGTGATTCAATCCATCCGCCGGAGCAACAAGAAAATTAACAATTTCATCATGGGCTTTTCCAGCGGCAGCAGCAGTCGCTTATCTATGAGTTTTGATTGACTACCGCACATTTACACCCCATCTGCTCGAGGCGGTCGGCGGCAGCGCTTTGCCCGGAACAAATAAAGCATGTAGCTCGGCGTGTTTGTGCCCGTCGTCATCGTGCCGCTTGTTCCTGTGACGTCGGAGAACGCCAAAAACCTCGGCAAAGCTCAATCATTCATCATCGATGCTTTCAGCCATCCATCTGTCTATCTATCGTCTGCGCCATGCGAAATTGATCGATAATTAATCCATCAAATTTGTACAGCTGTGCGCCGTTGTGGGGCATCGGGCATCGGGCATCATCCCCGGCGCGCCCCCGGTTGGCGATAAAGGAGAATCTGTCACTCAGGCGAGCTCCGGGGAGAGACAGAAAAAAAGCACACACACACACCGCCGTGACTTACCTGTAGGAGCGACTGACGTGTCCCACATCGCCGCGCCGCGCCGCACTTACATCGAGGAACTATCGCAGATACAACCCGTCCAACCATTGACATCGTCATCATCATCATCGCAGTGTCGCTGGTGTCACGGTGCGACCAAGGAGAGCGGCGGAGAACGTCGTCGTCGATGAAGCGGGGAGCCCTGACAGACAGACGGAAACGACTGTTAAACGTTTTGAAACTGTCAATCAGTGCTCAAAAAATGATGATGAATCTGTAAAGCGCAGGCGACGGAGATACATGCCATCCGGCCGGCGGGTGTGTGCCTGGGTGCCATCGAAGAGGAAGGAAGCCAATCACGGTTGTCGGGCGAAGAGGTGGCAAATGACGAGAAGTGAAATGTCGCCAGGAATGAGAGTGATTGCAGATTGAGATGCCGGCGGCTTGGGGATGTGAATGAAAAATTGTCACTGTGCTTGTATTGATTTCGAGCAGTGATTGATTGTTTGTGGGACTCTTGATTGGTTTGATTTGTGTGTGTGGTGGGCTGAGCGGGCGGTCTAAGTCACAGTTACAGTTCTGTAAGCTTGAAGTCGACTATCCCAGCACTCAGGACTGGCTCTGGCCGGAATCTTGGTCAGAGGAAGAAGGAAGAGGCTGTTGCTGGCGCTTACGTGGAGGACATCGATTACACATCTCGTTAGGTAATTTTGCGTTAATTTTTTGGTCGGAAGTCTGTGCCATCCTAAGGACCTTGAACTATATTGTGAAGAGCAGGTGGACGGCGCGGAGTATCTACGTCTGTGGCGGCAGCCAAGCCTTAGGTTGGTAAGTTTAGGTCGGTAGGCAGACGCGAAGGAGCCCCGGCTCACTTAGGCCCTGTTGGACCCAATGTGATGCCCATGCGGATGAAGACCTTCCATCGTTCTCCTTGTGGGTCTTATGGGAGCTTCAGACTGTGCAGAAGTTGTGTTATCTCTTCCAGCCTTCCGGTGGTCTTGACAAACCTGCATATAGGGAGTTTAGAGGGATGTCTGCAATGTCTTGCAGATTCTTGAGAAAAAAATTTCCCATTGTTCTCTGTCTCAGTATGCAGAGACCAACCACGAGAAAGGCAGTGATTAGTATCCTCAATCATTTCTTTGCCCCCACAGCTGCTGCACATGGTGTCATGGGTATGTCCCATTTTTTGCCCACGGTATTTTCAGACTACCACCGGCAGCAGCTTTTTGCTCCATTTTATAAGTCTGTCTGCTTTCACATTAGGCCTAAGGCAACCCTTTAGCACTTCGGGGATAGCTCAAGTCTTCTCTGAATTTGATAGGCAATCTAAGACTCGTCTGGAGCCCGGGACACCACGGAATCGCGGGAAGTGCGATCGCCAATGAACTTGCCACAGACACGGATCAGAAGACGCGCCCGAGCGCGCTTTGGGACTACCCACGCCCTTGGTTAGGGCTTCCATCAATGATTGCCCTTCTCGAGAGCACAACCAGAATTGGCATGACTCTCCAGAATGTAGACAAACCATGGCCATGCACACGTTTGTAGGAAATCAGCGGAATCTTCGTTATCTCTTGACACAAAAGACTGCAGGTGACTTGCCGCCAAACACATAAGTGTGCTAGAGTTGAGCGATGAAACCCTCTGCTGTCGCGATGGAGAGGACTATTGCACTGTAGAGCACTTTGTGTAGGACCGTCCTTTACTCGGGTAAGGTCGCTGACATTTGGTGCTGATGTGGTGAGAGCCGATGATGTTGATGACCAAAGTAGCACTTACTGGTGTTCCACCGGAAGAGCAAGAAACTTCAGTAAATTTTGTGTAGGGTTGCCGCCTGGTAGTGCAATTGATCAGGTTTTGAGTCTGAGTGCTTCAGTGTAGCCCTACAAAAAACCTCTGCCATGAATGTCACAGTTCAAGTCTTGTCTTCAAGTGAAGGTCTGAGCTTTTTTTCAGGTCAGAGTCATCACTGATTTTAGAGCTGTTTAAGATCTCTCTAGTTGTGATCAAATGCGGCTCGGTCCCGAGTCAGGACATTGGCTTAAACTCCTGCGAAATTCTTGCATGGACAAAATTAACTTAAGCCCAACCCACTGTTTAGTTTAAGGATTACCAGCTGAAAGAGCTTCAGGTCTTCGTAAAGTCAACTAGCATCGAGGTGACTTCAAAACTTGTCGCTAAGCTCGACCTAGAGCCAAACCGAGTTCTGTTCAAGTTTGTTGTTTCTAGCTTCGCATGGAAGTTCAAATTAAATATTTTAGCGCCTTAGTCCACTCCATGCTGGTGAAGTGGACCAGTACAGGCGGCTTAGACCTCAATCCACAAAAACTAGGAAATATGAAATTCCTGACTTCGACCACTCAGAAAATCAGATCTCTGCCTTCAGTCGCCTGCAATTCAAAGGTATTCCCTTATTAAGGCATTTCTTCTAACGAGATGGTCAAGTATTCTAACCCTCTACTCAGTTGGAAGTCGGCTGCCGGAGGTACTTGCTAGAAAGCGTTCAAACTCTGTACTCAACCTAACAGCCATGCATCTCGCTGCTGTAAGTCATCTTCTAAAGCCGGATACACTAGTGCAGAGCGTGGATGGGCAACTCGCACAGGATACCAGTTATTTGCCAAACAATTCTGGTCAATAATCAAATAGTATGGTGCCACAGCCCGTAGAGGGTGGGGTCCTAGCTTCTCAGCAACTGTTGTGCGTGCTATTGTGTGTGCGACTCCGAACGGCAAAGTTTGAGAAGCCATTTTTCTAGACAGGAATTCTCTTTCAGCATTGTAAGTGACTTGAAAGAGGTGGGGCCGTGATCATTTATTTTTGTCTGTCTTACAGACCAGGAATCGAAACTGACGTCGAGGTTCATCGATCGACCAAGGCCGCGGGCCACCACGCTGGCCTATTATAGACGTGATGGAATATGCCTCCTTTACAACGACTTCTGCAGGAGCTCCAAAGACGAGGTTGATGAAGCAACCACTGTACACTAGTTATGCAACTACCGTGTCCTCTTATCCCTAGATATAGACTTCTGAGGCCGTGGCGTTGTAGGTATGTGCGTCGACACCAACCTCGACGTCGTAGGTTCGATTCCAGCACTGAGCGACAGAAATAATTTTCACGACCCCACCTCTTTCGAGCCACTGGCAATGCTCAAAGTGTACTTCCGTCTAGAAAAAGCTTCTAAAACTTGGCCGTTCGGATTCGGCATTAAACTGTAGGTCCCTTCCACTCGTGAGAGAACAATAGCACGCACTACAGGAGTGGTTGCTGAGAGGCTAGGCCCTGGCCCCCTACGGGCTGCAGCGCCACCCATACTATTATTATATTTACAGACTTCTGAGAGCCTTCCGCTGCAATAACTTGGACGAACTAGAATTGTAAGCGTCCGTCATCCTGTTCGCTTTTTCAAGAGCACAAACTGGTTTCCGGCATAGGCATAGATCCGAGTGGTAGCACAGTGGGCCTAAGCTGCCCTAAGCGTGTCGCTTGTCAACCTATCGCAACATAACCTAAGGTCCCAGGAGAATTGCCAACCCAAACTCTTCATCACGCATGTAGCACTAACAAGACCTACTGCCCTTCATGTCTCCACAAAGTGCTCTACGCACGATGTCACCCCAGTCCCATCGCACACTGTCCTCGCCGCCGCCATTTCAACCCGACCGCAGAGGTGCCGCCTCCAGTCGGCTTCGCGTGGCAGTTCCTTTCAAATCTGTCATCAGCACGACCGAATAATGCACCCCAATGACACTCGTTACAATCAATTGCCATCACCATCCACAGAAATGGAAAAAAAAAGCAAGCAGAAAAAACTAACAAACATCAACTCTAACCCGACACATCCTAAATATCGGGACAAATCGAACGCGCGACCTCTCTCTCTCAGCCGAGCAGTCACCAGGCGCGTTCGACAACAAATTTGTTGGATAAATTTAAATGAAAAATAAATAAAATAGCCACAGTTGACATTTATTAATTAAAAATTGAAAATTTATTTAAATTTTAGTCAAATTGTCATCAAAGCTACCGCAGGGCGCGCACTCGTGTATTGAATTTCTGCTGATTGTTATGCATTTCAGCGGGAAGTTGTAAGTTTTTTTTTTCACAGTCAGTGTCATCGCTGTAGTTTGCTGTAACTTTTCGATTTTATTTTCGGTTTTAGCCGTCTATCTGGTCGTGTGCGGCTCGTTTTTTCTGCACTCGGTTGACGGAGGTGTTGCAGGGTTTGAGGTGACAGCGAGGATGTATTCCAATTGCAGTGCGTAATGCTGCGCGGCCCGGCCGAAAACTGAGTGTGACAACAAAGCAAATTGCATAAATTTTTGTTTTGTTGATTTATGAGCTTTGGATTTGGCGGAGGTGGGTGGGTGGTGTGGGGGCTGACTGCTGTGCATCGGTGCGTGAGCGTTTGATTATTTTCCCCTTTTTTTCTTCCCTCCCGCGCCGCTCTGGCAAGCTGATAACGTGAATATTTTCGTTCTGCGAGTTTTTCAATGCGACGGATACACATATGCAAATTTCTGAGCTAATCCTATAATCAAATAAAATTTGATGTTTTGTATTATTTCAGCGCGGGGAGCGGCGCACTGACGGCCGGGGCGGGTTAGGCTGGATTTAATGTCGGATATGGAAGCGGACAAATAAAATTGCAAATTTAATACTCAAATGTGTGTGTAATTAATTTTTAATCAAACGCGCCATATTACAACCGGAATTTAAATGATTTTTTTTTGTCAGCCTCTGTTGCTGTTGCATTTAGATTTTTTGTTTGCTTGGGACTTTGTTTTGTGCGAAATTAGCAGTGACAATGCTTTGGCGGAAATTTATGGCTGGATTATCCAAAATTCATATTGATGCGCGGGGGAGCCGCTCCACACCCGAAATTGAATTCTGGGGGGCGGTGTATGAGCAGCTCGGACTCTATAGTGACTTCCCACTGTACAGAGGTTCAGAAGGTAGACGTGAGGTTTCTTATCATCTGTCGAGGCAACTGGGGTTCAAAATTCCCACCTCGAAGGACCAAACTTATGCCCCACAAGACTCTTATTTTGCCAGTTCTGCTTTGGAGAGCGGAAGTAGAGCTGAGTCTTGGTGCTTTCGAAAGAAAAATTCTACATCGGATAAACAGTCCCGTCTGTAAATGGAGGAGAAGACCCCCCGTTCATTTCGAAGCCAGATCTTCAAGCGGTCTTCGCATCAATAAAGAAGAAAAAGTCAGTTGGAATCGACGGGATCTCCAACATTTTGCTAGGACATCTTCCTCTGGAAGTGGTCACTATGTACACAATCCTTTTTAACAATGCTCTGAATAATGCACATTATCCTGAGCATTGGAAAACTGCGATTGTACAACCCATATCCAAGCGACGAAAAGATTCTTCGAATCCGTGCAACCTCCGGTCAATTAGTCTCCTTCCGAACATCAGCAAGGTATTCGAGAAGGTGATAAATAGAGCTCTGATCAACTGGACAGAGGACAGACATATAATTCCGGATAACCAATTCGGTTTCAGAGCGGGGCATGACACTATTCATGCCGCGTCGAAACTGTTGTCGGATATCCAATGGAACAAGAGCAAGAAACAATGCACGGGCGCCTGCTTGATTGACCTGGAGAAGGCCTTCGACACCGTTTGGTTAGAAGGACTTTACTATAAGCTCAATCGGCTAGGCATTAGTAAACCACTGCTGTACCTACTGTATAACATGCTTACCGGTAGGCGGTTCGTAGTCAAGAATGGCAACGTGACCTCTGCAGGTATTTTTGAAGTAAAAAATGGTCTCCAACAGGGTGCTGCTAATTCGCCGATCCTGTTCAACATTTTCTTGAGCGATCTGATAAGTTCTCTACCGCACGCAATTGCGTATGCCGACGACTTGATCGTGTACAGATCAGGCAAAAAGATCGAGGACATCACTACGCTCACGCAGGGTGACTTCGACTCATTCATGAGAGATTGCGATGACTGGAAGTTGAATATCAACTTTCAGAAGTCGGAAACCATACTGTTCAGGACGCCGTTGTATAAAGCTTCCGCGAATACGAAAAAGAATTGGCGAAAGTTCTCAATTGTAGGACGGCACGGGCAACCACTGACGCAAAGGATTGTAGTCAGATACCTGGGGATCTGGCTAGATCAGTATCTATATTTTAACAAACATGTAGATGCTGCTCTGGCCAGGGCTCGAGGCGCTTTCGCTCTTACAAAGAGACTGTTTTACAACAGCCAACTCGATGCGATAGTGAAGGTAATCTGCTACATTGCCCTCATACGGCCAACGCTCACCTATGGCTGTCCCGTGTGGTTCAACGTGAGTGCAGGCTTGATGGAAGAGATTCGCGTGTTTGAGAGGGCTTGTCTTAGGGCTCGCCTTCGCCTTTACAGAACACCAGAGTCCCAGTACAGAAAATTCTATTCCAACGGGGTCTTATACAACAGGGCGAACCTGATACGAGTGGACAATTTCCTAGTGAAGTTGATTCGAGGCCACACCGCGAGGGCGATGAACTCGGTTAATAGCTTGATCTCTGGGGCTTACTACCCCAACCCACAGTACCACGAAAGGGTACGTCATAACGGATTTGTCCTCCCAGAAGCTTTCCTCCATTTAGACAAGTGCTGTCTGATACAAGACATAAATGCGGTACCGCTCATCTACCACGTCACCAGGTCAACTGTGGATGGGCGACTCAACCACGACCGCTCCATCGCACAACAAGCTAAGGAGGGTCTCCTCCGGTTTAGTACAGCGGTATCGAGGCGGGATATAAGGGATGTTGCTAAGCAGCACCAAAAGTTCTGGTGGCTGGGGAGCGAAAGAACTCCAGCGTCGAACCCTCTAGACCCTGGGTAGAAAGGGTAGTGCGTACCCCCTTATGGGGCGCAGTCGGTCTCCGTCTTGCGGTGAATTAGATGCAAATCTAGAAACCGCAACCTATGGCCGACTCACTTATCGTAGGGTAGTTTTAAAGTAGTTACTAAGGTGTACATATGTAAATAATAAAAAAAAAATAAATAAAGAAATAAAATAGAGTATATACACATGGGTGGTGGCCCGTGGCGTTGTGGGTATGTGCGTCGACCCCAACCTCGACGTCGTAGGTTCGATTCCAGCTCTGAGCAGCAAAAACAATTTTCGCGACCCCACCTCTTTCGAGTCACTGACAATGCTCAAAGAGTACTTCCTGTCTAGAGAAAGCTTCTCAAACTTGGCCGTTCGGAGTCGGCATAAAACTGTAGGTCCCTTCCTTGCTGAGAAGCTAGGCCCTGTCCCTCTACGGACTGTAGCGCGACCCATATTATTATTATTATATACACATGTACATTTTTGTGTACTGATGTGTATACTATTGTACATTTCACTGCATGTGTATATACATGTGTATAAAGACACATACACATGTGTATACATATGTAGGTTAGTTTAAGGTAGTATGTAAGTTAGTACGTATGTTTTAACCAAAAACCCGTTCTGTAATTAAGTTTTTTTTACCAATTTTTCTTAATCCTTAGTTGTACAGATAGTATTAACTATTTATCAAATAAAATATCAGTTTAAGCCGAAAAGCGAAAAGCTTAGAGTGCCCGCCTAGGGCCAGTAAGTTAATATAGCAACACTGTTCGTTTAACTAGAACGAACCAACTCCTCAGACTCACAAGGTCCTTACTGGACACTATCCAATAAGCAAACATTTAAAACCCATGTGTTGGCCCACAAAATGACACCTTCCGAATGTGTAACGAGAAGGAAGAAACTCCGGAAGACATTATGTGTCACAATAAATGCCTAGTCAGGCCACGTCATCGACACCTAGGTGGATACTGTTTTGCAACCAGTTCACTCAAAAACACACGCAGTTTCATCATGAACTCAAGCTTGGTGCGTAAAGTGTAAGAGGGCGAAATCGCAATGATATAAATAAAAACGTATATGACATAAATAAAAACAGAAGGATAAGTCTCCTTAACATCGCTCATTAGATCTTCTCTGTCATTTGTGCACCCACCTTAAGCCGATCATTAACAATCTGACAAGTCCGTATCAGTGTGCCTTCAGACCAGGAAAGTCCACAATTGACCAGATCTTCACACTACGACAGACCCAGCAAAAGACCCACGAAGTGCAAATCGACACCCGCCATCTGTTCGTCGATTTCAAAGCCGCATGAGCCAACGTGCGTAGAGACGAGCTGTACAACGCGATGTAGAATCCTGACATTCCTGCCAAGCTCAACACCCAGGTTGTTCCGGGTGTCGATGGAGAAGTCTCGCTGCTCCATAACGAACGCACCGATATCTTGAGTTCTAGGTTTTAGACACGACGGCGCGCTTTGGTGTGACTTCTTCAACACGGTTTAAGGCAGGATCGTGCAAAACACACACATGAACACCAGACGAAGTCAGTGCAATTGTTAGCATCCGCCGATAACATTGACGTGATATTGGCAAACGTAGCTCTTGCCAACCGCTGTTTCTGTGAGCTCAAGGAGAAATTGGGTAATAGAGGCCTTTCTCGAAGGACCAAGTTGCCTGCGAATAAGACGCTGCTCGCTTGAACAGCCTGATCCCCGTGAACACCCAGATCTGCTACATGGGTCGGCGGCATGGACAATCTCATACCGATCTCGGATGAAGAAATCCTGGGTCTCTTCGAGAGAAAAGCTCTGTGTGCGATCTTTGGTTCCGCTTGTGCTGATGGCATCTGGAGGAGAAGATTCAACCACTAACTGCAGCTTAACCAGACGTCTACGAACCCAACGCCTAGGGTGGCCGGGCCATGTAGTGCGTCTGGACTACTAAGCTCCGGCCGAGCCTTCGAATCGGAACCTCTGGGATAGAGGCAACAGAGGACGCCTGCATTTAAGATAGCGCACCTAGGCGGAGAGGCACCTCAGCCAACTTGGAGTGCGAAACTAGAGCCCCAGCTCCACCTCGGACTGCAGCGCCATACAAAGACGAAGAGACTGGTGTGAATGCGAAAATCTCCGCAGCACCCACACTTCAGTGTCCGCCATAACTCCACAGCCTCCACATCTCAGCCAACAAAAAATTCAAGTTCACTCGAAGGAACCGAGGCAAATCATGAAATCCCGGCTATGTGGCGATAATCAATTGCACAGTTCCCACAGGACTCACTTGTGCATTCCACACGTGACGTCAACGCTACGCCGATGCCGAGTGTTGACAGTAAATGAATTGACTCTCAACCACGGTTAGAATCAATTCCGGTCAACAGTCCCCCAGTCCAGCCCTCCCCACACGTCATTTTCAATATTTTCACAATTTATTTGATGATGTGAGTCGCTGCTGCTTTTTTTGATATTTTTTCCAAAGTACTTAACGTCTGTTTGCTGGGCTTTTGATTTCGTTTGCACTCTCGTGTGCCCGGCCCGAGTCCTGTGTCAAGTCAAATTAGTTCCTGCGATTGTTTGCAAAGGCCTATGCGCCACACTCCCACGAGAGAAAAAAATCACCTCTCAATTAAAATAATTTCCATAATACGCTCCATCAGCCGTCGTCAATGTTGGCAACAACTACACAACAAAAAAAACAAGAATTTAAATATAAAACCTCACCCCTCGCTGCAGCCACAGACATCGCCGCCGGACTCAACTGACGCGTCATCATCATAATCATCGGCAGCCGTGGAAAAAAGTGCCTCGCTGGGTGGATGGGGGGATGGTTTGAATTCAAATAGCGAACTCGATCCAATGCACACGGCTGCTGCGGGACGCTGAACTGAACGTGTCACACGCCTCCGCCGCCGCCGCCGAGAGTGAGGGGCCGTGATTGCGGTTTCCAGACACAAATACTGTCAACCGGAAAACAAAGAATTGAATAGAAAATTTGCGCAATTTTCCGGGTATATTCCGTTTTTTTTTTTTTCGTTTGCCTCTCCCTCACCCCAGCGGCAACAACAACGATGACGTCGTGCGGTGCAGTGCAGTGCGGGACTAGTAGTGGCCCACCTATTATGCTGATTGTCAGAGGTCGCGCCGCGCGCCGTTCGGTTTTTATGCGATGCCCATCAATTGACGTTATTTTTAATGGTTGAGTTGACAAGCGGGCAGACATTCCAATGTGAGGCCATTCGAGGCGACTGATAGCGGCTACACTTGTCGGATTAGTGAGTGTTTAGAACGGACGTAGTTGGGAGAGGACTGATGTCGATGATTTTCTGGCGAATGTGGGGAGAAGCTGGTGCGGTTCTTGGCGCGTTTATTTGGACAGAAGGATGTCCCAAGAAGGACGTGAACCACGAGACGATTATCTTAAGTCTGAAGAGGGAGTCGGACGACTGCTCGAACTAGGGGAAATGGGGAAACGAGGTCGTTTTTTATTTGGAGCGTGCATCGAATTGAAGGCAGACGGTGGACTGACTGATTGAAGACGGGAGACTGACGTGAAAGCGCAGAACTTGGTAAAGAGTTCCGCGTCCCAAAGGTACTTGTAACCACAGCACATCTCCACAAGCATGCCTCGTCATTGAGTCCATGATCGAAGTCAAGCCAGGCGTCGCTAGAAGACAGCAGCGCTGTGGCCAGTCGATAGGACGATTGTGGCAGAGGCAGATGGCTGATGGCGTTCATCGCTCGTCGTTGCCTCCTCATGAGTGGAACGACTCAATAGAGGACTGTACCGACGGGCTTAGCAACTGAAGCAGGACGTCAGCCAACTTGGCGAAGAGGGACCCCAGCCAACTTGAGGCGCGTCATTTGTGGCTTGTTGCTTGAAGCACTCGACTCTGACCAGCAGAAGAAGAAAATGGGGTTAATTCTCATGTTCTGAAGCGACGACCTTGGCAATCGTGGGTATCAGTAGGGTAGGTTCGGTAAGAACAATTGTGGAATCAGTTGTGTCCCACTTAGATCCTGTTTGGAATCAACGAAGATGTTCGGCTCAACTGCCCCTAGAGGCCCAGGGCCTAGCTTCTACAGCACTCTAGTTGTACGTACTATCGTTCTCTCACGAGTGAAAGGGACCTACAGTTTTATGCCGACTCCTAAAGGCCAGGAATACTCCTTGAGCATTGTCCGTGACTCGTAAGAGGTGGAGCCTGTGAAAAAGTATTTTGTGGTACCGACATACGAACGAAGTGCGTTGGGGTTGACGCACATAGCAACAACGCCACGAGCCACCAAGATAGCCAGGGGAGCTAATTGGCACCTACGAAGAACTGGCTGCTATCCTTTCCTCTCCTCAGGGTTAGACCTGAGCAGCTGATTTTCTTTCTGGTCTAGTCCCCATTAGCTGTTGGGATCAAATTGACGTCACTGGGTATAACAATGGACCAGCAATGGTCTGAGTGTGCTGGCCGCCCAATCACCTCACCTAACCTAACTAGTCACAACCAGTCCGGTTACTTTACGCCATGCCCTGGATTTTAATGCTAGGCATTCCTGCTAGGACAAGGGACTAGGATGTATGGCTTCCTAACAGACTCTTCCTGACTGTTGCAACGACTGTGGGTAGTGTTGTGTGGTTTCTACATCTTCCTGACACCTGTAGCTTCTGCAAAAGTCGTTGTAGGAGGTCCCATTCTTCTCGTCTGTGAGCCCAGAATACAGTGCCTCGTTATAATCCATACGACGTTCTTCTTCTTCTGCTTTGGCTGGCGCTACAGTCCGGGGTGGACATGGGCCTCAGCCAAATGCCTTTCCAGCCAGCACGATCTTTCGCCAGCTGCGCGCAGCAAGTTGGTTATGCTGGATTCATCTCGTTTGCCTGACAATCCTATTATTTTCCTTTGACTCGCGCAGTCCGGGGTGGTATCCATCTAGCCCGGTCTTGTGTCAATTGCTTCCTGCCACGCACGTTCAATTTATTAGAATCCCCTTTTAGTTGCGTGCGCCACCGTAGGCATGGTCTTCCTCTACCGCGTTGTCCCTCGGGGCTGGAGTCGAAAACTTTCCGGGCAGGAGCATTGGTAATCCATACGACCTTGCTGATTTTATTCTTCCCAATGCTTAGGAGTGCACTTGTCTTTTTGGACATTCAGTAGCATCGTCCGGCAATTCGTATACAGGAATATATTCAGCGTCTCACGCTAAGCCGATTTGCATCATCCTAGTTGGCACGCACCAGTACGGCTTCTGGGTCGGCAGTAGACCAAATATTCTCATACAGGCGAGCTCTGAAGAAGACCAGCGAGTTGCAGATCCATACGGACCATCCAAACCGATTTCGAGCTGAAGTGGAGACCATTCATCGCAAACAACTAAATATGTATTCGATTCGAGGACTCACCGCGTTCGGAGTCTGGTGCAGGTCTGTGCCACAAATCTGACAGACGAGCGGTACTCCGTGCAGTTCGACTCGAGGACCTTAGAGATTATTGAATTTGACTTTCATACTGGTGCGTGCCAACTTTCAAGGTAGCGTGTTGATTAATCAATAGGATAGGAGGCCCCCGGTGGCCTGTGGCGTTGTGGGTATGTACGTCGACCCCAACCCCGAGGTCGTAAGTTCGATTCCTGTTCGAATCGAGGACTCGTCAAATCAAGGGCAGGCACCCAACAAACTGCGCCATTCATCTGTTCTCCCTAATGAAGCAAGAGCACAGGTCTGGCAGGTAAGCTCGTAGATAGCTCGAAAGGCAGCTCAATAATAACGTTGCTGATCGACCCAAGACAGCGGGGCAAACGTGGACAATGGAGATGAGTCAAGTTAAGCTTTTGGCTTTATATAGGAGGACTGGCAAGATAAGAGTTTTGTTGAGCATGATCTTGGTCCTTTGAGTCAGCCGTTGAGCCTCGCTGCCCATTTATCACTCCACTAGGGTGTCGTTCGTCGAGTCTTCACTGGTTTGTCCTAAGTGGCGTGTGACCATCAAACCAACCCGTTTCGCGCGTTCTTCAACAGCGGTGAAATATTCCACGACATCAAGTCAATAACGTGGCGGGGTCGGTGTCAATGTAAAGTCGTGTAGACAATCCTCTTTGAGCAAGCGGTACTGCCTCCTCGGGGCGAACATCGGGCAACGAGCGTTACAGCCAGATTGGTCCAAAATCTCCAGAAAAAGTTAAGCGAAGCCAGAAAAGACTGCAACTGAACGGAGAACTGCTGTATGGCGCGAAAGCCTGGATTATCTCAAGAGCGGCTAAAGACGCACTTGGTCTCTTCGAGAAAAAAGTTCTATGTGCGATCTTTGGTCCTGTTTGCGTTGAAGGTTCTTGGAGAAGAAGATTCAACCACGAACTGTACAGGCTGTACAGCGACATGAGTCTCGTCAGGCGTCTACGGATTCAACGCCTAAGATGGCAAGGCCGTGTTGAGCGCATGGACAACATTGCTCCGGACTGAGGAGTCTTCGATTTCGAACCAGTGGGACAACGCAATAGAGGACGACCACGAACCTGATGGCGCACTCAAGTGGAGAAGGACCTCAACCGAGTTGGAGTGCGAAATTGGAGGCAGCTGGCTAAGGATCGTGCCAGCTGGAGAGGATTGTTGACTCAGGCCCAGGTTCACCCCGGACTGTAGCGCCTCAAGAAGATGAAGAAGAGAACTATGGGAGAGGTACAAGTTCGGTCGTCGATTCCAAGAGGAACCACAGAAAATATTGCGACACAATGAAGAGCAAGATCAGAGGAAATCTAGCAACAGACCCCCAAGACAGGACATCCAACCTAAGGGCTTCTGCCTTCAAAGTCTAAATCGATGGATTCTACCACAGACCCCTAAGCACCAACGCACATTTGTTTGCAAGCAAACCCCAGCTCAGCAGTGTAAAGAGCAAACACACACCGCGCACCCCCAGCAATTCATTTCATTTATTCGCCATTCGAAAAATCACCCGATAGATAGATAGAGGACAGCGGTAGCAGAAGAAAAAAACTAGCATATTTAACCACCTGTCACCAAATAGCGTTCGCTGGCTCGACCGGCCGGCTGGCTGGCTGACGGGCTGTGCGCCATCATCACCTCGCCGCCGCACGCAACCACTGAGCGCGCCTATCTCATTACCCACACACAACTCAATGTCTAAATTAATATCGTAATATCGTAAAAATGCTAACAAATTTTTTTTTTTGCATTTCTATTCCAATTTGTATTTATTTTTGCGCTTTCTGGTCATTAAGCCCGCGTCCCCGCACCAGGTCCGGGCCCAGACCAACTGGCATCATCATCATCGGGCCGCCGTGCGTCGGCCACCGCGGCCCTGTCAATGCCGGTGGTCACTGATAAATTAACATTCACAAACGAAATAAACTACACAAAAACGTTCGGATAAAAACTCATCCTCCCCCCCTCCTCGGTGGCAAAGCAAACAACGAGCGGCAGGCGGAAAAAAAAACCCGGCGCGCAGATCTGCAAAAACCGGCGATTGAAAATAGTTTACATATTTAAATTTTAATTGCTATTTACAAATTCGTAATGCGAATTTGTTTTGTCAAGGGATGCGGGCTCTCGGCAGTCGGCAAGCAGGGGCTGCTGCGCCCGCAAACTTTTTGTGTACTTTATCTAGTATTTTGCTGCGTTTTTTTTTTTGCTCATCGCTTTTTTTTCCTGATGTGTGGGCGATCTCGCACTGACTCTCTGTTCTGTTTGAACATTTAAATCCATTGTGAGATTAATTATTTTTAGCGTTACAAATTCCATAATTGACATATATCAGAGCGGATTATAACGAAATTAAGGACGAATCGCGGGCGAGGTGCGGGGCGGGTCGCGTCGCTTGGCCTGGCACAGTGGGCTCGGCATTAAATTGAATATAGAAATTCCCTTTGTTTTGTCAAATGAGGTTAGCGTGAACGCTTTCGGACATGAGTGCTGGCATATAGTCAGCGGCGGCAGGCCGGTGTGTTGACAGTGCATGGATTAATTTGAAAAATTCATATAATTACACTGATATCAGATGGAGCTCGAAAGGGCTCAGGTGTGGCCGGCCACTGGCGCTCTGAGGAATGGGAACCACAAAAAGAGGATTTTTTTTTAAGCATTCAATGTGGGCTTGTTGGCTGTGACAACACGGGGGACCTTAAATTTGCATCAGATTCAGTTTAAAAGGCTGTGCCACGGCAAAGGTGTCTTCGAGAAAGAAAGCTCTGCATCGGCGTCCACACGCCACTTCGAGGTGCATTCCTTAACATGCGGACTCTGCGGTGACCTGCTGGAACCATAGCAGTCGCCAGACTGCAGAATCTCTGCTCTCTCAGAAGGACACAAGGAGGAAATGGGCAATAATGCCTTGAATGACCTGGATGCCATATTGGCATTTTTTGACGGCAGTTAGAGCAAATGATGTTCAGCGTGTAATATGCCACGACTCACAGCCAGACACCTAGGATGCGACTATGGTGAAGGGCTGACTCCAAGCATGAGGAGTAGCACAGCAGAGGTGAGACACAGAAGAAAAGGGACACATACTTAGGTCGAACGTACCAGCTGCTTTTGAAATTTGAAATAGAGAACGGGGTGTGTAACCAATTGGGAGAAGGATCGAACTTGGTGTGCTGGAGACAGCTACTGGTAGATTGTGCTAGGTGGTATACTTGTAGTTTGGGGGACCAAGTCCACCTCGGATTATAGCACCACACACAGCAAGAACCAAGCCTTCTGCTTACATTGCATTGATTGAGATCTCTTTAAAGATCCACTAAGATTAAGTTTAATCACTGAAACTTGACATAAGGCTGGGCAGTATGGTTGCATACCACCCTGAAATCTGATAACCAGGATACAGCGACTAGATGCCTGGGCGTTACGGGAGCAGTCTCTAATTAGAGATGGGTCAACTCGAGTTGGTAAACAGAGTCAACGTCCAAGCCGAGTTGAACCGATTAGAATTTAGATCAAACGGAGTTGGTGAATCTGATATGAAGCGAATAAGTGAACATTCAACATCCAATCTGCGAACAATTCGACACGGTGTGAACACACAACTCCGCTTGACTCGGTTTCTTCTTCTTTGATTAGCGCTACAGTCCGGGGTGGACCTGGGCCTCAACCAACATGCCTCTCCAGCCAGCACGATCTTTCGCCAGCTGCCTCCAGTTGCGCACACCAAGTTGGTTGAGGTCCTTTTCCACTTGTGTGCGCCATCTCGTGCGAGGACGTCCTCTGTTGCGCTGTCCCAATGGCTCGGTGTCGAAGACTCTTCGGGCCGGAGCTGTGGTATCCATCCTCTCTACATGACCTAGCCATCTTAAGCGTTGGATCCGAAGACGCTTAACTAGGTGCATGCCGCTGTACAGCCCGTAGAGTTCGTGGTTGAACCTTCTCCTCTAAACGCCATCAACGCAAACAGGACCAAAGATCGTACGCAGAACTTTTCTCTCAAAGCAACCAAGAGCTTCTTCATCCGCTTTCAATAGCGTCCATGTCTCTGCGCCGTAGAGCAGGACTGGGATGATCAGGGTTTTATACAAGATGAGAGAGATGGCTCTGTTACTCAATTGCCTCTTGAGCCCAAAGAGCCCAAGCAGCGATTGACAAGGGTAATTCTGCGCTTGATCTTGGTACTGGTGTTGTTGTCCCTATTTACTTCAGAGCCTAGGTAGACGAAGTCCTTGTCTACCTCAAAGTTTTTCTTTCTTTCTTGACTCCGCTTGGCCAACTCTAAATTGAACGTCATTACTGCATACTTTACCTGTACGCACACAATACGCTTTGGTTGGTTAGGACAAAGAGACCGAGTTGTACTGGCTTCTGTATCTTATGCTACGCGTATGGATAAGCCCATGCGTGATGTGACCACAACGTGCTATCTGCTACCAGTCTAACTGCTCTTCTCTCGTTGTTTCATTTTGTATACAGAGAGTTCGCATAGTGCTCCAAGCTAAACCGAGCTTGGTTAGAATCAGTTTGACTGTTACAACAAGGAATACACCAATTTTGAATTGGGTGAAACTCGAGTTGCAATTCAGTTGGCTTCGATTCCAACTCGGATCAACTCGAATTAAGACAGTTTCGGATCGGCACATCTCTACTTCCTACCACCTCGACCGCAGGCCTTGAGATGACATTAAACCTTCTACCACTCGACCTATATATGCAAGCTAATGCTGCCTAGAAAGCAGTATTCAATCCAAGTGACAGTGGATATGCTAGTATACTGAAGAGACTGCAAATTGAACATTTTGTTTGCACACTCTCATATGTCGACTTTGAAATTCCATGCAAATGTCAAGCGAAGGGTGGACGACAAGTGAACCCATCAACAACTCCACATATGGTTCGAAGATGCCAAAAGGGCACAGGCGCGTACATTTTCTCCGAATTGTTAGACATGCACTGCTCTATCAGAATTCCTGAATATGGCAGTTTAAGCGGTGGTCCTGGCAGTCAAAGAAGCGGCCGGATTTGACAAAATTGACACATACAACAGTGCTAACTCCGACGGTAGTGTGCTTACGAGACGTAACCATAATTGCCCATGACTACATCTACAGAGGCTGCGCAGACATAGAAAAAGGAGAGGATGCTACTCACTATTTCAGTCATTGGGCAAGCTCCTGTCGATTTTATAATAGAACTCTGGGAGAATACTTCTTCCAAGACCTTGATGATCCGAAAGCACAAGCCACTAACTATCTCTTTACACGTTCATTAGGACGTCAGGCTGGCTCAACCCAAGGGAAACGGAACCAAAAACATCGTGATCATCGGGCTAGAGTGATGGATATGAGAGGGTACACCCCTCCGGCTGGAGTGGCTTGCCAACCGGCTTACATAACCTTACCTAAGCACTGAAAGCTTAATGCTTTATCAATTAACCAAACAGACAAGAGAACTCGAACATATTATGTCTCCGGATAGACTATTGAAGGAGATCATGAGATCATTAGTCTCATAAGTCATCGAACCAGCGTATCAGCGTATGAAGAATGGCTGAGCCAGGATGCTAAAGAGAATATCTAGAAGGGCTTACTATAATAATGACATGAGTAGTTTGTACAGACTGCATGCATGTACTGCTCAGAGACAGTTTGACAGAATGACACCAGCCAGAGCTACTGAGAGAGCTGAGCCTAGAACACAGTCGAACGGAGTTTGGTTGGTCTGCCTCTGTATAACAGATGCCATGAGAACTCGCCTGAGGTTCTATTGAATCTTACTCCCTTGCATCTTCTAGTTGCACAATGTCCGAACACCACCATCTCGATAATGACAAAAGAACAAGAGAGACAAGTGCAATGCATCGAGGCAATACGATGCACTAGTGAAAAAGCTGCCATTCTTGAGGACTGAAGGGCAATGAATCCATACTCCACAGACTGGGGACAATTGCAGTGAAATGGTATATAGACGGGCCAAGAACTGATGATGGATGGTATGGGTATATGGATCCAAGACAAAGTACGCGCAGTCACACAAGCATCTTTCTGGAGGAAATCTATGTCATAGATGACTTCATAGCGAACTGGCGCGTCAAGCCGCTTTACAGGCATTATAGACCGCATCAAATCTAAGCTTCTGTGGGAATGTCTACAGAAGACTAAACAGCCTTTTGTAGACATTCTCACAGAAGCTTAGACAGCTGATTAGTAGAAACAAAGTGGAACTTTGCTGGACACCTGGCCACACGGTGCTAAGATGAAAGAATGACCGGCTCCCTAACTAGGAAAGGAGCATAGGAGGAGCTTCAGAAAACTGTACCTCCGCCAAACATTTAAATCAGCTTGGCCTCTGGAACAGCTGTACAGGAGACTACGACACTGCTCACTGAGTGCCGACGTGGACTAGTCCGGCGTCTACTGATGCCCTGCTGGCTATGACCGCTGGGAGTTCCATGTAACGCGCATGATGGCAACTATAACATATCCCTGATAGCCGAGGTACACTGCATTAAATGACCTGAATTTCCCTGAGTCCAAGGAAATTGTATAGAAAGGAAGTAACCTGGTTAAAAAATTATGCACCACTCTACGCTTATCAGATTAACCCTATGATGCTCCACAAAGCCAGACAAATCTAAACTCAAATCCGTTAAAAAAGACCTCGACAATCTCCCGACACCATGTACGGCCCACCTCGGCAAACAACTCCACTGCACCACAGAGTGGCCGCATTGAGAGATCCCAGACATTCGCCAGAGTCCCCAACCCTCATCAGCTCATTAGAGTTGAAGAAGAACATCCCAAAGTCTTACAAGAATCCATCAGCCATTCGCACAGTCAACACACACGCTCACACACCCTCTACTCAGCCAAAAACGAACCGATTTCCATAAATCTACTCGCCTGAGTGTAGAGCATTTTTCAAAGGCACATCACCCACCAAGGTGGGTGGCAGAACTGACGGTCGAACCGGGGGCGCCGCCGCGCAGAGGTGGATGGAGGAGGTTTGAAAAAATGTTCAAAAATATTTATACGTTCACATGTGGGCCACGCCACGCTAATAATTAGCCGCCCCACATACACAAGTGCAACGCCGCTAGTTGGCAGTCGTGTCGGAGCTGCCCGGTTGTGTGTGTGTGTGCGCAAGTTGATTGCCAGCAGTCGATCATTAGCCTCCGATAGAACGGAGGTGGATTTATTGCCGAGCGGAATTCAGCGAGAGCGGGGGTGTGATTGCCGCCTCCGCACACAAGTTGCCACGACTTGCCGCGGTGATTTGCTAAAAATCATTTTTTGTTATTAACTGCGCTAAGTTATGATCAGTAAAGTGGCTGCGATCGATGCCGGGGCTTGGCTGGTAGTTCTAGCTAATTGTATCCGAAACGACTTGAGAGGGTGGTCTGCGTGGGATTCGTGATGCCAATCACTTGGCGGATCAATCAAATATGGGCACAATGGGAAGACTGACAGGGCAATTGGGTTGCTTTTTGTGGTTTGTTGTCAGTCGAAAGACTGTTTGGGTTTAAGGGCAACTGACATGTCGGGTTTTGAAATGGCTGAGAAACTCGGCAGATTGCACAGTGTGGCGATGGGTATAGAACTCACCGAGGCCGTCAACGTCTACAACATGTTTCTGTTCTGTAGAATATCGGGCAAGAATAAGACCATGAACTCCGAGAAGCTCACACAATTGTTAGCACACGCGAATGATGTTGATGTAATTGGCTAAGCCCAAGGAGCCGTCAATAGAGCGTTTGCTTGCCATAGAATCAAAGGCGGCCAGGCCCAGATTGGGTCTAGACCAGAATGGGTCTAACGTCTGGCGGCAACGTAGATGCTGTCCTCAAGAAAACAAGGTCGAGGTCTTGGCCAGAATCTCACAATTGGCAACAATCAACCATCGAGGGGGACCCCAACAAACTTGGCGAGCGAAATTGGACGCAACTAGCTAGACATCGCTCTAGTTTGAGAGGCTTACTGGTTGAGGTCCAAGTCCACCCCAGGCTGTTGCGCCACGCGAAATAGGAGCCATGTAGGTCAAGATGAATAATTTCGGCTGCAGCCGTGTGGTGCACAAGGAATAGGTCCGTAATAACCACAAGCGACATCCCACTCACCTACGAAAAAGATGCAGCTGTGGCTCGGCTTTGGTTACAACTCTGTTTGGAGTGGACAATAGAATGCACTTCTAGTTCAAAGTGTCAAGGTTCCCATGGCGTAGCTGGTTGTAGTTGCGCCTACCGCTATGTTGGGGCCCCTAAGTGCTCGACACGCGATCATGACTCCGCATCATCTTTCCAGTCGGTGAGAATGCTCAAGCCGTATACTTTTCTAGACAAGCTTTCTCAAGCCTCAGAGTCCGAAGATCGCATTTGGCTGTAAGTTAGATTAGACAGGAGTGTCCAACTACAGAAAGCAATCACACTTGCGCCAAAGTAGACTGATTGTGAAACCACGCGAACTGACTGCTTCCAATCTTGGAATCAGTTGGTTTTTATGATGAAGCGGATTAGCTTTGCTGACGAAATTCTGTTCACTGAGATTATGCAAATAGAAGGCCTCCAGATGTGACAGCTGGTCAGGGCGTTACTGGAGCGTTTCTATCTCCTCAGGGCGACCCCCTCGTCATCGATGCGGCTTCTGTAAGAAACGGTGTAAGATTCCCGACCTTCCTGCGGGCGTGTTTGGCAACTGGGCAGAGCCTGGATAGGAGGATAGGCGAGGAGCCGGTGAAGTACTGAGTGGCGCAGAAGGCTTAAGATTGATAGCTGGCCATATTTTCTTTGTCTCAAGCCAGCGGTCCATTGTTGCCACTTAGGGTTGGTTGTTCAAACTGTGTCTATCTTAAGTGCATGCCCTCGTGGTGCTAGGGAAGAGTTTTTGACAAAAGTGGCAACACACTTGCTTGGCACCAAGGTGGCGCTACAGCCCGTAGGGGCCCAGGGCCTAGCTTCTCAGCAATCACTCGTGTTGTACGTGCTATTGTGGAAGGACCCTACAGTTTTATGCCGACTCCGAACGGCCAAGTTTGAGAAGCCTTTTCTAGACAAGAAATACTCCTTGAGCATTGTCAGTGACTCGAAAGAGGTGGAGTCGTGGAAATTATTTTTGTCGCTCGAACCTACGACATCGAGGTTGGGGTCAACGCACATACCCACAACGCCACGGGCCACCAAGTGATTTACCTTGGAGCCTACAATTAAGGCACATTTTGGAGTTGAGCGTGTCGTTCCTTATTCTTGAGCCAGTACTTGAAAGGTGCCATTATCGAAAGGGTTTCTGCTTAGAGAACTCTACAGTCGTCTGGGAGTTTCAACGAGACGGCGACATTGGGGCCAGTGTCTGATTGTGAGACATTCAATCCGACGTGGAAAGATTTCTGCAGTCGGCTTGGTGTAATATGCGACCGGCGTCGTTGCAATGGGGGTTGAACTCATTGACAATGGTTGAGTAAGCGATGGTGAGCTCGGACGACAGACATCGGATTGGTGGAAACTACTTGTTCACTGAAAAGTTTCAGGGGAGGCTTTGCACGGTATATCCTCTCCACTTCCCAGCAGATGTACAATCCGATACAATCCGCAGATGTTTAAAACCAATGTGCACAGGTACCTCCTCTTTCTCTCTCCCTCTATACCTTCGGCCCGTTCTGTGTCTTGACCTCGGACAATTAAGGGCGCAAATTATAAAAAAAAAAAAAACTTGTATTGAGGCCCCACACGAGTGGGTGCTGTTGAAGGTGTGTATGCTCAGCTTGTACTGCTCCTTGATGCGCAAAATGTAGCGAAGTTTGAGATTGCAAATTAGCGAAGTGAAGCTAAGAATTGAGGCCAAGTGAGAGGGAATCGCAAGACTGGCGAAGTGATGATTGGAAGTAGTGAATGTGCCGAGATGTGAGCTTAGTCCGGACTTGAATGGGTGGAGAATAAAGCAAAAGCTGGTATGGTCTGCTTAAAGCCAAGGCTCCTGGTTTAAGAAGGAGAGGAATACCCCAAAGTCATCGCCTATTCAAGACAGATTGTTTCCTGAAAGCAGTGTGCCGAGAAACATCAACGAATCAAGCACTAAGGCTTCGCTGTAGAGATTTAGACAGAAATGTATCCTTTACGACAACTAAGGCCTTGAGAGCCAGGACGTGACATGAAAACCATGAAGATAACGAAAGAACCTGATATACACGTCTTGGCAGGGACTCAGACATCCTTCGCTGGGCCATCTCCCCTTCATGGATTTAACAAGACGGACACAACTCTCCATTTACATAAAAGGGTAACCAAGCAAAGAAACATTTTTTGGAACAACCAAGGTAGGGTATAAAAACACTCAAAGGCCTTCATTGAACTAGACATTTTAATCCCAGACGGGCTAAGGAAACTCGTAAGGCGCTTAAAAGAGATGAGCTCAGAATACTGTGCAGGGCAGCAGCAGGACGCGGATTGTGCAATTACCACCTCCATTAAATTGGTTTCACCAACATGTGAATCTTCGAATCCGAACGTGGAAGGAAATGCAAGAGAGGACGCCAGCGTTTACGGTGGCGCACCCAAGTGGAGAAAGGATGCACCCCTGGTATGGTGTGCGAAACTAGACACAGCTGGCCAGAGATCGCGCTTGGTGGAGAGGCTTGTTGGTTTGACGACACACAGAGAAGAAGAGCACAGACATCTGAAGGCACTGTGGCCTGGCTAGGGAAACTATGGACTGACTCCCCAAGCCTTGCCAGAGAAGGATTCAAAACACTAGTTGGAACATCCACAACTGCGAAGGACTAAAGAAATCCCATCTAGGAAAGCTGTATAATTCATGAAGGCAGCACTTAATTACTAAACCAAAAGACGGGGTACAATAGACCTCTATTGCCGCAGTACTAGCGTCCTTGTGACACACACCGAGTTCTTCAATTCGATATACAAGCGGATTCTGAAAACCGATTGTCTTTTGGACACATTTTCTGGAGCTTATGATGGGAAGTTGTGACTGTAAGCACATTTCGACCCAACAGTTTCATTTATGAAGCCGCCAAGAGTCTACGCCGAACACTGCATTTCGGAACGTCAAGGAAGTGTACCTCATACAGACGCTTGACTTCTCTTTTTGACGTCCTAAGGCCCGCTGGGACAGTCGAAGAATGTCTTTCAAATCACTACACAGCCCTGTGTTGTGTGCTCTTGTTTGTGACGGAAAGTGATGACTTTAAGGCCATCTGGACTCAAAAGTGTCCCTTCTGACAGCTCCTAGAGTTTGACAGAGCGCAGTCAGCACTCCCCTTCCAAAAGTCGAAGAAGATTCTACCGACGCATCACTTCTCGGATACATCCCAAGAGCCGATGTTGCCTGTCTCCCAAATCACCTTCTTCCATTAACTGCTCCTTGTCTTCCCAGGCTCATCGCCGGCCATAAACTCTCCCCAAAAATGTAGGCTATTCGCCTCAATTTTCAGTCACTGAACCGAACGCATCTCCTCACTGGTAGCCCACCGCTTAAGGGCCATCCAATCTGTGCATCTCGTCACATGATCTCCCCTATCGGCCAGATCCGACTACATCGACTACACACTCACAAACAGCTTATCCGTGTATTTAAGATCGTTGTCCGCGCAGCGTGTTCCTGATAAATGTCAATAGCACCCAAAAACCCGGTATCGCCCCATTCCGTTGCTCCGTTGCCCAGACCTAGACAAGTTATCGCCTTCACATGCCGTCAAATGATTCAAATTTAAAATGAAACACGCCATAAAACCCATTATGGCATCTCTCTGCTTATGAATCGAACATGATATTCGCATATCGGCCCCCCCCCCCCCCCCTGTCGGGGCGGCCGCACACAATCAATCGGCCGCCACACCACTCTCCCGCATGTGACAAGCCGGCCAATAAATTGTCAAACTTGAAAACTACCTCATTTGCATTCTTAAATACCTCAAACAAAGCGATCATAAAAATTAAAAATCAACAGTCTGTCTCCGCGTCGCATCGCATCGCCCGGTCGTCCATACGGACTGGATGCCATCGGAACCCATCAAACTACCTACGCGCGGTGATCTCTCTGTCTCTCGGTCGCTCCCTCCTGGTCGAACACATGTTCACCCGCACTTTCTATTCAGCTTTGGGTCGAATTCGAATCACCCATCGAGTCGGGCACCGAGTCCGAGTTGGAGTTTGAGTCTCGGCCAGATCGGGTCTCAATAAATATCCGATAAGAATCTATTATTCATAATTCCGATGAGTTACAAGGGGGAGTCGGGCGGGCGCAGGGCGGGGGACCCCTGGACGACACATCTTTCAGATGCAAATGTATTCCGTCATTAAATCCGACTCAATGCAAACAAAAGAGCGGAAAATCTATCAGCTCATCACCATTATCGCCGGTTGCCGGTATCGATGTCGACGTCGATGCGAGGTGGCGGTGGCGGCAGCAGCACTCTCTCGTGAATGGCATGAATGGGAAGTTCAGACCAAATTGCCGTTCAAATTGGGACCGAACCTCATTGGTATGGACGGCAATAAAAATGCCATAAACCAGCGAACAAACATATCTGCATAAAAGTTCGAGTGAATTTGAGTCGCGTTTGATGGGCTTCGAGATACGCTGACACCCGTGCCAGGTGAGGTTCAGCGGGTTCACATTGTGGCGTCTGACCCGAGTGTTGGATTTTACGATCGCCTTTGGTGGGTTTTGTGGGTCAAATATGTTTTTGGAAAAATTCCAAAAAAAACCGATAATTGCAGCGCTCTTGATGGGCGCAGTGAGATTTGAGCGCAGTCTTTCTCACGAATGTGGATTTTAGGGGGGTCTGAGATCAATTCGGTCTGATCAAGACTGCAGCGTTTTACGAGTCAGACGAAATTCCCACGAAATGTTTGATGGCACAGGTGGTTCGGAATGGAGTCCCTTCTAGTCAGCCGTGGCTTGGGGGGATGGCATTCACCAAGACTGGTTCAGAAAGGAGGTGTGCCAGGTTACTGTCATCTCTCTCACGATTAAGTTCCCTATGACGCTTCTTTTAAGGCCTCGACCATGTCGATAAGACCAATACGCCTTTGGCGGCTAATGTCAACCCGTCCGAGACTGAGCTAGTGCTGTTTACCAGGAGATATTAAACTCCTAATCTCACCCCACCAAGCTAAAAGGAAGACGAAGTACTTGGGTGTCATTGTCGCCAGTAAGCTAAACTGGAGGCACAACATTCAAGAGCGTATCAGGGAAGCCTCAGTAGCTTACTTACTTATCAGGCAGACGAACCATGAAGGGTCTGAGGCTGAGCAATTGCTGCCTTCCATCGGTGACGGTCCTGGGCACGCTGCTTCCAGTCATCAAGGCCAAGCTGTCTTGCATCCGCGATGACTTGGTCTTTGTACCGGAGGTTCGGTCTTCCTCTCCCTCTCGAACCAGGAGGCTCGGATTCGAAGACCCTCTTTGCTGGAGCGTTGTTATCCATTCGATCGATGTGGCCGAGCCAGTGTAGTCGACGGATTTTTGCCTTCCGGACTACATCCACATCCTTGTACAGCGGTTGTGTCTTCTCCTCCATTCGCCTTCCTCGCAGACGGGACCATATATCCGACGTAGAATTTTTCTTTCGAAGGCACCAAGAATCAGCTCTGCAGCCTTACTTAATGTCCAGCTTTCGGCTCCATAAGGTAGGACTGGCAGGATAAGGGTTTTGTAGAGCATGACTTTGGTCCTTCGAGTCAGGAGTTTCGAGCCGAAAGCCTCAGTAGCACTTGCAAGTGTCCGGCAAACTGCCGGACCCAAATGAAATAACACAATGGCTCCACACAGCAATTGTAAGGGCAGTACTGTCTTGTGTAGTACTAGTGTGATGGAACGCACTACAAGCGAAACACAATCTCACCAGGATCAACACATGTGTCGAAATCTAACTCAATCTCCTTCTCATGGGCGGGAAATGAAAGGTGTGCAGCCACTCTCACTCCGCTATCAGTACGAATAAGGATTTCGAAGCTTTGACAAGCAACTTATGCAAGCACAGGCGTCTGCACTTAGCCTCTGTCATTGAACTCCTACTCTCACCTCCCCGTGGTGGAATCCGGGCGTCGAGCACCTTCGACTGGAGATGGGAAGCTTATCATCAGATTTGCCAACGGCGACATCCGCAGCTACCTGGAACACCCCCTTTTAGAGCTACTCTCACATATTCGGAGCTCAGATCTAAAAGGTTGCCTCCAAGGTCATGTCGGGATTTTGGAGCGGCAGAGGAACCCTATCATATAGGGCCAACGGCGGCACTCACAACCTCAGCGAGGTTACCGATGCCGGGTCAGCCGGACCCGACGCTCGCTGTCATGCGATGTCTTCCACATCGTCCTGGAGAAGATCGTGCAAAACTCACACGCCAACACTAGGGGCACCATCTTCCAAAAGTCAGTGCAATTGTTAGCATACGCCGATGTTATTGACGTGATTGGCAGAACTCTGCGAGCCGTCAATGAGGCATTTGCTAAAATTAAGACGGAAGCGGCTGAAATGGCTTTGGCGGTAAATGAGGGCAAAACGAAGTATATGCTGTCCTCAAAAGAGAACATACAACATCGACGTCTTGAACAGAGCGTCACAATGGTCAGCTTCGAGGTAGTCAAGGACTTCACTTACCTCGGCTGCGGAGTAAATTGTACTAATAACATCAGTACCGAGATCAAGCCGGACTGTAGCGCCGCACAGAAGAGATATCAATACCCAGCTGACTCCCGAATCACTGTTGTGTTTTCCAAGCGGAACTAGTAGCTATTCAAGAGGCAGCCCACCGGCTATAAATGACCCCGACAGACGGAAGATCTGTTGTTAAATAAGCAGATAGCCATAACGCTCTGGAAATACAAAATGGAACAACCCTGCCGCCTGTCTCTAAGGGAGATGCGGACAGCTGCAACCTCACTCTATACTGGGTCGCTGGACACATGGAGATTCCAGGCAACGAACGAGTCGACGTATTAGCAAGAAGGGCAGCTTGGAGACACCCCCAATTAAGGCTATAAGAGTATTTTAAGCGCCATGAGCAAGGCAAATCGGAATTGAACACCTGTCATTCATCAAAGGCGATGCGGTTCACTTTCTTCTTCTTCTTCTTGTGGCGCTACAGTCCGGGGTGAACCTGGGCCTCGGTCAACAATCCTCTCCAGCTGGCACGTTCTTTAGCCAGCTGCCTCCAATTGTGCACTCCAAGTTGGTTGAGGTCTTTTTCCACTTGAGTGCGCCATCGGGTTCGTGGTCGTCCTCTATTGCGTTGTCCCACTGGCTCGGAGTCGAAGACTCTTCGGGCTGAAGCAGTGTTGTCCATGCGCTCTACATGGCCTAGCCATCTTAGGCGTTGAATCCGTAGACGCCTGACTAGACTCATGTCGCTGAACAGCCCGTACAGTTCGTGGTTGAATCTCCTTCTCCAAGAACCTTCAACGCATGCGGTTCACTTTAGACGCTTCAAAAACCAAAACTCGACAGCCTCGAGGACATTGCGAACATAAACATAAGGGACATCCTCTAGTTTCTAAACCACCAATTGGTTATAAGTCGCATTGCAAGTCTTAGTAAGTCATAGAGAAGCCGACGTAAGTGACAGCACAGTGGACCTTTAAGCAAAATGGAAGTGAGTCAATTTCCCCTGGAAACCTGCCAGGCCAGGCCATCAATCACTTACCTACCTAATTGTTCAGAAGATGGCATGTTGAAAGTGTCGGAAAAAGTGCCCTCGAGTCATTCATTTTGACAAATCAAATCGCATTCAAAGACGAGAGAGCAGCGGAAAATGTAGGAGTAGGTGACCTAAAATTGTGGTTGAAATTACCCCGTGCGCTTTGTGAGTTTTAAAACACCCGATATACGTCTGCTGTCTCTGTGACGATTCTATGGCCCAGGTGCAGATTCTGGAGAGCTGGGCAGTAGCAAAGCAGATGTTGGATCGTCTTGGTCGTCCTCGTTGCCTCAGTTCCAGCAGAGATGAGTGGATTACTGGTATCATTTTCAAGGCATTTGTGATCACTTCGACGAGCATACGGATGGAGTTTCGGTTCAACGGCAGGAGCATCTTCTTTGTGCCGTCATTAAGCACTGGCCACTATGGTCAGTCGTCTAAAAGTCGTTCCTTGCAAGCCAAGACGAGCTAGCTCCTTTTATTGATGCGTCATATATGACCCGGTATAGTGGACTGATCGGCGGTTGCGGTGATATGTCTGCTTCCTGCTTCATTTATGTCCATTTCAGATCCTTGTCTGACCAATTCGCCCGCTCTTTTGTTGAATGCGATTTAGCTGCGGCCCGCGACCCAACAGAGTATCACGTCGACATTTCACGACAGCCTTTGATTTAGTTGTGCAGGGTCCAATTGACTTCAGTGCAGCTGCCTACAAAATTGGTTATATCGGATGGTGAGATATGGATTTCTTGTGAGTGAGTGTTCGTCTGATTTCTCCATTGCCAGGATCTCTGCTTGGAAGAGAGTCTAAGTCATTCCTGTCTATCCAGAGTGTCCGAGTAGAATCCTGCCCAAGCACCCGTGACCATTCTCGAACCGTCGTTAAAAAAGAGGCCAATCTCGTGGTTGATAAGGGCGTTGTCTGTCAACTCATCTCTGTCGTGGAATATGATTGATATTTTGAAAGAGAAGTAAGTGTGAGGAGTTTCGTTGGTTTTAGCCGGTCGGTTGAGGCGACTGGAACCATACTTCTTTCCCAAATCTTGTATTAATTTGATTATAGCTGCATGTTCATAGTTGACTTGTTTCCTTTTTCGCTGGGTTCAGAGGAAGGAGATGAGGTATCGTGCCCTGTTTACGACGTAGTTCTCATAGCTCCCGTTGTACAAACAGCGTCTAACCTATGTAATTTGTTGAGAATGCTCATGTTGCGTTTTGTAATGCTAGCAGACTGGGTCCGATGATTGCTGTGTACATGCAATGAATGACGTACGGTTGCAAGGCCCATCTTTTGCCGAAGGTCTGTTTGCAGAAATAAAGAGCATTCAATCCTTTCTTCATCCTTGCCTCCAACTTCCTTTTCCGGGATAGTTTAGAGTCGAGAATGGTGCCCTGTGGTGTGCGTCTGGTTGATAACTCGGCTGTTTAACCTATCACCTGGATTCGTCTTCTGGTATGTCCTCTAGAGCTATTACTACTTCTGTGTTTAATATGTCGAAGTCCCTCTACGATGTCTATTAAAGCTGCGATTGGAAATCGTTTTATGTTCAGTCAGTTGTTCACTAGCAACACTACGCAATGCACTTTACACAGATTTGGTCTTGAGGTAAGGCTGAAGGTGTGAAGCGGAATATAATGGTTTTGAAGGGAGTACCTCAGGAGTGTCTAATGGAGCCCATGCTTGCAAGGTTGGTAACAAAAACATGATTTCGGGTAACCTGCTCATCTTCAAGTTCGCGTCTGGCAACTTCTGCTCTGTCATTCCCATTATATCGATTCCTCAAATGATACTCCCTTTCATCTCAAGCTTAGGTTCGGTGACTGGTAGGGAGAGCTTGCATGAATTACGGATGTAAATACGCTTCTTTTGCTCCAAAATTATGACGCTACAAACCGGAAATCGGAAAAGGTGACCTGATAAATTTCCGGCCGGAAAGAGGTTGGAGCTCCACAGCTCATGTCTGGTTGGAGACAAAGTTCGTACTCATCTGTATAGGATCTTCTGCTTGCCTCCCCATCACCAAGAGCTGCATATTCTCCATCCACATTAAATATACTCCATGTCCCTGCCCTGAATAGCATAACTGCGAAGGGTATACATCTCGCCGGCTTCGATGTAGCAGCCAATACTCGCTTATCTCACATTTAAGTCACTTTCCATTTCCACCAATTTTCGAAGATCGCTCCGCAGATCGCAAAAATAATTCACACCATCTGCTCACGATTTCATCCTCAATCACCATCAAGTCTTGGCAACCTTAACCCATTTACCATCGATCCATGCTCCCGACCCGCACCGGCCATCCACTCAGGCTTTGGCAATCACGAGCGCGCGATAATTCAATTTCGTGTTGTCACATAAACAAGGAAATTTATTGCATTGCATTGCGGGAATTGTGCCTGGTGAAAATCGAAAGCCCACCAGAGATAATTATCGTCAGCCGAAATGAGCGACAGATTCGAAATCACTCTGAGTCACCACCCCAGCATCCCTCTGGCTGGCATAATGACAACTACACGGCGCGACGTCACCCCGATGTCGATATAATTTATGTCGAACCACCTCGCCCGATCGTTCCGTTCTGCAGCCATCCGCGGAGCGCCTACAATGGTATACGCATCCGCAGCGTCTATATGTAAATTGCATCACGTGATCAAATGAGTTTTATGAGATGCATTTTCAATCAAAAGCCCGGCAGCCGGCGATAGTCGGGGCCTCGTCGCGCCGCGCCGCACTATATTTCCCATACCATCGAGTGGTTTTTTCAGGTAAGAGAATGGCGCCCCGAAATTGCATTAAAATAAAATCCAATGAAAAATTATTTTAATTATTTAAAACGCGCCCGTGTTGTCGTCCTAAATGCCCGCTGCCGGTATACCCATCGTCGCCGCTCATCGAGCGTGTGTGTACGTGTTGGCGTACATTGAGGTGAACGGTAGCGACAATTTATGTGTCGCCTGCAGTGCCACCTGTCAAATTGGAATCCCCAATTCGATTCATGTTGAAATTCATTTGACCGACTGCCCGGACGCCATTCATACGCAGTGTATGCACGCGCATTTATTTATTTCGATTTTTCGACGATACTTTTTCTCTAATTGACCGCCACAGCGGCAGCGCCACCTACCCACCGGCCGACCGACTCGGTGCACGGGGCATTCCATTATCTCTGCTAAATGATAAATTTATTCATTTCGCCCTGCCAATGCGTTGGCAAAACAACAAAATCCAAAAAAAGTCAGCCTCGGCGACATGGAAGAAGGGGAAGCAGCAGTCAAACGCATCCTACCGCCACCTGGTTGTGAATGTGTCGGTCACGCATGATGAGATACATTGTGTGCAGGCAGACGGCAAGTCCTCGGAGCGGTTTATTAAAATGTCATGCACGCACATTTTTGAGGACAAAGTGTGAAGCGAACGATTAAATTTGTATCTGTCCCGCAAAATCAACGCAAAGCCATCAATTAAAAATGCCATCGATTGATGGGCAAAGGTTGATGATTTAAATCATTCCGGTTTGGGGTTGTGCAGGTTGTGTAGGGGTTTTGTTAAGATTTTTTGCTGTGTTTTCGAATAAATTTTAAAGTTTTTGTGTGAGGTGGAGTACCGCAGGAGTGTCAGGATGGGTCCTATGCTTGTAGTGATGGTAACCAAAACCCGAAGGAAACCATCATTTTCATTCGAAAAACTCGACGATTCCTCTGCTGATCCTAGTTCCTGTCCCCAAAAGCATTGATAATGTGCTGCTCTGCCTCTCTCAAGGCATTGACGTCAAGGAATTTGCTTTATCATAGGTCCATTCCACTGTTCCCATCACTAGCTGTAGAAGCTTGCCTCATATCGGACTATGGTTCGGATCGTGGCGCCACTCAAACTTATTTTGCCACCATCTACGTCATCCGTATGCCCCTTAAATGCAACGCACATCGGCTTGACAACCCGCTCCTCTAACCTAACCTAAGACAACGCATGTACAACCGTGATTACGCACAGAATCTGACAAAATCCCTCATGGTGCCTTACTGGAAAAACGAAGTGAAAAATCAGCAAGGATTCTTGAATTATAGCATTTCCCCAAAAATAGACTTCTTCAACCGATTAGTTTCTGGATTGGAGTACCTCAAGGCTGTCAAATGGGTCCCATTCTTATAAGGATGGTAACAAGAACACGAATGGAGAAAACCTGGTGGTCTTGCAGTTCACTTTGCTTGAAAATGTCTATGATTTCTAAGATGACAGACACTTCACTCTCCCGTCCCGGTTCGAGTCCCGACAGGGATAGCTTTGATAATCTACCCCTATACCCGCTACCTCCGAAGAGCCATTGACGTGAATGAATTTGCTTCGACATAGGTCCCTTCCACTGGTCCCATGAAAAACTGTAAAAGCTTGGCCCAGCTCCATCTCGGGCTGTAGCGACACTCGGACTATCATTACCGCCATCCGATGAGGTCGTTGTGCCCCTTAATGGCATGTTAAGACAACGCACATAGCTCCGCCAACCCGCTTATCTAACCTAACTTAAGACAACGCATCTACGACCGTGATGAGGCACAAAAACTGACAAAATCCCTCTTGGTACCTTACTGGAAATACCGAGTCAGAAATCGCCGAGGAATCTCGACTTATAACATTTCCCCAAAAAATTGACTAGTTCCACCGATCAGTGTCTGGAGTGGAGTACCTCAATGCTGTCAAATGGATTCCATGTTAACAAGAACACGAATGAAGACAACAGTTCACGTTTGACGCAATCGATGGTTTCTCAGCTGACTCAGCTGACACACTGTGCGGTTCCTACCTCCCTCGAGGCATTCACGTGACAGGCATTGATGTACAAGCACGTTCTTTCTTTATCACATTCCAGGCACAGAAGCTTGGCCCAGCTCCATCTCGGACTGTAGAGCCACTTTACCTCATCAGTGTGCCTCTTAAAAGCATGTTAAGATCGTGATGACGTAAAAAGTCTGACATGGCCATCTATCGAGTCAGAAAATGCCGCGGAACCTCGAATGTTGGCATTTCCTCAAAAATAGACTAGTTCAAATGATCAGTGTCTGGAGTACCTCAAGGCTGTCAAATGGGTCCCACGCTTATAAGGATGGCAACAAAAACACCTACTGATTTTTTACGTCCGAAAAAATCGGTTATTTCTCAGCTGACACACTATACGGTTCTACCTGTCTCGAGGTATTGTCGTGACAGACTTGCTGCGATGCAAGTACACTCCTTCCACTCTTCCACTCCATTCCATCTTCGGACTGTAGCACAACTCGTACTTATATTGCTACCACCAAAATATTACCCGATCCGTGTGCCTATTAAAGGCATGTCAAGGCAACGCATGTCCAGAGAACGACCGCGATGACGCACCAAGCTGAATTGAACCTCATCCAAATCTTGGTGGAAATACTGAGTCAGAAATAGCCGAGGATGCCAGGGCGATGTCGAATTATTGCATCTCCCAAGGAATAGAGTAGCCTAACCGATCAGTTTCTCGATTGGAGTACCTCAAGGTTGTCCAATGGATCCCTAGCTTATAAGGATGGTAACTAGAACACAAGAAAGAAAACCTGCTGATTTTTCACGTTCGACGGAATCGGTGGCTTCTTAGCTGACACACTGTAAGGTTGTACCTCTTTCGAGACATTGGCGTGACAGACTTGGTGCGATACAAGCACGTTCCTTCCACTCGTCCCATCACGAGCCACAGAAGCTTGCGCCCAGTTCATCTCCGACTGTCAAGGCATGTCAAGGCAACGCATGTCCACAAAACGACCGCGATGAGGCAACAAGCCTGAAGTGGACTATCCATTCAACTCCTGGTGCAATAGTGGAAATACCGAGTCAGAAATTGGCGAAGAAGCGAATGCGATCTCGAATCAGAACATGTTCCAAAGAATATAATAAACCGATCAGTTCCTCTTTTGAAATGCCTCAAGGTTGTCCAATGGATCCCTAGCTTGTAAGGAAGACGCAGCTGCTGGTGTCCCATCATGGTTGTGGACGTCGTCTGAAAGCCAGGTCCGCCGAGACTTAGAATGGCAACCAAAGAAGAGGAAGCGTTACTTAATCGATCAAATTTACGATTGGAATGCCTCAGGAATGTCAATTAGGTCCTATAGTGGTACGGATGGTATATTGGTGATTATTGAAACTTGTAGTCAGACGCTCACCCACTGTGCGTGGATCGAAGACGAGGAACACAACTATTTATACGAAACCTCAAGCCCAATCCTTAAATCCCACATTCCAAACTTTGAGTCATCTCCCTATTTCCGACGAACACCGAGGCACATCAAGGCCACTCAGTACATAGATCCCACTCAACTCATGGTTCCCATTAACCAAAGAGACACTAAACAGACCCAATCGCCGGAAAACACCTATCTCCTCTCCACCCCCACTCACATTGTCAACAAATCCATCACGAACTTCGGCGGAAGAAACCTCTCCAAGTGTGCGCCTCTTGTCCGACGGCCAAATTCCAAACAAATCCCCCGAGCGCCTGCCACTGTGTGCGTTCAAAACTGCGGCCAAAAAAAGAGATTCTCATCGCGTTGGCCTGCTACGGGGCCAAATTTACTACTCCCATAATACCAGCAATTATCGGCTGGTTAATTTTGTAGATTAAAGGCGATCCTCCGATCCGACGAAAGGCGGAGAGTTACCGTTAAATTATCCAATTACCACGGCCGCGCTTGATCTTCAAAGATCTTCAAAGCCGGTCGGCGCACCATCATAATCATAAGACGCCTTGATTGGTGCGTCGAGGTGCGAATTGATGTGATCGTCAGGAAAACACGAAACACGGAACTTATTTCGGCTCCAATGGATACCTCTCGATGAGTAGACACACGCACACGCACAGGGGAACGCTCTGAAATTCACCAGATGCCAAGATCAGTCACGTGGGATCTGGAAGAAGCCGCGAGTCGAGCGTCGAAAGTGTGTGTAAATAAAATTAATTTATGCAGAGATGAGAGTGAGTGAGTGAGTGAGGCGGCGGAACCAGAGCGGGCGACCGGAGCATGATCGAGTCAAAGGGTAGATGGAACGACAGTGACTGTGGCGCCTTGGTCGGCGAATTCTTTTTGGGAGATGGATTGGTCTGGCGCTACAGTCTGGGGTGGACATGGGACTGGTCGGGATTGGAGAGGTTGACAACAACTTTTAATATCGTCTGGAGCGGGTGAACGAATGGGGGAGGATGTCGGACCTGGCGGAGGCCTTAGAAAGGCAAGTCATGCCATTGAAGGATACCTGCAAGCGACGGAGCCTAGCTCTAGTTACTAGGAGGTTGCCAGACCACATCCCCCATCCTGACGAATCAAGGCAAGTGAATAAAACGAATGACACCTTCCACAGGCAACTGTAGCCAGGTTAAGCCAAAATAAAGTGCCCCCAGCCCGACGTCGAAGAATTGAATTCCAATTTGCCAAACTTCCTTCTAACAATCTCTGCTCGAGGAGTCACCCCCCTCCGCCCGCCAGCCCCACACTCCCCCTAAAAGAAACAAATAAAAGATTCCAACAAATCACTTACCTCTGCAACACGACCTAAGGTTGCCCCGTAAAACCTCTTAAAAGCCGCACTCTGCCCTCGGATACAATTGCACTTCAGACACAACCGAGAGCATACACACACATGGGCGGCAGACCAGAACCCACCTCACCGCACGCCGAACACACGAGAGGCAACAAGGAACCGAGACTCTTTTTTTCGCGCCAAAACTGCCCCCACACATGGATGGCAATAAAAATTAAAAAAAAAAAACGAAGGAAAAACCGCGTTTCACGCACAAAAGTACGGGCACCACGACAACGAGTCCCTCTCGCCCGCCGCCGAACCAAGCGAACCGAAGAAAGTCAGTCAGCCGACCCCAAGCGGGAGTGTGTGGGGCCTGGCAAGGGGGATGGATTGAGAAATCGTTTGCCGACAGGGAAAAAATTGAATTCCCTTCGCCTCGGCAGGAACAGAAAAAGCCGGTAAGCGGAAGCTTCCGTTTAGCGTTCCTTCGCTTGTTCTTCTTGCTCGGTCGGTTTTTTTTGTTCTCCTTTTCGTCGTCGGTCTTGTGAGTTGTGTGTTCCTTGTTGCGTTGTAAATTAACACTTTCGTCGGAACTCTCCTCAGGGGGAGGGTGGGTGGGCGAAGCACCGGAAGAGGGTGGGTGGCAGTAAGCAGATGCCAGATGGGCCGAGGGCGCACTGTGCGTGCTGTGCGACCCCACTCTTAACTTTTCTCTTCGCGAATCCGAACAAACCCTCACGCTCTCTTCACCTGTGAACTTGCCCGTCAATCAACACATTCGAAGTGTCACAAGCGGTCTGTCTCTCTCTCTCTCTCTCACTGGGACTCAAACTTCCCGTCGTTCTGTTTCCCTTTTGTTGACACACCAACACACGCACTTGCTTGCGCTCTCTTACAACCCCCACCACGGCGAGAGGCGAGTACCCATACCAGGCATCCACCAGCAGCCACAGCACAGCACTTGGAAGCACAGCAAAACGCGCGACACACTCGCCGCCGCCACTGGCGCACTGTGGACGGACGAACCGGCGAGGGAATCACACCGAATCGGCTTTACCGTTCCGACGAATGCGTTGCGCCGTTTCAGTGCAGCGAAACGAACCCGGGACGCGACATTCAGCGCACACACAGGCCCCCAGCACGAGAGAGCGGAATTCCTTGCGAAATGTTGGCGAATTTATTTCGAACGATAAGAAGCCACGTTTTGCTGGAGGAGCTGACAAACGCTTTAGCGACGACACACCAGTCGACGGGGAATGAAATCCGTTTTGGGCTTTTGTTTGACACTCTACGGGACCGGAGCCCGTCGTGTGCAATGTATGGTCGCTGTTCACATTGACACACAAGGAGAGCCGAGAAGGAGCGACGGCGACGCTCTCTTTCGACGGTGCTCTTTGGGGGCTTGTTGTTTTTGTAGGCCGGGTGCAGGAGTGTGCGTGCGTGCGGCGGCGGAGATACGATGCACTTTTGGGTGCTGATTTGCAGAAACCACGGGCGGGTGTGTAGTGGTGCGGCACGCACACCACCGCGGGCGGGGAGTGCGCGAGTGTTGGAGGACGGGTGCGTGTGTGTGAGTGTAAGAGAGCCGGCGGCTCTCTTAAGTCGGAAGTGGTTCACCTGCCGAGTGGAGGGCTCTCTTGAGGCCGATTGGAACGGAATCCACCTGTAACCAGGGAATGCTTTGGCAATGGGTGCTCGCAAGAGGAAGAGGGAGAGAGCGACAAGTTTGGCTTCTCCAACTTTGATGGACTCTTTGGTTGTTGGTGCTGTTCGTGTAACGTCACGCGGATGGAAGAGGGATCTTTGTTGGGCTTGTTGTGGAAGCAAGCCGGGGTTCTAATTGGAGTCCTAGCTAGATACGTGGAAGCAGGCATTAATTGGTCCAATCGGCGGTGAAGTGGACATGCTAAGTGGTTGAAGAGATCACATCACTGTTTCGGGTGACGAATGAGTCAACACAGTTCATTAAAATTTCTTGATGAGCACGCTAAATTTTGGACAGGACAGCGGCAACTGAACTCACATTCCTTCTTAGCTTCCATACAAATATGCTGTCAGCGACAGGTTCGGTGTTGGCGAACAGTTGACTCTTGTCAGAGCGGCAACAAAATGCCTATTTGCTGTCGATGGCTTTACAAAAATAATCTACTTCTGTTTGACCCATCAAAGACTGTGGGGCTGCCGTCAAATTAGGATTCTCTCAAGCTCTTAGTAATTGTTGAAGACGCTAAAAAGAAAGTCGTTGGGCTTAATTTTATGACATCGGTCTCCTTGGAGAACCTTGCGTGATTGTAGGCAGTTGCCCGTTGCTGGCGGCACAGAAAGGAAAACGTTTAAGGCTGAACTAGGATTGCCTAGAACATGTACATTTTTTTTCAAAATGTCTGTCTTGTCTCGTATACGATTTTGAAGATCCTTGTGTTTGTAGCAGGCATCGCAACGAATAGGAATCGTTTCAGTTCAAGTTTGATTGGACTAAATGCTTGGAAGCAGGATGTAAGTAAAATAAGGTATGCTGCACAACTTGACAAAAACTGCCATCCTTGTTACCATTGAGCAGATGTATTGTATTGTCCTCAATCAATTTCGTCGATTAACAACAGTATATAGGATAATCCAACAATGTATAGTCCGAAGTGTGTAGAAAATTGTCATTTGTTTCCATCATTAGTGAAAGTCAGTATGTCTGGCCAGACCTTATGCCATTTTTGAAATATCCATCTTTAGCAAATTGCTGACCTGTCAGTGTTCATATTTTTAATCCACGAGTGCAGACAACAATTTCAAAATTTGCTTACTTACTTATCAGGCAGACGAACCCTGAAGGGTCTGAGCCTGAGCAATTGCTGCCTTCCATCGGTGACGGTCCTGGGCACGCTGCTTCCAGTCATCAAGGCCAAGCTGTCTTGCATCCGCGATGACTTGGTCTTTGAACCGGAGGTTCGGTCTTCCTCTCCCTCTCGAACCAGGAGGCTCGGATTCGAAGACCCTCTTTGCTGGAGCGTTGTTGTCCATTCGCTCGATGTGGCCGAGCCAGTGTAGTCGACGGATTTTTGCCTTCCGGACTACATCCACATCCTTGTACAGCGGTTGTGTCTTCTCCTCCATTCGCCTTCCTCGCAGACGGGACCATATATCCGACGCAGAATTTTTCTTTCGAAGGCACCAAGAATCAGCTCTGCAGCCTTACTTAATGTCCAGCTTTCGGCTCCATAAGGTAGGACTGGCAGGATAAGGGTTTTGTAGAGCATGACTTTGGTCCTTCGAGTCAGGAGTTTCGAGCCCAGTTGTTTTGACAGACCGAAGTAGCATCGGTTGCCAAGGGCGATTCTACGTCGGATCTCCACTACGATGTCATTGGTGGAGTTTACATTTGCCCCGAGGTAGACAAACTCCTTTACTACCTCGAAATTGTAGCTGTCGATTGTGACGTTTTGGCCTAGGTGGTGTGCGGCGGATCGTTTCTTGCTCGACAGCATTTATTTTGTTTTGTCCTCGTTGACCAGCTCGTTTCGCCTGTTCCTCAATTGCCGTGAAAGCTTCCACGATGGCACGTTGGGACCGCGCGACAATGTCGATGTCATCCGCGTATCCCAACAGCTGGACTGACTTGTAGAAGATAGTGCCTTCCGTGTTGACTTTTGGCCGCCGCACTATCTTCTCCAGTACCAGATTGAAGAAATCACACGACAGCGCATCTCCTTGCCGAAATCCGGTGCAGGTTTCGAACGGTTCAGAGGTTTTTGAACCGAACTGCACGGTGCATCGCGTGTGTGTTAGCGCGGTGCGACACAACCGGATCAGTTTTCCCGGGATCCCGAATTCGGCCATCGCTTCGAATAGCTCCTTGCGATGAATGCCGTCGTATGCGGCTTTAAAATCGATGAACAGATGGTGAGTATCGATTTGAAACTCGCTGGTCTTCTCCAGGATCTGCCTTAGTGTGAAGATTTGGTCTGTAGTCGATTTGCCGGGCCGGAAGCCGCACTGGTACGTGCCGATTAGTGTGGTGCAAAACGGCTTTAGACGTTCACACAGTACGCTGGATAGGATCTTGTAGGCGACATTGAGCAGGGATATACCTATGTAGTTCTTGCAGGAGGTAGGATCGCCTTTTTTGTGGATGGGGCATATGGAGCTGATATTCCAGTCGTCGGGCATGCTTTCATCTTCCCAAATTCGGCAAATGATTTGGTGCATGCTCCCTACCATTACATTGCCCCCAGCATTGAAAAGCTCCGATGGTAAGCCAACCATCGATTTGAGTAAGTAAGAAAAAATATTAACGTTTCCTACAACGACGTCTAGAGCCAATGGTATAGGTGTGGCTAAACGTACTCATTGACAGACGGGTTAAGACACAATTTTCCGTGACAGCAGCAGGGTTACAATACAATTATCCAACACACCTTGTTTTCCTTACACCATGGCTGGGAAGTAGCTGAAATTTTTTTCAAGCAAAGCATTTTATGAATATTCGCCGAAAACTGCTTGAGTTTGAAAAATCAGCAACTGCTGATGACTCCAAAGCAAGTCAGCCGCACTGTTTTTGAGATGTGAGAATGGAGAAGATGGAGAACTGTCGCTGCTCCATCAAGGTCGGTAACGAATTCACTGAGACCTTCAATGTCAAAAAAGGTTTTAGGCAAGGCGAAGCGCTGTCATGTGATTTTTTCAACATTGTACTTGAGAAGGTCGTGCCAAACTCATACGCCAATACTAGAGGCACGAAAAGCCGTGCAATTGCTAGCATACGCGGACGACATTGACGTGATTGGCCGAACTCAGCGAGCCGACAATGAAGCCTTTGCTTGCATTGAAATGGAGGCGGCAAAAATGGGTTTAGCTACATCATCAGTACCGAGAATAAAAGCAGAATAACTTGCCAACCGCTGTTACTTTGGGCTCAAGAGGCAGTTGAGTAGTAGAGCCCTCTCTCGAAGAATCAAGCTCACATTATATAACAACTTTATCATCCCTGTTTTGCTCTATGGCACGGAAGCCTGCACTATCTCAAGAGCGGATGAAGACGCACTTGGTCTCTTCGAGAGAAAAGTTCTGCGTTCAATCTTTGGTCCTGTTTGGGTTGAAGGTTCTTGGAGAAGAATCAACCACGAATTGTACGGGCTGTACAGCTACATGAGTCTAATCAGGCGTCTACGGATTCAACGCCTAAGATGGCTAGGCCATGTAGAGCGCATGGACAACACTGCTCAAGCCCGAAGAGTCTTCGACTCCGAACCAGTGGGACAACGCAATAGAGGACGAACACGAGCCCGATGGCGCACTCAAGTGGAGAAGAACTTCAACCAACTTGGCGTGCGAAATTGGAGGCAGCTGGCTAAGGATCGTGCCAGCTGAAGAGGTTTGTTGACCGAGGCCCAGGTTCACCCCGGACTGTAGCGCCACCTTAAGTTATCACTGTTTCTTTGGGCTCAAGAGGCAATTGAACAGACAATAGAACCCTTTCTCTAAGCACCAAGATGGGTCTACATAAAAACTGATCATCCATTTCCTGCTATAGAGCCAAAAGAGCCTAGCCAGGCAATTACGGATCCAACGCCTACGGTGGCTGGGACATTTAGACGTTGGATCCGTAGACGCCTGCCCAAAAAAACTTCGAATCCGAATCTATGGGCCAACACAACACCGGACGCCCGCGTTTAAGGTGTCTCACCCAAGTGGAGAAGGACCTCAACTTTTTTTTTTGCTTTCATTGGCGCTCCGGCTCCGATCTAAGCCGGGGGCGGATTTTGAAAAATCTTGAACTGACTTTGAAATTGATGGGACTTCGAAGGCAATCCGTCCCAATGGTGGAGTAACATGCCGCACATAAGAAGGAACCCAATACGCGCTTTCCAAAAAATCATCCCTCTTCGTCCAAGCAAGACCTTAAAGTCACAAGATCACAAGATCTCCAATCTAAACAGCGTCAGGACATTTCTGAGAATAGAGATGTCCCGCCAGCGTCCACCCAACCACAGACGCCCCTCTGACAGTCTCTCGTCACGTCACAGCACTCTGGGTCCAACTTTCTAAACTAAAGCATATAATTTACCGCCCATCAGCAAACAACCAACCGATTCGGCATCCCTCCTCCAGTCCTCGATTCCGACCAAACCATAACCATAACTTTGCCCCAAAAAACGACTTCGTCTGTGCACACACATCGCCCGGGCGGGAGAGAGAGTGAGCGTCCATAACCCATAAATCCACCCACAGAAGCGAAATAATTTCTTTCGGTCCACTTTGCCTCCTTTTATCCGTTGCTGTTGGTCCTTAAATTATCTTTTGGCCATTTGACCACACAAAAAACAAACCCAAGCCGAAGGACAGCCAGTGCCCATATGCAACCATCAATGTTCCATCAACTCCATGTCCTTCAAGCGGCCTGTGTGCCCGCTCAATTACCGAAACAGAACGCAAAAGGAAAAATAAAGGGAATGTAAAGAACGACCAAAGGACAGCCATCATAAATTTCGCCAGCTAACATCCAAATATGACAAACAAACCGAAATGCGGACGATGTGATGTGCCCACCCCGCCCGACAATTCCGACGAGAGGGCCAACAAAAAAGCGACGAAGAGGGAAAAAATATGTATTCAACTGGCCACAAAGCTAATAACAAAGATGTTATCCTGTCACAGGACAATTTTTGATCCCCCCTCGGTGGTGGGTGGCTTGTGCTTTGAGAATTTTATTTACACTCGCGCTGACGAAGTGTCCGCTCTTTCAAATCAACCCGCAGTCGAAAGCGCCACGCACGACAGACAGCATATTTCGTGCGATGCGATGAGTGGCGTGGCGAGTCTTGGACCAGGACTGCCACCGCCGCCAGCCACCGCCACTCAGACATGAATAGTAATTTTGAATTATTTACGAGCGAACAGAAAGAGCGACGAGGGCGAGGAATAATTCACACTCGGGACAATGCGAATGAATCACTGCTCGGTTACAGCTCGGAAGGGATCCGCCTGCTCTTCCTAATCCCTCTGCCGCTGCCGCTGCGGAATGTGATTGCTGCATGGACATCCGACGGGAGCGATGCTGGAAGCGAAAGTGCCAAAAGTTATGATAACGCGAGACGTATGCATGCGCTACACACCGCACACCGCACATCACACACCAGCACAGCAACGACTTCCGCATGCCATCAGCCGTCCCATCCATTCGTCCTTCAGCTCTCGATGTGACTGTGACTGCGCCACGTCGAGGTGGTGGTCACCGTGCACCGCCAGTGGATTTGGATTGAATTGTTTACGCGATAGTGGCTGCAAATCGCTTTGTACGAGCGAACACGGTGTCCTCCCGGGTCCTGGAGTCCTCTCCGAATGATGGATTCCTCCGGCCTCGACGGGAGTGAGTGCGGTGCGGTGCGGTGCGCTGCTGTAACAGAGGCGACATGCAACTGATGAATAAATGGACTGCGAGGATATACGACAGGATATCATGGTAATTTAAGTCATGATGTTCACTTCACTGTGTCGCTGCGACACTTCAGCTGGTGGCTGGTGGCTGGTGGCTGGTGGCTGGTGGCTGGTGGCTGGTGGCTCGTCCATCGTCCGCATCACGTTTCGCAGCAAGTGGACGAATGTGGACAGTGAAATGCAAAGAAGGACCGACCCGCCGTGGACACACTGCGAAAAACAAGGATTCGACTATTTGACGATGGATTTTTGCACTCAATGCATGGGTGCGCGCACACAGTCGGGAGCAGTTTATTAGTCCTTTGATGGATGACAATGAATATGGGCACTTATCCGTTAGATATGATGTTGATGGTGTCGTAGCATTGCCGTTGCCGGTGCCGGTCGTGTCAGACTACGGCTGGACGCGCACTCAGGATTGGACACATTTAATGGCCATTTAACCGAATGATTAACGATCGGTGCACGCGAAGGTGGGTGATTGTTTTTCCACTGCATTCTGCGAGAGAGTAATGCTGCGTGCGGGGGATGATTTTATTGCTTCCCTCCTCTGATGGGGGCGCGGAGGGGTGGAGTTTTCCGATCTGTCAGCGGATAGGAAGAATTGTGTTTCTTCTTGGAGAGGTGAGAGGAGGGTGTGGACGCGAGGATGTGTGCTGACTAGGCTGGAATTGTTGGGATTGTGAGTGGGTCCAGGTTGGAGTCGTTGGGGTGGAAGATGGTGGATAGAGCGAGGGAATGTAGACACATTTGGTAGAACTGTTGCTGCTTCATTAATGGACTCACTCAGGCCTCAAGTGACAGAAAGAGTTTACATCAAAGCGTTGTTAATGAAGGATGAGGATGGGGCCTGCAACAAAGTAAACCTTCATGGCAGGGCATAGCGAGGTGACTCTCCGTGAGATCTACGAACAGAATGGAAAGGATCCGACTTCAGAGCGTCAGAGAAGTGCTTGATCAACGAGATGTTGAGAGGCAGTGGCCGAAGAGACGTCCGATCGATTGATTGATTCTGGAGCTTTGTCGCCGAAGACTGTCAGACTAAAGTTGAGTGAGCAGCGAAAGCGTCTTCCTATGGGGAGCATTGTGCCAGACCATCTCAACGACAGCCGACGAGAATTTCGTCCGCCTAACCTAGACGGTTCGACGAGAGCAAGCCTGTTCCTGTGGCCTAGGACCAAGCACAGAGGAATCGAGTGCTGAGCACTGGGAACTTTGAGTCTTTCGCAGCAGCATGCGACCAGCATGGACTTCATTTCGAAAATTGCCTTAACGGCCACTGTTGACTGTCAATATGAATGGTAATATCGTCCAGTGAAATCCAATATTGATATCATGCTGACCATTTCTTTGACTGCCAAGACCTCCGCTTGAAGAACACTGCCATATCTACTCAGGGATTCTGATGGAGCGGCGCATATTCAACAAGTGCCTGTTTGCATCTTCGATCAATCTTGATACACCTCGAATGGACGAGTTGTTGATGGGGTCACTTGTAGTCCACACCTCTCTTGACGGGAAATGACATTTCCAAATCGAGATATGGGAGTGTGCAGTCGCTTTAGAAATGTAATCTCTTCAGTATACTACCATGTCCATTAGAGCTTGGCAGCCAGCACTCTTCTTCACTTCTGATGGCACTTTTTGCAGCAGTTGCTTGCATAAAGTAATCGAGTGGTAAAAGATTCAATGGAACACGGATGGTAGCAATTTCTCACGTAACGCCTAGCCATGCTCGTATCCGTACTCTTGTTGAAAGCTTAATATTAGTGGATTTCATGTTGGCGTGCCATCCTGTTACATAGCCATATGACAGGAATGGGTATGAAATGCACGAAAGCCATTGGATATAAATGGGGTCTCCAACCTGATACGGCACACTGGCTCTGTGCAGTCGTCATCAGATCCATTCTCTTGTACGGCGTGGTTGTATGGTGGCTCATCCTAAACGTCGGCAATAGGATGAGCCACCATACAACCACCTATTGCCGAAGTTTAGGCAGATTAAGAATTGTACAGAGACAAGCCTTCATTTGAATCAGTGGAGTCCTCAAAACCACATCCACCGATGCGCTTGAAATAGCCGTGAACATCACCCATGAATTATTGGATATGTTTGGCAAACAAACAGTAACAACTTGCGCGGTTCGTCTAAAGCGTGGTTCTGAATCTTATGAACACGCCAAAGGCCTACATGGACAAAAACTTGCAAAAATCCAACTAGATTACATTTTACCACTACACTTCCCAGGAAAACAGCTTCGAAATCCTGATTTCGGAGAAAGATCTGTGGTATGGCGGCTCATATCCTTGGTAAGGCCATACACTTCTACACAGATGGATGTGAAGACTGAAGGTGGCAGGTGAAGTGGGGTTTTCTAATAATAATAATATGGGAGGCGCTACAGCCCGTAGGGGGCCAGGGCCTAGCTTCTCAGCAACCACTCGTGTTGTGCGTGCTATTGTTCTCTCACGAGTGGAAGGGGGGTTTTCTCAGTGCGTCTAAATTTGAGCAAATCTGCTCGTTGTTCGGCTCCTCTATTACTGCGGCTTGTTCTAAGTGGAAGTGCTGCCGTGACGAAGCCGTGTCCGGGCTAAGGTGCACCGCTATACCCTTTATAATTTGCGCGTGCTCAAGGGGTTATTAATACCCTTACTTGTCCGGGGTCAAGACACAGCACGGGCCGAAGGTATAGAGGGAGAGAGAAAGAGAGGAGGTACCTGTGCACATTGGTCTTAAACATCTGCGATTGTAATCTATTGGAAATATTGAGCTGGGAAGAGCATTCCATATTCGTGTGGTGCGGCTAAAAAAGGAGTCTCTAAATTTCACTGTGCGCTCGAAAGTAGGCTTAAGGGTAAACTGATGTGCATTCCTGGCGAGACGTGTATTGCGGGTGAATTCAAGGAGAGGAGGAATGCAATTGACTAGCTAACTTGAGCATCGTTTGTTGAAATGACGATAAAACACGGACAAAGACCACACGGTACGTCGATGTTCAAGCGAGTCTAGTAACCTGCGTTATCGTTGTCTCCTATAAGTTTTATCGCTCGCTTTTGGATTCTATCTAGTAGGTTCAGGGTGGTCTTGGGGGCACCAGACCAGATATGAGCGTTGTACTCAAGCTTAGGGCGAATATACGCCTTATAGATTAAAGCCAAATCAGAGGGGGTGAAGTATTCCTTGCATCGATTAAGGAAACCTAAACATTTCGCAGCACTTTTGGCGACCTCGAATATATGATCGTTCCAACTAAGTGTTGTGTTGATGCACATACCAAGGATGGACAGTTTTCCGGTTTCGTCGATACAAGCGCCATTCATGGATAATGGCTGATTATCAGGGGTTCGCTTTAGAGACAGCAGACAGCATTGAATTCCACTCTGTTAATTATGCTGTCCAGATCGGAATTCAATGTGCTTGACATACGCTGCCGTTCCAATATTACGTCCGAAGGGCAGGGTCGTGAATTTTGGAACGAATATGAAAAGCAGAGGGTGCTGTCATCAGCGAAGGAGTGGATTGGATTAGAAGTGGCAGACAGGAGATCATTTATAAAAATGAGAAAGAGTGTCGGAGACAGAACAGAGCCTTGGGGGACACCAGCATTTATTTTGTGGATATCAGACTTGTACCCATCCAAAACAACTTGGATTGAACGGTTCTAATCCATAGGAGCAGAGATTCATCAACACCATAAGCACGCATTTTCGACAAAAGGGCTTGATGCCAAACTCTGTCAAATCCTTTAGAAATATCAAGCGCAACTATCTTGCTTTCGCCTGCATTGTGGAAAGATTGGTTCCATTTTTCGGTGAGATAAGCTATCAAATCACCAGTGGACCTGTTGCTGCGGAAGCCATACTGTCGGTCACTAAGAAGCTTCCGCGATTCAAGATATTTCAAAAGCTGACGATTTATCAGCGTTTCCATGACCTTAGAAAGAAGGGACGTAAGTGCTATGGGCCGGTACGAGGTAGGTGACGAAGATTCGCCCTTTTTAGGGACGGGCATTGGCTAAACATGCTACTAGACTGCTGATGGACTAATTTATGGAATCTCTTGTATCATAGATACCTCTTAAGAACTTATGTACTCAGAAAATAAATGCCTCATGGTTGACAGCAGCACCTTCCAAAACAAATCTGGCGTCATCTAGATCCAAAACGATAAAGTAGCCTGATCTCTCTAAAACGATCAAAAATGATGGCCGCAGTGGGAATAATCACCGGACATTGCCTATTTATTAGGCCTCCACGCAAAAAGACTAGACATTTTCTCTTCAACGACTTCTGTAGAAGCTGCCTAGACGAGGATGAGGAGGAAAGCAGCCAGCTTCTCTCTGCGACTCTGCTGCTCTCGCATCAACTAGGCAAGACACTATAGCCACTTATACTTCTATGTCAACATACTGCTAAAGCTTGTTGGCGAAATTTGGCTGCCTGTCATAATCTTACTTACTTACTTATCAGGCAGACGAACCATGAAGGGTCTGAGCCTGAGCAATTGCTACCATCCATCGGTGACGGTCCTGGGCACGCTGCTTCCAGTCATCAAGGCCAAGCTGTCTTGCATCCGCGATGACTTGGTCCTTGTACCGAAGGTTCGGTCTTTCTCTCCTTCTCGAACCAGGAGGCTCGGATTCGAAGACCCTCTTTGCTGGAGCGTTGTTGTCCATTCGCTCGATGTGGCCGAGCCAGTGTAGTCGACCGATTTTTGCCTTCCGGACTACATCCACATCCTTGTACAGTCTTCTCCTCCATTCGCCTTCCTCGCAGACGGGACCATATATCCGACGTAGAATTTTTCTTTCGAAGCCACCAAGAATCAGCTCTGCAGTCTTACTTAATGTCCAGCTTTCGGCTCCATAAAGTAGGACTGGCAGGATAAGGGTTTTGTAGAGCTTGACTTTGCTCCTTCGAGTCAAGAGTTTCGAGCCCAGTTGTTTTGACAGACCGAAGCTGCATCGGTTGCCAAGGGCGATTCTACGTCGGAAATCCACTAAGATGTCATTCGTGGAGTTTACATTTGCCCCGAGGTAGACAAACTCCTTTACTACCTCGAAATTGTAGCTGTCGATTGTAACGTTTTTTGCCTGTCATAATCATCGCTCCTAATTTGAATTACCCACGTGGTTTTACAATGGGCCTTCTTTGGATAAGTGCCTATATGCCACTACTTGCCTACCAACCCACCATATGTCAAGATGGCCTTACAATCGCTGTGTACATCCACACTGTCTTGGTGGTTGGGTCACACCTATTGCCGAATACCCTCTTGCTCAGGTTTAGGGCAGAGGCTTTCTTCGTGTTAGATTTTCTGTCCAGGATAACCCCTAGGTACTTCGCACTGTCCGTTAATTTGAGGGCTGTACCTTGAGGCTGATTCTTGGCAGATCAAATGGCGGAATGATAATTTTGTTGGTGAAGAGCACGAACTCCGTTTGATGGTTAATAACTAGAACACATGATTATAATAATATGGGCAGCGCTACAGCCCGTAGATGGCAAGAGCCTAGCTTCTCAGCAAACACACGTGTTGTGCTCACGAGTGGAAGGGATGGGAGGTTTGAGAAGCTTTTTCGAGGCAGAAATACTCTTTGAGTATTTTTAGTCACTCGAAAGAGGTGGTACCGTCATACAGACCAGGGATCGAACCAACGATATCGAGGTTGGGGTGGACGCGATACTCACAACGCCACAAGCCACCATCACATGATTTCGAGCAGGGAATTGAAAGCAAGGAAAGCTTCTTTCGCACTTTCAACCAGTGCACTGACAATTAAGAGGACGTCGATCGTCGGCGTATGCAATTGCACTGGTTCCCGACACTTGGAGCTCATCTAGGAGTTCATTCAGTACTCCCACCCACTGGAAGAGTAGATTTTTGCCCGACCCTGGGAGTGCCTCTTCCGGTCATCACATTGATGGATGAATATCCTAGGGTTCCATCTATGATTCTTTTGCCGACAGCCTCAGTCATACCGCATTGGGCGATGGCCCTTATCGAGGACATTTTTTATCTCCGTGGTCCTGGCCCCCTCAATGTCTGTCAATCCTGCAAGTGCGTATTTTTCACCCTCCCCACCCTTACGCTTACGTCCCCGATTCCCCTTCAGCACGCGGGACTGACGACTAGCTTCTCTCTAACCACGCTCCAAGTGATCTCACCCCACCCGCACAGGACACCATTCCGCGCAGCTCTTCAGCTTCACCACCTTCCACCAGTGTCATTCGAGACTCTCAAGTAAGCCTGTCCGCACTGCACTGAGAGGGGCTGGGTGCATGCATGTGTGTTTCTGTAGTAAAACTGTCATCATTATCCCCGCCTGTCGCATAATAATTCCAATTGTCTATGCCGCCACGACTGTCCCCGATTGCCTGTCAAAAAATTTCACCACCATTCACCAGAGAGTTTGGTTATTTGTTCTGCGTTGGCACTTCGACTGTCAGTGGCGTGTGTGTGTGTGTGCGCATTGTGTCACTTCTGGTACACAGTACCGACGACTCCAATTTACCCCGATTCCGCATTCAACTCCAACTGTACGCGACGCGAGCGTTGTCACTTCGTGTGTTTTATGCGAATTTTCAAGGCATCTCCTCCGCATGCACTCACTCACCGAGACCAGACCGCTAGGCGAGGGAAGGAGAGCTCCCTCTAATTACAAATCGAAAAACGTCGCCACCAATGGAACGGATTGTCACAAAAAACGAAGCACATCTCATCTCGCCGCTCGGTGTGTCTCTCTTTCTGTGCAGTCCCATCGCCCATCGGCCCTCTCTCGTTTGCTGTCGCATTGGGTGGCTGATTGTGTCGAGATGTGTGTTTGGCAACACGAACGGCATATCATGCAGAAAACAAACTTTCCCTGGCACTCGCACTCCACATCCAAATCCGAATCCAGATCCAGAGATTCCCAGAGAGCGATCCCTTCAAACCGACAGCGCAACGTAACCTAAAAGTTTTCCTTTCCCCCGTCGACACACGATACGACGACGGCTCAGCCGCACCCGCGCGTTCACACTCGCCCGCCGCCGCGGCGCAGCCAGCGGTACGTGTTCGTTTAATTTTTAATTTTTTCTTCCCATTCTCTGAATCTGTCCCGTCATTTTTTTTCCTCCCATCCATTCCATCCAGCTTTCGTCGGTCTTCTGGTGTGTGTTTTTTTTTTGCGTTCCTTCGGCCTGGCTGCCTGCCGTGGCTCTCTCTCTCTCCGGCCACATCACTCTGGTTTTGCTGGTATTTTGAGTGCTGAAGTTTGAAAAACACAGTTTTGGGACTAATAAATCAGGCGCGTTGTCATGCTTTCAACTTTTAATCAATCACCAACCACTCGGAGGCGGTTAATATTCATCCCCCATATGGAGTGCCAGAGCGAACGCAAAAAACAGGAAAAAACAGAGAAAAGGACTCAAGTGCCAAGTATTAGCGTCCTGGGCGTCCAAAACAAACGACAGACATATCAAATTGTGGTGAACGGAAGCACAGCGTGTTGGGTTTTCTCGGGGAATGGGTTTGATTTCCCATCTGGGCTCGAATGTATCCTGATTTGAGAGTTGATGCGTGGGAATAAGGACGATTGTCGATGTGCGAGGAGTGTGGACCTGCGAATTGGCCTCGTTGCGCTGGATTTGGTGGATCTTGGTGGACTCTCTTGGTGGATGGCAGAAAGGAGGACAGCAGGGGATGGTGGTAGTGAATGCAATGAATTGAGCTCGATTAGATTTGCCGAGCGCTACTGACCATGTGTCTAGTTATGGCCCGCGATGACATTTTTTTCTCTGTTTTTGGCGATGGCCTGCGAAACTGACTCATGATTGAGCATAGCGTGGTCTGATCCGGTGCATTCAGCACCCAAGCATGCGGAGCTCCGGCTGTCCTTGATAACGTGGTGATAGCAAAGAATGACGATTTCACAGCTGAGCTGAGCTGGACTGGCTTGAGCTGAGTTGAATAATGGCTTACTCTGGAAAAAGTAGTCATTTTGCTCGTGGGTCCGAGGACTTATTGGCAGGTCGTTGAAAGTGCATGAGCTCTAGGTGAGTTCTCACATGAAGACTCTTCTATCAGCGCAATCCTGACTGGCTAGCTAACTGCTGACACTTGCATCAGGTTTCTCCGCTTAAGTCTTGCCAGGAAAGTAGCCCAAATCAAGCCCAACACAGACAGTCGAATGGAATCATCCACCTCTGGCAGAAGTCAAGGAGACGACAAAAAGCATGAACTAGCTAACGAAAGGTTGAACTCCGCCTACGAGACAACTCAGGTGCTATGATCCATTGTAGATAGAGCTAAATCCGACAAACCCCTTCAATGAGGAAGAAGCCTCCTGAAGAGATAGTCGGAGGTCATACCACCGGAAGTACCACGAGACAAAGGTGTCCCATGGCTCCTTATGCAATGGCTGGGACGAGGTTGAAGAAAGGGATGATACTCTTCACAGTCTCTTTCAATTAAGATACAAGACCATGTGAGCATTTTTCTTCCAGGACCTTCAGGAACTAAGCTCATATCCGCTTGAATCGCATTTTCAGATTCATCAAATTGTCAGTAATTGAGACCAGATAGTGGACCAAATCTTCCCATTAAGGCAAATCCTGGGAAAGACCAGCGAGATTCAAGCCTATGCTCACCATCTCCTTATCGATTCTAAAGCCATAACGATGGCGGATCGCGGGATAATTGCTCCAGTTGTATCGTACCAAGCTAACACATACGTCAATCACGGTGCAGTTCAGTGAGAGGACCTCTGAGTCGTTTGAAACCTTCACCATTGGCAAGGATGGCAACGCGACGGGGTGCTGTAAACGTGGTAGGCACTATCCCCTAAAAGTCAGTCTAGCTGGTGGGATATGCAGATGACAACGACATCGCCATTAATTTCCAACTTGCCCTAGTGGCAGCATTTGCGGCAATTGAAAAAGAGGCTAATCGAGCTGGTCTTAAGGCCAAAGCGGGCAAGACATACATGGTGTCGACCAAGGAACATTCCTTCACACACCACCTAGACCTAGGTCTACAGATAGCTACAATTTTGAGGTGGTCAAGGAGTTTATCTACCTCGGGGCAAACGTTAACTTCACAAATAACATACAATAGCGACGTAGAATCGCCCTTGGCCACCGATGTTGGAACAACTCCGGACTCGAAGGATCAAAATAATGCTTTAGAAGACTCTTACTTTGCCAGTCCTGCTTTATGGAGCCGAAGACTCGACGATAAGCAAAACTACAGAGCTTATTCTTGGTGCCTTCGAACGATAAACTCTGCGTCTGATATATGCTTCCGTCTGTGAGGAAGGCGAATGGAGGAGACGACAAGACCGAGAGCTCTACCAGCTGTACCAGGATGCGGATATAGCCCGGAAGGCAAAAACCCGTCGACAACACTGGCTCAGCCACATCAAGAGCGTGGAAACCAACGCTCCAGCTAAAATTGTCTTCGAACCCAAGACTCCCGATTGAAGAAGGAGAGGAAGACCGGAGCTCCAATATGGAGACCAAGTCATCGCGGATGTAAGAGAGCTTGGCCTTGATGACTGGAAGCAGCGTGCCGACGACCGGCAGCGATGGAAGGCAACAGTTGCTCAGGCTCGGACCCCTCATCGGTTTGGGGAAAGTATGTAAGAATCGTGTCGAGACGGCTAATCGAGGAAATAACGCCAACAAAGGTTTCGCGGGTGAACTCACATCTGAACTAGGCACATCAAAAATCAGAACGCCTTTGCTAACCTGGCACATGGCCTTAACCGAGTTCCCATTCTGGTCATCACATTCGGTCTACAAGGACACAAGTGAGGCATGCTCCTGCACCTCTACTCACGCAGCATGCACTATCTTATATCATACAGGGGGTCCATTCAGAGGTTTGAGAGGTCTTGGAGATGGACCCATGGATGATCACGGATGAAAGACATCAATTCTACGTCCGAGAGGTGGCTCCACAATGCACAGCCCAGTCAACAGTCGAAACAGCTGATTTTTCAAAAAAGCGCACCAACAATTGCCCACTGTCTACCCATCCAGACAGCACCTCTCGATTCGATAATTTATTTCGAAAAAACGACTCAAACTCAATAAATCGCCTAAATGTGCAATAAATTCACCGCTTACTCATGGCCCATAAAGAACCTCACCGTTTCTGCAGCGGTCTCGCTTCACGAGCTCCACACCCGCCCCAGCAACCCCACACGCCATCGAACCGAAAGTCTCCACTAAATTACAGACAATTAAACTTTTGCGCGCCCCCTCCGCCCGTGTTAATCTCTTTTTAACAAATCACTTTGTTTATAGTTTATTTAATTTTAATGTTTTAACACTCGACTGCATGACGAATGCGTGAGTGTGTCTAGGGCTGACGTTGGGGCACACACAGTCACGCTGGCGTTCGCGCTCCGCGCGCAGAGCAATTTATTCGCTCGTTGATTAACCAAATGTTTGGTTTTCTTCTCACCACTCACTCGCCCCTCGAAAGAAAAAGAGGTGCACCCTCCATCGACCCGGGCCACCCATCTCCAGCCGCGGCGGCGGCGTCGCAAGCCAACGGAACGAGCCATCTTGTGTGACACCCCGCGCGACGGAGTACCATGCGCGGGGCCGTTAAACCTTCGCCCGTAATAATGTGAGGAGATTTTTATGTTTTGACTAATGACGGAGGGGTGGCGGCGAGAGTGATGATATTTAGCCGTGGCCAGCCCCCAACCCGGGGATCCTCTCAACCAATGTGTCGTGTTTGTATTTTTAGCCGATTTTGGAGGTTTTCTTCTCGTTTTATTGCGTGTAGTAATTTGTCGGATCGTTAGCCTGGGCCGGCACTGTCGACTGGCAGTTCCCACCGGCGGGAGAGAGTGTGTGTCTCTCTCTCTCTATTTATAGTACACAATCACGGTTAACCATTCTGCCGCCTCTGGTCAATAAATTCGAAAGTTTTACGAGCGTTTTCATAATAAAAAGATTTTATTACCGAAAACACTCTATAAAGGCGAATTATTGTGCGGTATCATCGGCGCGGCGCATTGTCGTGGTAGGAAATCGCCGAACGATGTCGCATCGCACGCACACAGTGTGCGGGGGGAGACATGAGTCTGTGGAGTGTTTTTGGTTGTTCTCCGCTTTGAGATAGGAAAAGTGTGTCCTTTTGTGGTCGACGAGTGGGGGGCGAAGAGTCGTCGTTCCCATTAGCCGTGGTGTGATGTTACGAACATATGAATTCACGGAAGTTTATAGGGGCCTTGAATACGTGTGACCGATAGTGGATTTATGGAACTGGTTTCCGAGGGAGAATCGCTGTCTATTAAGCTCTTGTCGATAATGCGCTAAGTAAGCGGTGTAAAATCGTTTTCCGCTTTGCCAGCTGGAGGTGGGGAGAGTGGGTGTGAACAGAGAGGTGAAGGAGATCCACTCGGGAAGGGAGCTTTGTGGTGCAAGCGCCCAGTGCGTGGTCTTGTGGCAAGGCTTACAGCGCTTGAAAGTGATGGCTTTGATGTTTTCTTCGATGATGTTTAGTCTGGTGTGTGTGTTCGGTAAAAAGGGCAGAGTATTAGCATGCAGTCCGTAGATGACTTTTCCTTCTTCTGGCTGTTGATACACCCGAACTTTGTCTGGACAGTGTCTGCTGGTGGGGCATGTAGGAAATGGGTTTCACCCGACATATGCCCCACCAGCTGACACGGTCCAGGCAAAGTTCCTCGCACTGACGCACTGTAAGTTGACTGATCTCCCTTTTCATTTGCGTGTGCTAGCGGTCTCGACACAGGCTAGACAGGGAATGGCTTACCAGAAAAAATTCAGGTCCCATTATCGACCCCTAAACTGGCTCTAGAACCAAGCTCTTCATCGTAGCTAGAAATGTCTTGTAGGCTGTGGATTTACGTCGTCGTTGTTAGACCCATACCCCCATCCAATGGTCTACCCTAAAAAAAAGCTTCAAAATGATCGTCCATGATCAAGATTGCATCTGCAGAAGTTGCTCAACTCGAACCACTCCACTTCTTCTTCTTTGATTGGCGCTACAGTCCGGGGTGGACCTGGGCCTCCACCAACATGCCTCTCCAGCCAGCACGATCTTTCGCAGGTGCCTCCAGTTGCGCACACCAAGTTAGTTGAGGTCCTTTTCCACTTGTGTGCGCCATCTAGTGCGAGGACGTCCTCTGTTGCGCTGTTCCGATGGCTCGATATCGAAGACTCTTCGGGCCGGAGCTGTGATGTCCATCCGCTCTACATGACCTAGCCATCTTAAGCGTTGGATCGGAAGACGCTTAACTAGGTTCATGTCGCTGTACAGCCCGTATAGTTCGTGGTTGAACCATCTCCTCCAAACGCCATCAACGCAAACAGGACCAAAGATCGTACGCAGAACTTTTCTCTCAAAACAACCAAGGGCTTCTTCATCCGCCTTCAATAGCGTCCATGCATCTGCGCCATAGAGCAGGACTGGGATGATCAGGGTTTTATACAAGATGAGAGAGATGGCTCTGTTACTCAATTGCCTCTTGAGCCCAAAGAAACAGCGATTGGCAAGAGTAATTCTGCGCTTGATCTCGGTACTGGTGTTGTTGTCCCTATTAAGCTCCCTCCAGAGCTTAGATAGACGAAGTCCTGACTATCTCAAAGTTTCTGCTTCCCAATATGACACTCTGTCAGAGACGTCGATATTGTGTGTCCTTTCGTGATGACAGCATGTACTTTGTTTTGCCCTAGTTTATCGCTAGACCCATTTTAGCCGCTTCCGCTTCAATGCCAGCAAAAGCCTCATTGACGGCTCGCTGAGTTCGGCCAATCACGTCAATGTCGTCCGAGTAAGCAAGCAGTTGAACGGATTTTTGGAAGATCGTGCCTCGGGTGTTTACGTTTGAGTTTCGCACGATCTTCTCAAGTATGATGTTAAAGAAGTCACATGACAGCGTGTCGCCTTGCCTAAAACCTTTTTTGACATTGAAGGTCACGGTGAGTTCGTTACCGACCTTGATGGAGCAGCGAGAGTTCTCCATCGTCTTCCAGCACAACCTGACGAGTTTGGCAGGAATGTCAAAACTAGACATGGCGCTGTACAGCTCGTCTCTATGCACGCTGTCATATGCGGCTTTGAAATCGACAAATAGGTGGTGGGTGTCGATCTGCATCTCTTGCGTCTTTTCCAGGATCTGCCGAAGTGTAAATATTTGGTCCATTGTGGACTTTCCTGGCCTGAAACCGCATTGACAAGGACCTATCAGGTTGTTGACAAAAGGTCTCAGGCGTTCACACAAAACGGCAGAGAGTATCTTGTACGCGATGTTAAGGAGGCTAATCCCTCGATAGTTGGCGCAGTCAAAGGGGTCTCCTTTCTTGTGGACCGGACAACCACTCCACTACCCAGTACCAACTGGGTAGACAATTAACAAAGTATGGCAATTGGAGAAGCTAATGAAATTGCTGCATATTTTCACGAATGCCTAGCTGCCATCAAGACCCTGGGACTAATTGAACTCCGTGTAGCTGTCGATCATATCTAGAAAGAGAATGCGAACAGTTCAACATCCACCTACGTGGGGTACAGGAGCATATAGACGTTTTAGGAAACTGTGACGCTGGTGGTCTGGTCGAAGATTTCACTAAAACTAAAATATTAGACCTAGCTCCGTACAAATTTGCTGATAGATCCCTATAAATAGCAGGGTTACCACCTTCCATGCCGATCGCTGCAGGTAGGCTGATCTTCTCAAGATTCACACAATAAGAACCACCAATGACAAATTATCTAGAAGACACCATCTGCCTTGAAACAAAAAATTCGGCCATATGTTCACTCAGTCTACTTAGACTCAGCAAACACTCATTAAGGACTCTCATAGAAGTCATAACCGGGCACTGTGCAGGATGGGTGCCCTATATAATGTTTTTAGCAGAAGCTGCATGGATGAAGAGTAGGGAGAAACTCTGCTCCTGCAGCGCTCTGGCTAGTCGTATGTTCCTACACCGAGGCCTACTACTTCATCGGCCTCAATGAGATAAGCACCGTCAGCATAGGCGAGCTAAATCGCTTCACTATAAACACCAACTGGTTCCAGTGTTAGGAGAAGTCAATCCACGTGGTATCACAATCGGCCAACTCTGCCCTAAGTGTGACGGTACAACGCCTGGAAAATGGGAAAAAGTGTCGGAGAATATGACCTGGCATGATTAACTGTGGAAAAATCGCCTAAATCTGGTGTATGGTGCCAAATCATCGACCTAGTTGACCACTAACGCTCTTCGTGCATATATAAGGAATGATAGAACGCTACTTTCGATGAATGAAACATGCTTCTACGACCACTGGCAGATGAAAAAGAGTGTCAGGGAATGTCACCTGAGACGATTAAGTGACTGCCCTAAGCTGTCAGCCACTATAACCTAACCTAACCTACGTTGTTTAGTTTGGTGAGGTTACTGAAGTGATAGGCTTCTAGAAGTCTGTACCTGCGGGATGAGAGAGCGCTACAATTGCATAGGAGGTGTGCAATGGTTTCTTTGCCCATCCTCGTCTCTGCAGCTTCTGTAGATGTCGTTATAAGGAAGACTTATCCTAGAAGCGTGGGTATTAATGGAGCAGTGCTGCTCTTTTAACGCAAATGACGATTCTAAGATAAGGTCTTCTTATGTTGATCAATTTGAGTGATCTTTTGGGATGGATTCTAGGCCACAGTTGTTTGGTTATGAGGCATCCTGTGGCAGTTGATAATCAATGATTTCCTTGGGCAAGCCTGTCCAGCTTCAGCAGACAGTAACAATATTTATGAAGGAGTGTCACCATCGGGAAAGAGTGCAGAGTTTGTACCACTTCTAGCGAGTTGGTCAGCTTTGAAGTTGTCTGGGATGTCACAGAGTCTCGGTACCCACATAGTCCACAAGTCAACACTAACGACCCTCAGAACATAGCGGAGCCTCGGAAGCCTGAACATTTCTCTGTCGTTGTGGAAGTAACGATGATGCGCAAAGTAACGAGTCAAAATTTGGGAGACTTCGAATTTGGAGGAGCATCATGTGTGTGTCATGCGAATTTGAAGTATAACCCACGCTATGAATTGGCAGCAGTTTAGCAAGGTAGCGAGTGCATTCTGTTTTCACGGCCTCCATTGGATTTAATAAGTCAGTCTTAGTAATGGTGGCCCGTGGTCTTGTGAGTATGTGCGTCGAACCATATGCACCTTAACATCGATGTCAGAGCCTGATCCCTGGTCTGTATACGATAAAAATAATTTTCACGACACCACCTTTTTCGAGTCACTGCCAATGCTCAAAGAATATTTCCTGTCTAGAATAAGCTCCTCAAACTTGGCCGTTCGGAGTCGGCATAAAACTGTAGGCCCCTTCCACTCGTGAGAGAGCAATAGCACACTCAACACCACTGGTTGCTGAGAAGCTAGGTCCTGGCCCTCTACTGCTGTAGCCCCCCCCCCCCGTATTATATACAAGCACATGCTTACTCTTGTGAGAATTTCTCCTTGGCGTGCATATCCTTGCATAACGATCCAAAGCTTGTCCCTTCAACTAGTTTATAAAGGGATTTTAGACTTTGCCATGACTCTGTACAAAGTTCAGCACTGTCGCTTGCAATGACGAAGAAAATATGAAAAAAGAAATAAATTGGATAGGTTTACCCACTTTAGCCGGGCAGTGGCTAATGAACGTGTGTCTGTTTGAAAGCGATGGACTGTGCATTTGCGACGGTCGTTTAATGTGAGACCTGAACTAAGACATCTGAGCTAAGAAATAGATAAAAAATCAGAACGCCTTTGCTACCTTGGCACATGGCCTTCACCGAGTCAGTGATGGCGAACGGTCCAGTGTCCTTCAAAGCGCAGTTTTAGACCGACTGCATTCGTATGGTACGTTGATGAAGTTATGATCTTAACTCACTTAGATCTTCACTGTTCCAAAATTCAGTCAGACCCATGTTGTGACGTTTTAGTAGGCCTTCCAGACCTACAAGAGGTTTCCCAGAAACGTCAAATGTGCAGGGCCAAGACACAGCATGGGCATAAGGTATGAAGGAAAGACCGAACAAGAGGCATATTGCTTTTAAATATGGAGGAACGTAGTCAGTAAGCAAAACTGACAAAAAATAATGATCGCTTCTCGCTCAAAGTCAGATACGACATTCGTTGTTGACCCAATGTCCGACTAAACCATGGACTTCTCGATTTGCACAGAGCTTCGTTTTTTCTTATGGAACTTAGCGTCTTGCTTGTGTAAAGGGAATCTGCTTGCGCTTGACTGTTTCCTTAGACGTGAGTATGCCTCTGTACCAACCATGTGGTTACCTTGTCCACCAAGAACATCTCTCAGACTCTTTGTCTTTGCAGCCCCCGTTCAGTGTTGAAGTCATAATGAGGCATTGACTTTGTTTGTCGCTTGGGTACAGAAAAATGGACTTATTTGTTCGTCGGCTGGATTGTAGTGTTTCTCAGTACCTACTCATACTAGTCCCTTCGACTTGAAAAAACGGCTACCGGGGATTTTACAAAGAGCAGTGTGTACGGCCCGGTTGGATGGAGGTTGTAGATATGTCTGTCTCTTGTGCTATGTTGCTGTCCACGTTGCCGATATGGACACTTGTCTGCTTGGTTGACGAACCCAAAAAACTACCATGAGTCTGAGAGGTGATAAGGTAGCTTGGCCTTGATGACGGGAAGCAGAGTGCCAAGGGCCGTCACCGATGGAAGGCAGCAATTGCTCAGGCTCGGATTCTGCGTGGGGTCATTCGTGAGTAAGTAAGTTGCCTCTGTACCGAATGCAGTGTTAAACTACACAAAGAATCATAATTTTCAGGGATTTTCAGAGCACGGACCACTATAACGATGCCGAAATTCCCAGGCCACTCGATCCTCCGTCATCGACTCGAACTCCTGAAGAGCTGTGCCCAAGCGCAACCAGGCAACTTGTTCCGACTTGATCTAGTCACCTCGTCCCCGGACGGATCGGTACGATAGTGTATCGCAAGAGTATTCAAGGCACGCCTCAGCAGTCGCGATGACGGAGAGCATTTGTACCACTTGGCCTTTGAGGAAGCAGCGGAGTTCCTTGGCAACTTACATCATGGCGATTAACTCCCACAACTCCATCAAGACACCTCATCACGGCGGCTTGTATTCGTGCTTCTTAGTCTTCCGGTCATCACGCAAACTATATGCCATCACATCAACCATTTCTCAGCAGCTGTTTGAAGAAAAAAAATCCAAAATTTCCCAAAAATCCCACACCAACACGAAATCAAAAGACAAAGAATCATAAACTGATAATTTAGCCTTGGAAACACTCCCACCACCACCACCCGTATCCACTTCAAAGTCGACTTCACAAAAACCAAAAAAACAAATGTCCGCCTGCCAGCCAACATCCTGTGCGTAGTTGAGCCAAATTCAGTTGAAAGTGACAGCTTTTCCTCCCGAAAATACATTCCAGTCTGACACATCTTGTTTCCTCTAACAAATGGCCTGCCAAAATGCCCAACATCCGTTGAATTAAATACCAACCAAATACTGATTCCATAATTCAAAAATATTCAAAAAGCACACAAACAACGAACGAAATCCCCGTCTAATCGGAAGATACATTCATATATGCTGTATGCCTCCCACTCTCGGTTGATTTACTCCCCGGACTCGAAGCGCTCTTCCCCCTCCGGCCGTGCCCTGCGATGCCTTGTCACAGCACACGAGTGAGAAAGCAAAAAAAAAAAAGGAAACAAAAATGAAGCCACTTTTAACTTGAGGGCAATAAACAAATAAAGAATGCACCCCCTGCCACATAACAAAATATCTCATCTCATCCTTCCAAGAAGCGATTGAAACAAAATGAATGATTACCAACCCCCGCCGCCGCCGCCATCGCCTCGGCCACCCCCCGGCGATCGAGTCGACTCAAAGACTCACAGACAGCTCTGATAGCCGCGCCGCGCCGCGACTATTGGAAAGGGAAGTGCGAACGCGGAGGGCGGTGGGGGCCACGACAAAATGAGAATTTAATGGACTTGATTACTGATGGGCAATAAATTTTCCTCAAATCAAAAATACACAAAAAAAAAAACGACGACGACGACGAAATGAGAGCGGAGGAGCTCGAGATATTCCCGAAGAAACAACAAAACAGACTCCAATCAAACACTCACAACAAACAGATACAAATCGCGCGCTCCACATATTGTCATCATATCCACAAAACACCACTAGCAGCAGCAGCAGCACCACCACCACCAGCATCTCCGCCAGCGCGTCAGCACCGCCATGGCCATCGGTTCCTCCATCAAGTGTTTATTCGCTGCTCTCCCTTCCTCGAGTTTTCTTCGGATTCTTTTTTTAATTTGTATTCTTCAGATACATTCTGACATCGGATGGATTTATGGCCGAAAGATTTATTGGACTCAATGGCAGATGATGATGATGACGACGATGGGGCGGTGGCGGTGGCGATGGTGTTGCTGATGGCACGATGATGATGATGTGGCATCGTCCTCTTCGGTGTAACCACTTCCATCTATCGGATCGCAGCAAGTATCTGAGCATACATTTCTCATAATTGGTTGGTGAGCATTTTATCTTTTTTTTTTCGTCAGTCTTGCGCGCACATATTGCCACACCAAGTGACAAAACGCATTTCGATGTAAGATGCGCGCGAAAAGATGCTGAATTCTCACATGCGCTGTGGATGGTGGTGTTCCTCGTTCGTGTGTTTTTCGTTTTTTTGCTCATCGTTGTTTGTCGACCTCGTTGTTGGGTTTGTTTTGCTGTGCTCGTGGGGGTACACGACAATCAGCAGACAAATTATACAACTAGGTAACAGTGTGTGCGCCAAGAGGGAACAAGGAACTTGATGCGGAAATTGGTGCCTCATTAAGGGGTGGAAAGAGGGGAGTTAGAGGGGGATTTTAAGGACATCAAGAACGAACTGTAGCACGAGTCGGGTCGGTTCTTAAAAAAAGAAGACTGTAGTTGAGTGTGGTGGCCGTTGGCGTTGTGGGTATGTGCGTCGACTTCAACGTTTGAACCACGACTGGTCTATACGACAAGAAAACAATTTTGTGATGGCCACACCTCCCTCGGGTCACAAACAATGCTCAAAGAGTAGTTCTGTCTAGAAAAAGCTTCTCAAACTTGACCGTTCGGAGTTGGCATACAACTGTAGGTCCCATTCACTCGTGCGAGAACAATAGCACGCACAACACGAGTGGTTATTGAGAAGCTAGGAACTGACCCTCTACGGGCTGTAGATCTGGTCTACGGAATAAATTCTCCTGAAGATCCCCTCACGCTCTCTTGCACAACAGACTGTCCACACCTTCAACGTCGTCGCAGGACAAGGAAGAACCTCATTTCGCTCCGTCGCCATAGGAGGAGGGAGAAAAAATTCTGTTGTGGAACCATGTCAAAAAGGCGAGACCCCCTCACTTGCACACCCGACTGTTCACACCTTCAACGTCGTCGCAGGACAAGGAAGAACCTAACGGCTTCTCTGTCGTGATGGGAGGAAGGAGACTAAGGACTTCATGTGAAAAAAGCTAGACCCCCTCACTTGCACCCAATACTGTTCACACCGTCAACATCCTCATATGAGAAGGGAGAACCCAATGCCCTCTCCCTCGCCATAGGAGGAGGGAGACAGAATTCTTTTGTGGAACCATGTCAAAAAGGCAAGACCACCTCCCTTGCACACCCGACTGTTCACACCTTCGTCTATGCCGCCGAAGGAGAAGGGAGAGCCCAATGCTTTTGTAGAACCATCCAAGCGCTCACGATCTGCATCTTGTCATAATCCTGTCAGTTGAAATTATGATGAGGTCGAGGTCCACTACACACACTCACACAGGCATCGCGATGCAGCCCCCAAACATGATGAATGCAGCATCGCGCTCGCAAATTATAGTCGTCGCCTGGCACTTGCCATGATCGTCGTGCCTATCCGCGTTGTTGTCGTCGTCAAGACATGATCATCAGCGATCGTGATGATCATCATCATCCTCGTCGTCGTCGTCGCACAGTGGCTGCACTCTCGCTCTCTCTCTGGGTGTACTGTACGGCCCACTCTAATAATTGCTTATGACAGCTGTTCGAGGATAATTAGAGATTAATTGTTCTCCTCATCTCCCGGCGCAGAGATCCACATACGCCACTTATGCAGGCGACTAGCTACCGAACTCCGGACACGCTGTCAGCCAGTCTCAATTCGCCATTAATGCCAAAGTGAATAAAACTTTTATCATTTCCCAGAATATGTGGCTTTTTTCGCGTATTTATTGTCATCGGAGGGCCTGACGACGATGGAGGCAGACAGAATGCGGGCAAGACTCGATGACGGCGCTGGGGCTGCTAAAGATGGTGGTGGGTGGTGGGCTGGTGTGCACTCGGCGGAATGGGCGTGGTGGCATTAATAGATACGAAGCGATTTTAATGAAGTCGAAAACGCAGAAAAACGAGGACTCGCTGTGTTCGGATGCTTCACGGTTCGGTGATTTGTTGTGATTTGAAGGGTTTTTGACTCGGTCTTTTTGCCGCGGTATTTGATGAGCCACGACACTTGCGTGGGCACTGAGCACTGAGCACTGAGCTATTATTGAGGATTAATTATTCGATACAAAGTAACCACGACGACGACGGTTGGTGTTTGTGGAAATTAGTTTTGCGACTACTCGAGGGAATCGAGTTGCACGTTGTGCCGCGTCTGTGTGGTCTGCGGGACGGATGGCTGACGGATGCTGAGGAGATTATGTTGTGAGATATGAGGGCAAGTGGCCAGCGAGATGAAGTTGCTGCAAGTGGACAGGAAGCGCGCAATGAATTGGGAGTGGTTCGGTGAATTTTGAGGCGATGGGGGTACTTTCAGAAATGATGCCTCTTATGACAGCCAGCGACCTGATTAAGGCTTGATTCTTGGTTGCCTTGAGCACATCAGTGGTTAGTTGAAAGGAACTGAGAACACCAACTGGAAGGTCAAAGAAAATGCCCATAAACTGATAATTACACTTTAGGCCCGTTTTATTAGCTAATCGACTAAAATAATGGCGAATTATGGATCGCTGTGACCCGAATAGCCACTTCGTTCAGTTTAGTTAAGTTTCGTTAAGTTTCGTCAAGTTTCGATAATTGTAGCAACTAAGGTACTTTCAGGAATGGTGCCTCTCTTGACAGCCAGAGACCTGATTAAGGCTTGACTCATGGTTGCCGTGAGCACATCAGTGGTGGGTTTCATGGGGCTGAGAACATCAACTGAGAGGTCTAAGGAAATGCCCATAAGCTGATGGCCACACTTTAGGCCCGTTTTTTAACTAATCGACTAAGAGAATGGTGACTTGTGGCTAGTTACCTCAATCAAGCATTCGTGGATACATAAATGATACAATGAGACCAGAATAACCACTTCGTAAAGTTTCGTTAAGTTTCGTCAAGTTTCAAAAATTGTGGCGTTTGAGGTACTTTCAGAAATGATGCCTCATACGACAGCCAGCGACCTGATTACAAGGAAGCGCCATTAGCGCAGCGCATCGCCTTCAAAATTCCTACAGCAAAACGTCACAAGCAGCAAAACCCAGGCGCCACGAAGCAAACCGGAAAGCACCAAGAGAGACGATATCATAATTAATTAACCACCGTCGTGACATGCATCACTGTCAGTTATCAATGCGATCGCATCTGGACTGACTGACTGGCGCACAACCCGTTCCCCCCTCCCTCTCGACCCACAATCAATTTGCATCTCCTCATCATCCTAGATGCAGATCATGATCGAATCGAATACCCCAGCGCAATATCGCATCAATCATCTGCCGCCCGCCCCTGTCCCCGCGACAGGCAGCAACAGCCACCTCATTTTCCCCACATTCAACCGCTCTTACGCACTAACAAGTTCTAAATAGTCTGCGGCTTAAGTCACAACGTCTCATCTGCGTCCGTTCGGTGACCAGCGTCGCGATGTATTCATAATCGATCGGACAACTTCAGCGAAATTCCGAATAATGATTGATCCCGAGAAAGAGAGAGGATCAGCAGCGGCAGCAGCAGTGCCGGGACTCAAATTACCGCCCGACCTTGGGATTTATAATACCCCACCGATGTTGATTGATCAGCGCTTGGCGCGTCTCACAAGCAAATTGCAACGACACTTGTCCCGGCCGAGCGCAACTCACGAGGCCCGAGATTGATGGCATCCCAAAATGAAGGACTTCCACACGCACGCACACACTCACACACTCGCCATCCCGTCGTCTGATCGTCTCTGGCCGGCGAAGTGCGGATTATAATCACAAATCGGATGAAAACCAAGAGTGCCTTGGTCGACGCCGCGGGACGCGGGCAACGTCACTTTGATGGACTAAGACCACGATTTGGTCGGCGGCGGCGGCGGCGTCGGCTGTTGCGGTGGCGGCACAGTAACCGTCACTTGTCATGCATGTATCAATGTCAAAATCAACCGCGGCAGCATCCTCATCATCCGCATGATCAGTGGGGAATAACCGTCACCAGGACGGTACACTCACGGTGATGATGATGAAAGATTTGCTCGTCCGTCTGTGCGCGGATTGAAGTGAAACACAACAGCGCACAAGGTTGCGAATCTCAAGCGACCGAGCATATCCTGCTCCCAGGTCGCTCCCTGGACTTAATCCAATTTTGAGTTTAGTGTCAGCTCGAGTGGAACACTGCCGAGCCGAGGGAATTAAATGGACAAAAATTGCTGGCACAACAGCAGAAAAGCTTCACCTTCCGTCTTCGTTCGGCATTCCGCCACCGTCACCGTCAGCACCCAGCACCCGGCACCAGCGTTCGCATGCGAGAGATAACACACTGAGAAGAAGCCGACGTCATTTGATATCAAGGAGACAAGTAAATGAAGTGATCCTGACAGATTTGCTGTTTGGATCAAATTATTATACTACCTGCGATGCGTTGTTGAACGCTGAGCGCTGGACGTCTCCGGCGCAGATGGATGGATGTGGAATGAGGTAGGATTGACTTTGTAGCTTTGGGAGAGTCTGCTTTGTTCTTTTTGTTTTGTATGCCCCGAGAGATGATGGGGTTTTTCAGTGGAAGAGGTATGTTTGCTTGTTGTGAGGGCTTGTGTGAGAGCTGTAGGGTAAGTGCGCAGAGGTTTGTTTTGCGTGCGGGCAGACAAGGAGTGTGCGATGAGACGAGTGTGTGACGATCTGCAGAAGAGATGCGTTTGCTTCTTCGTTGCTTGAGCACATTAATGATGAGTTGAGAGGAACAGGGAACACCAACTGAAGAGCCTAATCAGATCCCCATTAACTGATGATTTCACTTTAGGCTTGTTTTATTAGCTAATGGACTAAATAAATGACCAATTTTGGAGAGCTAACTCAAATAAGCATTCATGGACACATAAATGATACAGTGTAACCCGGATAGCCACTTCGTTCAGTTTCGTTAAGTTTCGTCAAGTTTCGTTAAGTTATGCTTTCGTGGCAGTGCAATTAGTCCATCTCTACGAGCCTACATAATCCGCTTCGGCCGGTCTGATTGAGCTTCGTCAAGATTCGTTAAGTTCTGCTTTTATGGCAGAGACTTCATTCCCTCCCTATGAACATAAATGATCGACTTCCCTCGGTTTGATTAGGCTTCGTCAATTTGCGTTAAGTTTTCCTTTTGTGGCAGCAACATTATTCCCTCTCTATAAACATAAATAATCGACTTCCCTCGGTTTGATTGAGCATCGTCAAGTTTCGTTAAATTCGGCTCTTTTGGGAACAACATCATGGGCGTAAATGATCCACAAGACAATGTCGGCAAATTGAGGTTCATGTTTCGTTCAATTTTTGCAGCCCAAAACGGTGGTAATCTTAGTCCCACGTCCGCTTGCCATCAACTACTTTGGACTCATCGACGTAAATTGACAGAGGATTGTAGGTTTAAGCCCGCTCATCGCCACCACTCTCCAGTTGCAACGCTGGAAGGCCGCCACAACAATGCCTTCTTCTTTGGCTGGCGATTCAGTCCTGGGGGATTTTGGGGCCACCAAGTACTTATCCAAAACTATTCTCATTCACTTCTGTGGTTCACCCAACGCGACCAAACATCTCCCGCAGCACCCTATGGCCGCTGTCGCGGTTGTCGGTCGCTCCGCAGCATTCTTACCACTAAACACGCGTAACCGATGAGTGTCGATGTCAATCAAATGGAATCAACGGCGACCGCGACTGAGTGACAGTCCAAACCGACTCGTGATTGGCATCATCGTTTCACTGTCAAATTGCAAATTCCCCCTGACGGGCCGGACTGTCTGAGCGCATTCCGATAAATTCCACAACACCGGCATGAGAGAGTGCAGGAAAATTCGCTCCGCTCACCGGATATGGGTCAAGTGAGCGGCATTCCGCACGAGAGCACCATCACCCGCATCATCATCACCATCATCGTGACCATCACTAGCAGCGTCACGGCAGGAGTTATGTTGCCAAGGAATTTCAAGCGAAGAAAAAAAAAATTAGAAATCTCAACCCTTTGTATGCAACCAACAGCGAACCACGCCACCCCCGTCACGCCAGCAGCAGCACTTGAACCCCGTGTGGAACTATAAAAGTGTTTTATGGACCCTGAGACAAGGACAAGAAATAATGGCGGCTAACGACGAAGATTTAAGGGTCTCCCCTTCCACCACTCACACCCCGGGGTGGAGAAAAACGAATTCTCGAGTGCAACTCATTGGCTCCATTCACGGGGAAAAAGAAAAGACGACGCAAGACGAATTCCTTGCGGCGCGATATCAAACAAAAACGAGATGGTGCCTAGAAGCTCCTCCGCCCATCACCGTCCCATCATCCTCGTTCAACAAACTCACACCCACTCGCGTATAAACATCATTCAAGCCCCGACCGCCCGCAGATCGTTTTGCAACAGCAGCAGCAGCAGCAGTGGCAGCAGCGGCAACGGTGGCAGCATCTCTTCTTTCTAAGATGTTGAACGGCAAGTGACAGAGCGAGCACAGCACTGTTGCCCAGCCCAGCCCAGCCAAGGGGTTGCAAACGGGCGCACGGTGGTGGCGGTGCAGGGCTGGAAAAATCGCGCCATATATTTTCGTCGGTCTGACATTAACTGCTATCACGGAGAGTCCTATGGACGATTTATTGACAATGCTGAAATGTGCAATTGGCGGGTGGAAGAAGAGATTAGAATTTCTTCTCCTCTGCTCGTGTTTTTTTTTTTTTTTTTTTTTTATCTTCACCCTGTCTCTGGGGGCTGGGGTTGCGAGGTGGTTCCTTTTTTCACTCATTTTTTGTGTGTGTGTGCTCTTAACCCCTGCGGGGCTTTATAAAGCGAAGCGAGGTCGTCTCGATGATTCATGCGCGTCTTCTTCACCGTTGAGCGAAAATATTTCCACCTCCAGCCACCCCGCGGCGCGGTCCATTCACTGCCATCGGTATGGCAGATTATGCCACCGATGCGCCCTTGGCATATTTTAATTGCCTAATTTTGTGGATTGAACGGCGGTGGGGTGGTTCTGCTGCGAGTGATGCAGGCAAGGAACCAATTTTGAGGCTGAACGTGGCGCGGCGCTAAATGAAAATCTTCATCTGTCTTGCCGGGCGAATTTATTGAGATGGATAAGTTAATGTTTTGGAAGGAAATTAATGAAAACGGTTCGAGGGTGACTGCGGGGGTTGGTGTATGCCAAATGGGTGACAGTTATTTTTTCTTTGTGTTTTCGTTTTTTTTTTTTTTTTGTCCATTTTGTGGTAGTAAATAATCTCGGTGCACCCCACTAGGGGGTGGAAGGTTTATTAAACGCCGTCGAGAGGGTGGGTGGAGGCTATGCTCTCTGTTTGGCTTTACAGACTGAGAAAAGGGAGAAGGAGCGATGAGCTAGAGGCTAGAAGGGATTAGATTGAGTGAGTTCGTGCTGCGTCAGCAAAGAAGACAAGTTCGCACTTTCATATGAGTGCAACGCCTTGAAGAGCTTCAAATTTTTATGAGTGGCTCTAACACATTTAGCGCCCAATCATGAAAGTTGGCCCCTCAGTGGAATTGAGCCTAGGACTGGAGGAACCGAAGCACTTGGAACGACTCCACGGTGAACTTACAGACGTTGATAATTTATTAGAAACGATGACGACGCCGTATTTTTGCGTGAACTAATATTCCGATTACTGTTGACAAAATAACCAGAACCAAAGCTGCGTCTATGGAGGGAGGAAGGGCATGGGAGTGTGCATCCAGGGCAAAGTTGTTGATTGCTCTCAACCTGGGGAGATGCCAGCAACGATCCCTGTAAATACACAGGTCAAGTTGACATACAGCCTCCCCGCGGCGCCCTCTGGATGAACTCTAATGCAGGCGCTTTGAGGTGCACCAATGTATGCAGCGACCCCTTGTCCGGGGGTTTAAACCAGGACCCGGTCCTCCAGGTTCGGGGGTTTCGCGTGGGATGAACTTCCCCACCGTGTGAAATATACTCTAGTTTAGAGACGGCCTCGGATACGGATGGACAACGAAACAAGGACAACGATTTTCGATTGTGCACGTGGAATGTGAGGTCGCATAACAGACCACGTGCAGCCGATGAACTTGCGGAGGCCTGAAGCCTATAAGGCTGACATCACCGCCATCCAGGAGTTTCGATGGGATGGGTTGGGCAAAACGAGGATGAAAAACTGCGACATATATGACGGCGATTGCTACAAAGAGCAAAGGCAGCGCTTGTTTGAATGCGGTTTTATTGTTCGAGGCAGACTTAGGCAAGAAGTCTTAAGCTTTAGGTACATAAGCGAACGCCTCACAACAATCCGCATCACGGCAACATTTGGCAATGAATGTGAGCTTGGTCATTCTCCAGAAAGACCAAGCTCTCATTAAATAAGACCTTCGATCATCCCTTTCCTGCTGTATGGCGCGGAAGCTTGGACTATCTCAAGAGCGGACGAAGACGCACTTGGTCTCTTCGAGAGAAAAGTTCTGCGTTCAATCTTTGGTCTTGTTTGCGTTGAAGGTTCTTGGAGAAGAAGATTCAACCACGAACTGTACGGGCTGTACAGCGACATGAGTCTAGTCAGGCGTCTACGGATTCAACGCCTAAGATGGCTAAGCCATGTTGAGCGCATGGACAATACTGCTCCAGCGCGAAGAGTCTTCGACTCCGAACCAGTGGTACAACGCAATAGAGGACGACCACGAACCTGATGGCGCACTCAAGTGGAGAAGGACCTCAACCAACTTGGAGTGGACAATTGGAGGCAGCTGGCTAAAGAACGTGCCAGTTGGAGAGGGTTGTTGACCGAGGCCCAGGTTCACCCCGGACTGTAGCGCCACAAGAAGAAGAAGAAGAAGCTGCTTCTACCGCAAATGAATGGAAATGAACAACAGAGTGATGAAACGCAGATGAATAGGATCAGCCTGACAGGTAGAAGGCATGTCCGACGACCAAGCGGCAAAGATCTCCACCCTGGGTACACCTCTCCGGTTGTTAAGCACGGCGACGTTTCTGTTTTTATGTGGGGACGTTTTATACATAATATGTCGATTATTTGGCCATTTCGGCAAGGCAATGATCCTAAACATACCGCAAAGCTTCCAAAGCCATGGGTGGACTATCCAAACCTTAAGAGTGATGTTAAGAGTGATGTTAAAAATGCCGTCAGTATCTACTCAATTTCCAGTTTGGACGTATTGTACGAAAATATTAAAGATGTGTGGTATGCGATTCCAGTGGAGAGATAGTAAAAATGCGGGTGGCGCTACAGCCCATAGAGGACCAGAGTCTAGCTTCACAGCAACCACTCGTATTGTGCTTACTATTGTTCTTTTACAAATGGAAGGGATCTACAGTTTTATGCCGACTTCGAATGGCCAAGTTTGAGAAGCTTTTTCTAGACAGAAGTGCTCACTCAGCATGAGGTAGGGCCGTGAAAATGATGTTTGTCGCACAGACTAGTTATCGAACCTACGATGTCGATGTTGGGGTCGACACACATACACAAAAAGCAGCGGGCCATCACAGTGGAGAGTGTCGAGGCCTAAGTAGATTGATGCAGAATCGTTGCGGAGCTATTTTGAAGCCAATGAGTCTTCCAATTAAGTACTAGTCTGGTAAGTACTAGTAAGACAATATGTACCTAAGTTAGCTTTGACAATTGTTGAGACTGTCTTACGGTTTTGCTATTTTTTTTCAGCGAGCTTCAGAGCAAAAACATTTCTAAAAACGTATTTTCAAAAAATTAATGTCACTTTAAGTAGCAATGACCAATAAATTATCAAATTGTTCCTCCATTTGGAGCATGTCTTCAGTGACGACGAATATCCTTCTTGGTTGATGGAGTACGTTAATGAACATAAGACTGTCACAATGACGCAATGAGCAGACAATAAACGCGCTGTCAATGCACCCGGTCCGACAGCTTAATTTCCTAGACTGGTCGCAAAGTAAGCGAATCATTAGACCAATGAAATTAAATGCGTTCATTGAGCAATTTAGCCATCGCTCCATGCATTAAACATCTTCGTACATAGACTTATTTTTCATAGACACACGCGTCATTTCCAGTCATATAAGGCAAAATTACTCCAGCGAGACACCAGCCAATACGGATCCAAAATTACTCAAACTTTGCTCTTCACTTAAGGTACACAGGTACACTATAGCCACTGGTGGACCTGGGCCTCAACCAACGAGCATCTCCAGCCAGCTAGACTGCCTCCTGTTCTGCTCGCCAAGTTGGATGAGATTACTTTCCACTTGCGTGCGCTGTCTGAGCCGCGGTAGTTCTCTGCTGCGCCGTCCCTCATGTTTGGATTCGAAGACTTTCTGGGTAGGAACATTGGTTTTCAGCAGCTGTACATGACGTAGCCATCTTAATCGTTGGATCTTCACTCTGTCTATGAAGCTGAACAGCTCGTCCACCTCTTCGTTGTATCTGCTCCTCCATCTATGCAGACGGGACCGAAAATAACAGGAAGAATTTTCCTCCCGAAGCAACCAAGTGGGCATTCGTTCGTTGTTGACAAAGTTCATGCCTCTGCGCCTTATAGCAGGACAGGAACGATTAAGGTCTTATAGAGGATCACTTTGGATGTTCGAGAGAGGGCTTTCATTCTTGCCCTGCTGCTTCTTGGCCCAAGGAAGCTACGATGGGCAACGGTTTTTCTTCAATTTTAGCACGAGTGTCGTTGTCTGAACTTATAGCGACGGTTCCCCGGTAGACAATGTCATTGACTACCCCAAATCTATGTTTGTCTACCGCGACGCTCTGCCCGATACATCGGAGTTGCGTGTCCTTTCGTGTTGACAGGATATATTTGGTCTTGCCCTCATTTGCCGCTAAGCCCATCTTCGCTTCCTCCGTCGCAATATCCCCAAAGTGCCATTGACATCATGCTGTCGGCATAACGCACTGTCAATATCGTCGGTATATGAGAAGTAGTTGCACGGATCTCTGAAAGATTGTTCTTCTGGTGTTAGCATGCGAGTTGTGAACAAGTCTTTTAAGAGTGATGTTGAAGAAGTGGCGTGACAGAGCGTAGCCTAGTCTAAGTCGTTTCGTTGGCATCAAAGGCCTTGGTTAGGTTACGTCCTCGCACGAGATGGAGCACACAAGTGGAAAAGGATATCAACCAACTTGGTGTGCGCAGCTGGCGAAAGATCGTGCTGGCTGAAGAGGCATTTTGGTTGAGGCCCAAGTCCATCCCGGACTGTAGCGCCAACCAAAGAAGAGAAAAAAGTATCAGAATGGACCAACATTGGTCTAAGTGTGCTGGCTTATTCGCTATAGCGAACTTGATGGAGCAGCGTGCTAGCGTCATAATTCACAAACGGACGGCGTTTGGTAGGTATGACAAAACCAGACATTGCTCTGTATAGCTCGTCTTTATAAATGCTGTCGTACGCGGCCTTAAAATTAATGAAGGGGACGAGAGAGCGCTAAATAGGAGATGTGCAATGGATTCTTAATTATATTCGTCGCTGCAGCTACTGCAGAAGTCGTTAAAGGTGAGACTTATCCTAGAGGCGTGGGTACCAATGGCGCAGTGCTCTGTTGTAACGCCAATGGGGATTCTAAGATTAGGTCTGCTCACGCTGATCAGTTTGAGTGATCTTTTGGGTTCCAGTCTAGGCCCGAGTTGTTTGGTTATGTGCCAGTTGACCATCTATCATTTGCTTGGCGTGTCCAGCTTCGGTAGATGTTAGCCATTGTGTCTATATTTGATCGATGGTGGATTTTCCTGGGCTAAAGCCTCACTGGTATGGAACGAGCAGGCTGTTTATGAAAGGCTTTACAACATGGCAGCTGATGTCTTCTAGGCGATGCTCAGGAGCTTAATGCCTCTATGGTCGGAGTAATCCAGAGGGTCTCCCTTTTTGTGGAGGTAAAGGCAACTACGGCCCTCCGTCTGACGAACCTCAGCCCCAGTGACTGATCACAAGTAGCAATCAACAAAATCAAGCCCAGACTCTGCTTTGACATTTCGAAAAACCCAATCATCACCACTTCATCTTCATCCACTCACAAATGACGACATCTCCGCTGTGTTACAAAAAAACTACACCCGACTTGAAGACAAATGACACCAATCACACGTTGACGGCCGACTTACCAAATCGAGTAGCGCCAAACTCGTATTCATCCGCACAGCCCGCAGCGCCCTCGTGCCCATGCCGAGGCACAAGTTCACAATAAAATCAGTTATACTCAAAATCATCACCTCGTATAAAAATTCAAATTTCCAGCGCCCAAGCCGAAGCCGAGCCAAGAGACAAAACTCGATCAACAGTTTCGCTTCGCTGGGGGCTTTTGATTAATTTGTAAAATATTTTAAAATTCCCTCCTAAGCTCGGTTCAGATGCAAATTAATAACCAACAAATTGCCAAACGAACCTAATCGATTTCTATGGTAATTTCATTGTGATTCCCAACAAAAACCCCGCCAGCGAGAGAGACGAACCCGCCACATCGCCCGTCGATACAAAGCGAGCGCTCAACAGGAAAAGAAACGAAAACACGCCGAAAACAATACGAACACGACGACAACAACGAGCAGCCTCGTCGATGGATGGGACGCGATCGATGGGAGACGCTTAGTAAAATTATTCATCTCGAACCGTAACCAGATTCTGGATCTTTGAGGTGTATCCGATGATAGATCTTAATAGGTCCGGTGAATTGAGATAAGACTCGACGACGCACACGCACACAGACCAGAAACCAAAATTTAAACCAAAAAACCCAACAAACAGACCAGGCTGTGGGCTGTGTGGCTGTCGCCCTCCGTCTGAAAGAGAAATGCTAATGCGGACGCGTTATTGTGTTCTCGAATCAAAATGATGAATACATCGGGGGGGCTTTGAATAAATTTCGGGAGGCTTCCTCGGATCGGTGGAAGACAGCGCTGTCGAAGACATCTTGTAAATGGCCCCCTAATTGGGTCTTTTGCGTGCAAATGATGATTGACCCGGAATCGTGTTCGTGTGTTGGTGGTTGCTAAAAATAGAGAGAGGGGGCGCCCATGGGTACCGTTCCGGAATGCGCTGGTTGGCGTGAATCCTTTGTTCGTGGCAGGCCGTCCGTGTATTCCTTCTCACTGCTGATGTGACTGCGCGCATATCTTAACGACGTTTTTCTTCTTTCTTTCTGTCTTTTTTTCCACACTCGGAGTAGCCACTTTGCATAAGTAAGACAAATGGCTGAGTTGTCCTCAACCTTGTCTATTGAAAGATGAGTGATTAATCGGGCAGCTGTCCGTTGGAACTGAGGTACCGTGATGGCGAGAGACAATGCTGTCGTTAAGTGAGGTGGTAGGTTGAGAGTTAACACAATTCATGCGTCGAGCGTGCTAATTTGAACGGGAGAGGGACCGATCTGAGGAGGATGGCAGGAGGATCAGATTTCGACTTTCATTTGATATGACATGCTGTGGAGGTAAGGCTAGCTGACTGCTGTGCAAGGTGACAGCACACTTAGACCAGCATAGGCTCATTGTGCCACCATGCGGATCTGCCTATCTGTTCCACCAACCATTTGGAGACTTTTACAAAGCGAAGGAGACGAACGACTTTTTCGTTGCTTAGTTCCGTCAGGTTACTTAAATGATAGGCTTCTAGAAGTCTGTACCTGCGGGATGAGAGAGTACTACAATTGCATAGGAGGTGTGCAAAGGTTTCTTAATCATCCTCGTTTCTGCAAGTTCTGCATATGTCGTTATAAGGGAGACCTCTTCTAGACGCGTGGGTACCAATGAAGCACTGCTCTCTTATAGCGCCAAAGAGGATTCTAAGATTGGGTCTGCTCAGGGTTATCAGTTTGAGTGATCTTTGGGGATCCAGTCTAGGCCTGAGTTGTTTGGCTCTGAGGCATCCTGTGCCAGATGACTATCTATGATTTGCTTGGGCAAGCGTGTCCACCTTCAGTAGATGTTTTACAGTAGCAAGATGCATCGAAGGCATGTTGCCATCGGGAAAGAGTGCAGAGTTTGTACCATTTCTAGCGAGTTCGTCAACTTCACGATTCGCTGAGATGTCACACTGTCTCGGCACCCACAAGTAGGATAGTAAAATATTTGGCCATCCCCCATAGCCGGCAAGTACGAGAGGTCTCGGGGTTTCATGTAACTGAGCTCAGAGACTTGATTGCTGCTGGCTGTCGAAACAGATGACAATATGTGTTCTTGCTACCATTGATTTTTAGACATGACAGAACTTCCTTTATAGCCATACTTTCAGCTTGGAAAATGCTTCAATGGTTTGGTAATCCGCAAGACAGCTGGATGTTCAGGGCCTTGGAATAGACCCCAGTACCCACACCCGCATTCACGATCGCTCCATCTGTGCAGATTCGCAATGGAGCCTCCAGCGTCTGATTTACAAAGTCCCAGTAAGAACTTTGGAGGCTGGGTGAGATATTCTTGTCGAAGAGGAAAGTGTCTAAAGGTATAGAGTTATACCTTCAAAGGTTCGTAGACCGTCCAGATCTTAGTTCTTTCCAGAGACGAAGCGATGTCTGATCGCCGTGTTAGCTGCTTGCTGTCTGCCAACTAGATTATTAGGTGGATGGTTGAGGAGTACATTCAAAGCAACAGAGGGAGGGGTTCGTAGTGCTCCCCAATGCATACGCAGGTCACCATGGGTCCTTTCGAGTGGTGGGTGCGGTAGAGATTACTTAGACTTTCCCAGAGCCCCTAGGCATTCCTTGAGCTTTCTATACAGTGGCTATGGACATTCCTCGAGTCCTTACAGATCGGATTCCAACAATGTCCATTTCACTGAAGATCACGGTACAGCCCAGGTGTTATGTCAGTTTTCACACTGAAGACGGGTACCGAGCGGAGAACGGTGGACTCAGACCGAAGAAATGACATTCGGTTTAAGGGCATTTTGTTGATCAGTAAACCGTTCTTAAAAAGTGTTTGGGGCGCTCTGAGTAGTATCTTTGATAAGAATGAGCCACTCTTGGTTTAAGTCCGCTTTAGTCCATTTTGGAAGTTCAGCACAGGCTGAAAAAATTCGATGAAGCAACAGTGCCTCTAAAAGTTGGCATTTTCGACAGACGGCCATTGACGACGACATCTGAGCAGGAAGCCCAGTTAGACTCCAAGAGATAACAGAGAACACTCAGATTTTCTAAAACCGATATTGTTCAATAATAAAGACTTCAGTTCGAATAAGTCGGTGCTGTGCTCGTCCTCGTGAATAGTTCAATCGAGGGTGCACTCAAACGCCAATCCAACACAGCACCGAGTTACCCTTGAATCCTTTATTTACTCAAACAAGGATGGATGCCACACAGAGACGGGTTTGTCTCACTTCCCACTATCCATCCGCTGATCGTAGATAAGAACAACGAAAGGCAACAGTGAATGCAAATAATATTCATGATCCCTTTTTAAGTAGAAACTCCATCCAACGGGTGGCACAAGATGCCGAGGTTGATGGGGGTTTAGCCCGTACACCAAGAACTCGAGGCATCTGTCGAGATAGACGAAGTCTCCGATTATATAGGGACTGCTTCGAGGCATCCCATCTAAGCAGTTTTCTTGACATTTTCTCCGACTTCACAGAGGTTTCAGAATGCGCTGGTTGGCGTGAGAACACTCAGACAGTCATGTTAGCAAAGTCATTCGTCACAATATTGTATCGTCTTAGTCCCAGTTCCAGTCCGAGCACTGCTCGTGGTGTTCCCTGTAATGGACAACGTCACATTAGGTATCAGCGACTAGGGAGTTGTGAGCAATCAGAGGACTTCATTATGACGGACAACTCACAACTTCATGCGGCACAACTGACCTTTGGTACGATGGACCTACGCGACCTTCGTTTTATGAGAAACATTATGAAACTCGCACGTACCGAGAGAGTGTGTATGATTATTTGAGGATTCAGAGGGGAACTTGCTGACAATTGGAGACCACTTTTAGTCATTACTAGAGTTGACCATTTCCGATCAATGGTGACTTCTTAGTTTTCTTTCGACGGTATGCCTGGTGGCCTAGAGCAAGCCACTAAGTTCGATTCGAAGTTCGATTCTGTCAAACTGCAACATGGTGACTTAGTCGTTGAGGTCTAGAAGAATCGTATAAACTGTCGAGATAGGAGAAGTCTCCGATTATCTAGGGACTGCTTTAAAGCTGAATGGCAGAAAGTATTGCGCTCCCAGACGGGACCATTTAAACGACGTAGCATGTTGCTCCTTCGAAGACACCGAGAACTAGCTTTAGCCTTTTGTCAGCAGGGCTATCAATTTCTTCGACAAACCGTAGAAGCAACGGTTGCAATCAGCGATTCTACTTCGGATCACCATTAGCTCGATTGTCGAGCTTACCATCCTCCCGAGATGGAATGATCGTGGCTATAAACTCCAAATTCAAGCAAACAACGACCACAAGACTACATGCGGCTCCTTAGTCTCGCACTTGTAGATCTAACTTAAGTCGGCCACAACAGCAGGCTAGTAAGACGTTAAGGGCGAGTTGGACGGACGCACAGTGGCATAAGCCTCTAGACTCCTGCTGATGGGCTAAACGGTTCAAAAACCATTTCAAGCGCTTCAATGTGAACACGCGGTCTATGAAAAAAACTCAATTTTGAACTGTCACTGTGGCAAATTGGCTTGACAGATTGACTCAATGTTCTGTTTTTCCGAAAGCTACAGACAAAATGGTTAAAATACTCCACAGCGGATATCTTCAATCTGGCTTGAGGATGTGATATGATATCGGCATATCAGAATCTAGCACCCCACAGGAAAGCACATTTGAACCAACCAAAGCCCAACGCAGCTTTCAGCCATCACTAATCGGCAGTCATTCTGACCCTCGTCTTCGTCATTACCGCAGCCATTCGATTACAGATGGTACCACCTGATCTTCTCCGGCAGACCGACGTAACCATTCATCAAGCGCTTCCGTTCGACCATCACATCAGTTGGCCGTCATCAGCTTTCGACCGTTCCGCCACACCTCCGGACTAATCAAGCGGCGTGGAGCCCGGCACCGGTGACCTCGTTTTTCCTTTCCAATCAACGTGTTCAAACCGGCGCGCATACAGTTGATTGGACGCCACACTGAATGACGGCACATCGCCATTACGATGCAGATGCAATTAATTACGGCCAGCAACTTTCTCGCCGCTGCCTCAGATGCACAACGGCCGAGTGCGTGCGTCAAGACACTTGCATTCCCAATCAGGCGACACCTAATCACCGACATTATGTGTCTTTACAGTCGTCGCAGCTCCAAATTGAAAGCTATCCGGAGTCGGTGCTCGCGCTGGAAGAAAGTGTCCGCGGCCAGCGATCCGATTGCGCAGATAAATCACAATGATTAACGACACCGAACAGCCAGTGACGTAAACTGACACGAGAAAATCTCCCAAACGGCTTCGAGAACAGTCCGGCGAGGGACATTTCAAACAAAAACATATTTAATATAATTCAACAGCAGCATTCCGGTGGGTGAACATCGATCTGTCACATTAGAATGATTTAAGGGAACTCTTGGGGAATGTGTGCGCTGCGATCGCCGCCCAAGGGGAGGTCAACAGTTTAGGGGGCTCATAAAAGTCGATGATTTACCGCGATGAGTGTGCGCAACAAATGGATCTGTGCGCCTGGGCGAAGACCTAGTGTATTTTTGTAACTTTTGGCGGTTACCGGAGCGACGTTGGCGGAGCTTGTCTTCTCGACGGAATCGCATACTAATTAGGTTTAATCGATTGGGCTGCTTGTGTGATAGAGAGAGTGAGTGAGATCGTTTGACTAATGATCGTGTTGGCGAGTCGCCAACGTATCGCGCTTGATTGTTCGGTTCTAAGTGAACGGGTATTCGGACAGGTTGAGAGATGTGCCATGGAAGTGGTCGAAGCTTACTACAGGACTGGAGGGTGGTTGTGGTCGGAAGCTAGAATGTGTGCGCTGCGACAATGTCCTTCACCGAGTTTGGATCTATGCGCCGACTGAGGGCAATTAAGATTCGGGATTCGGAGATAAACGCTATAAATGAGCAGACGCTAAGGAACGTTCAACGAGTCTCACATATTGTATTCGGGTGTTTTTTTGAAGGTCTTGCCGCGGAGAGGAATATAATTGGATCACACGGACTTACCAGTGTTACCAGGGACTCTTTAGAGTCAAAAGGACTCCTTTTCTTTAGTCTGACTCGTAGACTCATAATTTTTAGATTTTACTCATTTTTTTAAGAACAAAATATTTTCATAATTTTCCGAGGTGTGAATACGCTCTCCGAACGCTTTCTTATAAAAGGCCTGAATACTACTACTGCAGTAATGAGTACTGCAGGTCCTCTCTCAGGACCTGAACCTGCGCCCCAGACTACCTACTATCGCAGATGGCACGACTCTCAAGGATGTAGACAGACTAAGTGTTTGCTCCCAAATGTCTGTACGAAATCTGCGGCATTCTTGTTGTCCCTTTACAGAAAAGACTGTGGACGACTTACCGGGGTAATAAGGAGCCACAACATCTTTGCCAAACACTGAAGGTTGCTGCCTTGCAGTACAATGGACTAGTCTTGAGTCTGAGTGATCTAGTGTAGTATTAAAACCAGGGCCTAGCTTCTCAACATCCACTAGTGTTGTGCGTGCTATTGTTTTTTCATGAGTGGAAGGGACCTACAGTTTTATGCCGACTCCGAACGGCCAAGTTTGAGAAGCTTTTTCTAGACAGGAAATACTCTTTGAGCATTGTCAGTGACCCGAAAGAGGTGGGTCCGTGAAAATTATTTCTGTCGCTCAGAGCTGAAATCGAACCTACGACGTCGAGGTTGGAGTCGACGCACATACCCACAACGCCACGGCACCCCCTTTTTAAGCTTCTGGTACTCATAAATAATTTAACCTGTGGTAACACTGATACTTGCTTCAAATTTATGACGAGGACATCACAGTATTGAGTTGATTCTGGTACAGAGGCAACCGCGATCGTGCCTTTTAACGTCTTCAAAACTTTTAGTCTGCTTGACGATCCAGGGGGAATTTAACAGACGTCATCCAACGGGACGTGGTGGATTGGTTCATCGACTCATACGCCGGGGTTGCCACTTGACATGTCCATTGCTTGCATTTAACAAACAATCTTCCGTTTTGTTAAATGCTTCTCTTCATTCTTTCAAGACGCTGACATGCTGACATACATCAGTGTTTGGAGACAACAAACATAACTCCATGTCAGATTCAATCGAGAGTAGTTCATCTGGGTCCATCTCGAGCGAACGCGCCCCACCTCTGGACCAGTCTTTTAAAATTTACCCTTCCTAGTGCCTTCCACTAGTTGTAGTCCACATTAGAACGTCGTTACATTCCGCATGTCCGCTGCGACGAAACATGGCGATTCAAATGTGGTCTACAGGCTCTCATGGCCCCCTGTTGATTCACATAACCAGTCAGACCCACAATACTAATTGCGCTTACGACATGGTGGGCAACGCTCGAGAAACAAAAAAGGATCGCCTGTGAATGTTAAGCACAAACATTTTTCCGCGGATTTGAACACACTCTCCCCCAAGAGACTTATTAGCCAAACAAATTGCGCCCAGTACCGAGGTTAAACTGAGGGCGCTACAAAAGTCCGTTCTGGTCACTCTGTCATGTTCAATTGATTTGGATCCTTGTCATCTGCTAACTAAGCAGGTTGTCAGCAAGAACTTCTCAAGCGGTATCTCCTGCGGATCGTACTGGATGTTCGACCACCAGACGGTGGCACGATTCTTCAAAGGTGGCTGTGTCTTGGCTAATATCGAGGAGAGCTATCGCCATTTGATCTGACAACCAAGCGGCATTGCGACTAAGTCTCTAGATGCAGTCAGATTTAACTCGAAATCTAAGAAGCACTGAGCGGCTGCCGAGATGACATATAGCTTGGGAGTATTGTCTTAACCGATGGTGGAATCGACCTGGATATAGCCAACAGCATTTACAAACCAAGATCTTCGTTTGGGAGGCTATGCAAATAATGCAATAAATGCTTAAACACCAAGCTACGACTGTTCCTTTCCAACGATGAGCCCGTGCTACTGTATGGATGTGGTACCTGGAGGGTGACCACGACTATGACTAGGAAGCTGCAAGCGTTTGTCAATAGGTGCCTATACTACATCTCTACAAGAACAGCTTCAGTGAACGAACCATGAGCCTATAGGCACAACCATACGACATCAAAAGTGGTAGTGAATTGGTCACACTCTTCGAAAGGATGGCAGGTCCATACCTAACCAAGCGATGAAAGAAAACCCGCTTACTCAGGATGGCAGCATGCGCAGCGGTCATAAGAAGGAAACATGGCAACTAGAGAGCTCAGGCATTTTTCCTTTCCAGAAATCGCTCTCAAAGGCACGTAGGCATTGTATAGGCCCTCGAACCCTCAAGAGGATAGGTTAGATAAGGTTATAGAGGCTGACTGCTCAGGACAGTCACACTTAGTCCAGAGTATTCCCATTGTGATGCCACGCGGATTGACTTCTCCTAACACTGGAACCAGTTGGTGCTTCTAGTGAAGCGATTTAGCTGGCCTATGCCGGCGCTGTTTAGCTCATGGTGGTCGCTGAAGTTGTAGGCGCCTACAAGAGGATACACGAAAGAAGTAAATAAGTGCCGAGATGACCGAGTATTATAGCGTCGGTCTAATATGGTGGCCCGTGGTGTTGTGGGTATGCAATTGTACCTCGACGTCGTAGGTTCTATCCATGGTCTGGGTGACCAGAAAAAGATATATTTCACGGTCACTGACAATGCTGGTATTCCTCAACTTGGCCATTCGAAGTCCCCATACAAAGAGGATCCCTAGTGAGAGTAAGATATCACGCACAACACAATTGGTGACTTAAGCTAGAAATGGCACTCGTTCCATACTCTTGCCGCGTGGAGACTTACTAACAAATCATAGATGGATTCTGGCCCACTCTCCATGCGAGACGATCACGCAGCCAAATCAGTCCGTTTGCAGGCAAACTCTGAAAACAATAATCAGCGTCATCACTGGGCACTGCGCTTTTCGAACTCACGCCTCAAGATTGGCTCCGCCGTACAACGACCTCTGCAAACGCTGACTTTGTAAATCTTCTAGGCGCTTGCAAGGTCCCATGCCTTGCATGTTTCTCGTGTAAGATGTCTCAGTTCTTTCTTGTGTAAAAAGTCTCGGTCTCCCCTATTTCGGCAAACCAAGCAATATTAGTGTCAACCATCTCCATCACTTTGAAATGAAACATTCGCATGGTAGCACGAGGGGCCTACGCTGGCCCATTTCATACTAAACGTCATAAAATGTTTACCAACGACTCTATCAAAGGGACGGAAGCGGAACTGTTCAATCTGTTGGCAGTCAACATTTACTGGAGCCTCTCAGATATATCACAAAATGTGCAAGCTCATCTAGACGGACAAATGTGAGCATGGGCCTCAGTTGACAAGAGTGTCCAACTACCATAGAATTGCGATAGGAGCCTTCAGTTTCTGACGGAGGTCCCTTTCCGCCTGGTCCCTGGAGTCGAAGTTTTTCTTGAGCCGGAGGAATGGTGTCCATTCGTGACATATGACCAACTGAGAACTCGGAGACGAGAGTCATGTATGAGCTTGGCCAAGTCTCAGGCCCAATGCACAGCCTGCCCTAAAAAGTTCATCCTACAGTCTCCTTTCCAAAGCACCGTCTGCGCATACGACACCCAGGATGTTCGTAAGGACCACGAGACCATTGAGCCACTCACCACAATCTGATAATTGCGATCAAAGATATCGAACATGGTCGGTACAGACCATCAGAAGCCGAGCGCCAGCCATTTTCAGTGGCTTCGCTCCATGCGCTCTCAGAAGGATCAACCCAATCACTCGCAACTTCTCAAGAAATAAAAAGAAATAATTAAAAAACACCACATCAAGCTTTTGCTGTCAAAATCTCTTCGAAAACCGCAAGACAATCCGCACTCGATGCGTCATCTTGGCTCTAATTTATCGCCCAGTCGCCATTTGAATTCGCGCAATTCCTCCGCGAGAACATCAAAAATGTCTGCAAGCGAATAGGTCCCGCGGGATCCACCTCAAATCCACCCGCTGACACAGAGAACGAACTCGGCAATAACAACACTACACAGCGCCAAACAGCAACAGCAACAGCAACAGCAACAATCCAGGACCGATGATTAATGATGATGTTTGGGTGTAATTTTGCCCGAGATTGCTCCGCACGAGAGAAGCGAAGTTTGGCCCACCAAGCCGAAGAGCCAGCTAGTAACACCCCCTTAATGAAATATCACTCTAGCGAGCATAACTCTGCGGCGCGTTCCCAGGGAACGTACCACATAAGCACTGCCAGCCATAGACTTGCCGTTTATGTAACCAGCCAGCCAGCCAGCCAGCCCAACCAACCCCGGGCCAGGTTGTACCCCATGAGAGATGATGAATCCATCCCGACGAGCGACGAACGTCGCTTTCTCTCTCTCTGCCCGAAGCCGAGGCCACGGACGGATGGAAAGGCACAAAAACCTCGCCACGCCACCACTACACGCGGAGACAGGCCCAGTACGGCCACCAACACAGCCCAAAGATGCCAAACGCAAGTAGGAAGAATCCATGTGATTGCCCAGCGGGGTGCATTTTCATTAAGAATGAAAAATGATGAGCAATCAATCATCCGGCTGGGAGGGGTGTTTCACATTCATGTGGAACGTCGTCGTCTGGGCCGGCGAGCGAGTACTTTGAAGTGCCAGCGAAATGACTCGGTGGGATTGGCCAGACTCTCGAATGGGGTTCCTCTATGTGCCTGTTCGTCTTTGTTTCTGGTTCTGGTTCTCACTCTGGCAGCCGAACATGGTGGCGCACCGGCACCGGCACAGCTCACCGAGATGAGGTATGTACTTCAAAATGAGAGATACTCAGGTACAATCAGCCGACAGAATCATCATCGATGGAACTGGCGGGGCGGAGGCGATTTGGATACATACGGCGCGCCAAGCCGGTGGGGCCTCACAAGAAATGCGTATTTTTTTGATTTTTGTTTCGTTCTTGCTGTGCCATCTCGTTCGCCGCCTTCAATTCGAATTTGATTTGATTCTTTCGGCTTTCGGATGTAATTTTGTGGGTGGCGTCAGATTGATTCGTCGATTGGGGCTTCAAGGCAGCAGATGCCGAGCGGGGGTGTATGTGGAGTGGTCTTTGGATTCGATTAGGCTGCGCACACGAGTGAAGGAGGCTGAAGCTGCCTTGAGGGGGATTTTCGTGCGTTGGAATTGACAGGGTGACAAATGGCAAATAGCGCCGCTGTGGCAGTCGAAAAATGAGCCAGAAAATCAACAAAAAAGCCTTACTAACCACTGTCAATTTTTTGGGGTCAAAAATTCAATGTTGTCGGATCCGCACCAAACTCTCAGAATCGATTGATAGAAGTGAAATAACATCACCAACGGTGTACAGAAGTCATAGATACGCCTAATAGCGCCGCTGTGGCAGTCGAAAGAGGAGCCAGAAAATCAACGAAAAAGCCTTACTAACCACTGTCAATTTTTTGGGGTCAAAAATGCAATGTTCTCGGATCCGCACCAAACTCTCAGAATCGGTCAAAAGGCGTGGAATAACATCACCAACGGTGTACAGAAGTCATAGATACGCCTAATAGCGCCGCTGTGGCAGTCGAAAGATGAGCCAGAAAATCAACAAAAAAGCCTTACTAACCACTGTCAATTTTTTGGGGTCAAAAATGCAATGTTCTCGGATCCGCACCAAACTCTCAGAATCGGTCAAAAGGCGTGGAATAACATCACCAACGGTGTACAGAAGTCATAGATACGCCCAATAGCGCCGCTGTGGCAGTCGAAAGATGAACCAGAAAATCAACAAAAAAGCCTTACTAACCACTGTCAATTTTTTGGGGTCAAAAATGCAATGTTCTCGGATCCGCACCAAACTCTCAGAATCGGTCAATAGGCGTGGAATAACATCACCAACGGTGTACAGAAGTCATAGATACGCCCAATAGCGCCGCTGTGGCAGTCGAAAGATGAGCCAGAAAATCAACAAAAAAGCCTTACTAACCACTGTCAATTTTTTGGGGTCAAAAATTCAATGTTCTCGGATCCGCACCAAACTCTCAGAATCGGTCAATAGGCGTGGAATAACATCACCAACGGTGTACAGAAGTCATAGATACGCCTAATAGCGCCGCTGTGGCAGTCGAGAGATGAGCCAGAAAATCAACGAAAAAGCCTTACTAACCACTGTCAATTTTTTGGGGTCAAAAATTCAATGTTCTCGGATCCGCACCAAACTCTCAGAATCGACTAAGAGACGTGAAATAACATCACCAACGGTGTACAGAAGTCATAGATACGCCTAATAGCGCCGCTGTGGCAGTCGAGAGATGAGCCAGAAAATCAACGAAAAAGCCTTACTAACCACTGTCAATTTTTTGGGGTCAAAACTGCAATGTTGTCGGATCCGCACCAAACTCTCAGAATCGGTGAGTAGACGTGAAATAACATCACCAACGGTATACAGAAGTCATAGATACGCCCAATAGCGCCGCTGTGGCAGTCGAAAGATGACCCAGAAAATCAACAAAAAAGCCTTACTAACCACTGTCAATTTTTTGGGGTCAAAAATGCAATGTTGTCGGATCCGCACCAAACTCTCAGAATCGACTAAGAGACGTGAAATAACATCACCAACGGTGTACAGAAGTCATAGATACGCCTAATAGCGCCGCTGTGGCAGTCGAGAGATGAGCCAGAAAATCAACGAAAAAGCCTTACTAACCACTGTCAATTTTTTGGGGTCAAAAATTCAATGTTGTCGGATCCGCACCAAACTCTCAGAATCGACTAAGAGACGTGAAATAACATCACCAACGGTGTACAGAAGTCATAGATACGCCTAATAGCGCCGCTGTGGCAGTCGAGAGATGTGCCAGAAAATCAACGAAAAAGCCTTACTAACGACTGTCAATTTTTTGGGGTCAAAAATTCAATGTTCTCGGATCCGCACCAAACTCTCAGAATCGACTAAGAGACGTGAAATAACATCACCAACGGTGTACAGAAGTCATAGATACGCCTAATAGCGCCGCTGTGGCAGTCGAGAGATGAGCCAGAAAATCAACGAAAAAGCCTTACTAACCACTGTCAATTTTTTGGGGTCAAAAATTCAATGTTCTCGGATCCGCACCAAACTCTCAGAATCGACGAAGGGACGTGAAATAACATCACCAACGGTGTACAGAAGTCATAGATACGCCTAATAGCGCCGCTGTGGCAGTCCAAAGATGAGCCAGAAAATCAACGAAAAAGCCTTACTAACCACTGTCAATTTTTTGGGGTCAAAAATGCAATGTTCTCGGATCCGCTCCAAACTCTCAGAATCGGTGAGTAGACGTGAAAAAACATCACCAACGGTGTACAGAAGTCATAGATACGCCTAATAGCGCCGCTGTGGCAGTCGAAAGATGAGCCAGAAAATCAACAGAAAAGCCTTACTAACCACTGTCAATTTTTTGGGGTCAAAAATGCAATGTTCTCGAAACCGCTCCAAACTCTCAGAATCGGTGAGTAGACGTGAAATAACATCACCAACGGTGTACAGAAGTCATAGATACGCCTAATAGCACCGCTGTGGCAGTCGAAAGATGAGCCAGAAAATCAACAGAAAAGCCTTACTAACGACTGTCAATTTTTTGGGGTCAAAAATGCAATGTTCTCGGATCCGCTCCAAACTCTCAGAATCGGTGAGTAGACGTGAAATAACATCACCAACGGTGTACAGAAGTCATAGATACGCCTAATAGCGCCGCTGTGGCAGTCGAAAGATGAGCCAGAAAATCAACAGAAAAGCCTTACTAACCACTGTCAATTTTTTGGGGTCAAAAATGCAATGTTCTCGGATCCGCTCCAAACTCTCAGAATCGGTGAGTAGACGTGAAATAACATCACCAACGGTGTACAGAAGTCATAGATACGCCTAATAGCGCCGCTGTGGCAGTCGAAAGATGAGCCAGAAAATCAACAGAAAAGCCTTACTAACGACTGTCAATTTTTTGGGGTCAAAAATGCAATGTTCTCGGATCCGCTCCAAACTCTCAGAATCGGTGAGTAGACGTGAAATAACATCACCAACGGTGTACAGAAGTCATAGATAAGCCTAATAGCGCCGCTGTGGCAGTCGAAAGATGAGCCAGAAAATCAACAGAAAAGCCTTACTAACCACTGTCAATTTTTTGGGGTCAAAAATGCAATGTTCTCGGATCCGCTCCAAACTCTCAGAATCGGTGAGTAGACGTGAAATAACATCACCAACGGTGTACAGAAGTCATAGATACGCCTAATAGCGCCGCTGTGGCAGTCGAAAGATGAGCCAGAAAATCAACAGAAAAGCCTTACTAACGACTGTCAATTTTTTGGGGTCAAAAATGCAATGTTCTCGGATCCGCTCCAAACTCTCAGAATCGGTGAGTAGACGTGAAATAACATCACCAACGGTGTACAGAAGTCATAGATACGCCTAATAGCGCCGCTGTGGCAGTCGAAAGATGAGCCAGAAAATCAACAGAAAAGCCTTACTAACGACTGTCAATTTTTTGGGGTCAAAAATGCAATGTTCTCGGATCCGCTCCAAACTCTCAGAATCGGTGAGTAGACGTGAAATAACATCACCAACGGTGTACAGAAGTCATAGATACGCCTAATAGCGCCGCTGTGGCAGTCGAAAGATGAGCCAGAAAATCAACAGAAAAGCCTTACTAACCACTGTCAATTTTTTGGGGTCAAAAATGCAATGTTCTCGGATCCGCTCCAAACTCTCAGAATCGGTGAGTAGACGTGAAAAAACATCACCAACGGTGTACAGAAGTCATAGATACGCCTAATAGCGCCGCTGTGGCAGTCGAAAGATGAGCCAGAAAATCAACAGAAAAGCCTTACTAACCACTGTCAATTTTTTGGGGTCAAAAATGCAATGTTCTCGGATCCGCTCCAAACTCTCAGAATCGGTGAGTAGACGTGAAATAACATCACCAACGGTGTAGAGAAGACATAGATACGCCTAATAGCGCCGCTGTGGCAGTCGAAAGATGAGCCAGAAAATCAACAAAAAAGCCTTACTAACCACTGTCAATTTTTTGGGGTCAAAAATGGAATGTTGTCGGATCCGCACCAAACTCTCAGAATCGATGAAAGGACCTAAAATAACATCACCAACGGTGTACAGAAGTCGTAGATACGCCTAATAGCGCCGCTGTGGCAGTCGAAAGATGAGCCAGAAAATCAACAGAAAAGCCTTACTAACCACTGTCAATTTTTGGGGTCAAAAAGGCAATGTTCTCGGATCCGCTCCAAACTCCCAGAATCGACTAAGAGACGTGAAATAACATCACCAACGGTGTACAGAAGTCATAGATACGCCTAATAGCGCCGCTGTGGCAGTCGAAAGATGAGCCAGAAAATCAACAGAAAAGCCTTACTAACCACTGTCAATTTTTGGGGTCAAAAAGGCAATGTTCTCGGATCCGCTCCAAACTCCCAGAATCGACTAAGAGACGTGAAATAACATCACCAACGGTGTACAGAAGTCATAGATACGCCCAATAGCGCCGCTGTGGCAGTCGAAAGATGACCCAGAAAATCAACAAAAAAGCCTTACTAACCACTGTCAATTTTTTGGGGTCAAAAATGCAATGTTGTCGGATCCGCACCAAACTCTCAGAATCGGTGAGTAGACGTGAAATAACATCACCAACGGTATACAGAAGTCATAGATACGCCTAATAGCGCCGCTGTGGCAGTCGAAAGATGAGCCAGAAAATCAACAGAAAAGCCTTACTAACCACTGTCAATTTTTTGGGGTCAAAAATGCAATGTTGTCGGATCCGCTCCAAACTCTCAGAATCGGTGAGTAGACGTGAAATAACATCACCAACGGTGTACAGAAGTCATAGATACGCCTAATAGCGCCGCTGTGGCAGTCGAAAGATGAGCCAGAAAATCAACAGAAAAGCCTTACTAACCACTGTCAATTTTTGGGGTCAAAAAGGCAATGTTCTCGGATCCGCTCCAAACTCCCAGAATCGACTAAGAGACGTGAAATAACATCACCAACGGTGTACAGAAGTCATAGATACGCCTAATAGCGCCGCTGTGGCAGTCGAGAGATGAGCCAGAAAATCAACGAAAAAGCCTTACTAACCACTGTCAATTTTTTGGGGTCAAAAATTCAATGTTGTCGGATCCGCACCAAACTCTCAGAATCGACTAAGAGACGTGAAATAACATCACCAACGGTGTACAGAAGTCATAGATACGCCTAATAGCGCCGCTGTGGCAGTCGAGAGATGAGCCAGAAAATCAACGAAAAAGCCTTACTAACCACTGTCAATTTTTTGGGGTCAAAAATTCAATGTTCTCGGATCCGCACCAAACTCTCAGAATCGACTAAGAGACGTGAAATAACATCACCAACGGTGTACAGAAGTCATAGATACGCCTAATAGCGCCGCTGTGGCAGTCGAGAGATGAGCCAGAAAATCAACGAAAAAGCCTTACTAACCACTGTCAATTTTTTGGGGTCAAAACTGCAATGTTGTCGGATCCGCACCAAACTCTCAGAATCGGTGAGTAGACGTGAAATAACATCACCAACGGTATACAGAAGTCATAGATACGCCCAATAGCGCCGCTGTGGCAGTCGAAAGATGACCCAGAAAATCAACAAAAAAGCCTTACTAACCACTGTCAATTTTTTGGGGTCAAAAATGCAATGTTGTCGGATCCGCACCAAACTCTCAGAATCGACTAAGAGACGTGAAATAACATCACCAACGGTGTACAGAAGTCATAGATACGCCTAATAGCGCCGCTGTGGCAGTCGAGAGATGAGCCAGAAAATCAACGAAAAAGCCTTACTAACCACTGTCAATTTTTTGGGGTCAAAAATTCAATGTTGTCGGATCCGCACCAAACTCTCAGAATCGACTAAGAGACGTGAAATAACATCACCAACGGTGTACAGAAGTCATAGATACGCCTAATAGCGCCGCTGTGGCAGTCGAGAGATGAGCCAGAAAATCAACGAAAAAGCCTTACTAACCACTGTCAATTTTTTGGGGTCAAAAATTCAATGTTCTCGGATCCGCACCAAACTCTCAGAATCGACTAAGAGACGTGAAATAACATCACCAACGGTGTACAGAAGTCATAGATACGCCTAATAGCGCCGCTGTGGCAGTCGAGAGATGAGCCAGAAAATCAACGAAAAAGCCTTACTAACCACTGTCAATTTTTTGGGGTCAAAAATTCAATGTTCTCGGATCCGCACCAAACTCTCAGAATCGACGAAGGGACGTGAAATAACATCACCAACGGTGTACATAAGTCATAGATACGCCTAATAGCGCCGCTGTGGCAGTCGAAAGATGAGCCAGAAAATCAACAAAAAAGCCTTACTAACCACTGTCAATTTTTTGGGGTCAAAAATGCAATGTTCTCGGATCCGCTCCAAACTCTCAGAATCGGTGAGTAGACGTGAAAAAACATCACCAACGGTGTACAGAAGTCATAGATACGCCTAATAGCGCCGCTGTGGCAGTCGAAAGATGAGCCAGAAAATCAACAGAAAAGCCTTACTAACCACTGTCAATTTTTTGGGGTCAAAAATGCAATGTTCTCGAAACCGCTCCAAACTCTCAGAATCGGTGAGTAGACGTGAAATAACATCACCAACGGTGTACAGAAGTCATAGATACGCCTAATAGCACCGCTGTGGCAGTCGAAAGATGAGCCAGAAAATCAACAGAAAAGCCTTACTAACGACTGTCAATTTTTTGGGGTCAAAAATGCAATGTTCTCGGATCCGCTCCAAACTCTCAGAATCGGTGAGTAGACGTGAAATAACATCACCAACGGTGTACAGAAGTCATAGATACGCCTAATAGCGCCGCTGTGGCAGTCGAAAGATGAGCCAGAAAATCAACAGAAAAGCCTTACTAACCACTGTCAATTTTTTGGGGTCAAAAATGCAATGTTCTCGGATCCGCTCCAAACTCTCAGAATCGGTGAGTAGACGTGAAATAACATCACCAACGGTGTACAGAAGTCATAGATACGCCTAATAGCGCCGCTGTGGCAGTCGAAAGATGAGCCAGAAAATCAACAGAAAAGCCTTACTAACGACTGTCAATTTTTTGGGGTCAAAAATGCAATGTTCTCGGATCCGCTCCAAACTCTCAGAATCGGTGAGTAGACGTGAAATAACATCACCAACGGTGTACAGAAGTCATAGATAAGCCTAATAGCGCCGCTGTGGCAGTCGAAAGATGAGCCAGAAAATCAACAGAAAAGCCTTACTAACCACTGTCAATTTTTTGGGGTCAAAAATGCAATGTTCTCGGATCCGCTCCAAACTCTCAGAATCGGTGAGTAGACGTGAAATAACATCACCAACGGTGTACAGAAGTCATAGATACGCCTAATAGCGCCGCTGTGGCAGTCGAAAGATGAGCCAGAAAATCAACAGAAAAGCCTTACTAACGACTGTCAATTTTTTGGGGTCAAAAATGCAATGTTCTCGGATCCGCTCCAAACTCTCAGAATCGGTGAGTAGACGTGAAATAACATCACCAACGGTGTACAGAAGTCATAGATACGCCTAATAGCGCCGCTGTGGCAGTCGAAAGATGAGCCAGAAAATCAACAGAAAAGCCTTACTAACCACTGTCAATTTTTTGGGGTCAAAAATGCAATGTTCTCGGATCCGCTCCAAACTCTCAGAATCGGTGAGTAGACTAGAAATAACATCACCAACGGTGTACAGAAGTCATAGATACGCCTAATAGCGCCGCTGTGGCAGTCGAAAGATGAGCCAGAAAATCAACAGAAAAGCCTTACTAACGACTGTCAATTTTTTGGGGTCAAAAATGCAATGTTCTCGGATCCGCTCCAAACTCTCAGAATCGGTGAGTAGACGTGAAATAACATCACCAACGGTGTACAGAAGTCATAGATACGCCTAATAGCGCCGCTGTGGCAGTCGAAAGATGAGCCAGAAAATCAACAGAAAAGCCTTACTAACCACTGTCAATTTTTTGGGGTCAAAAATGGAATGTTGTCGGATCCGCACCAAACTCTCAGAATCGATGAAAGGACCTAAAATAACATCACCAACGGTGTACAGAAGTCGTAGATACGCCTAATAGCGCCGCTGTGGCAGTCGAAAGATGAGCCAGAAAATCAACAGAAAAGCCTTACTAACCACTGTCAATTTTTTGGGGTCAAAAATGCAATGTTCTCGGATCCGCTCCAAACTCTCAGAATCGGTGAGTAGACGTGAAATAACATCACCAACGGTGTACAGAAGTCATAGATACGCCTAATAGCGCCGCTGTGGCAGTCGAAAGATGAGCCAGAAAATCAACAGAAAAGCCTTACTAACGACTGTCAATTTTTTGGGGTCAAAAATGCAATGTTCTCGGATCCGCTCCAAACTCTCAGAATCGGTGAGTAGACGTGAAATAACATCACCAACGGTGTACAGAAGTCATAGATACGCCTAATAGCGCCGCTGTGGCAGTCGAAAGATGAGCCAGAAAATCAACAGAAAAGCCTTACTAACGACTGTCAATTTTTTGGGGTCAAAAATGGAATGTTGTCGGATCCGCTCCAAACTCCCAGAATCGACTAAGAGACGTGAAATAACATCACCAACGGTGTACAGAAGTCATAGATACGCCTAATAGCGCCGCTGTGGCAGTCGAAAGATGAGCCAGAAAATCAACAGAAAAGCCTTACTAACCACTGTCAATTTTTTGGGGTCAAAAATGGAATGTTGTCGGATCCGCACCAAACTCTCAGAATCGATGAAAGGACCTAAAATAACATCACCAACGGTGTACAGAAGTCGTAGATACGCCTAATAGCGCCGCTGTGGCAGTCGAAAGATGAGCCAGAAAATCAACAGAAAAGCCTTACTAACCACTGTCAATTTTTTGGGGTCAAAAATGCAATGTTCTCGGATCCGCTCCAAACTCTCAGAATCGGTGAGTAGACGTGAAATAACATCACCAACGGTGTACAGAAGTCATAGATACGCCTAATAGCGCCGCTGTGGCAGTCGAAAGATGAGCCAGAAAATCAACAGAAAAGCCTTACTAACGACTGTCAATTTTTTGGGGTCAAAAATGCAATGTTCTCGGATCCGCTCCAAACTCTCAGAATCGGTGAGTAGACGTGAAATAACATCACCAACGGTGTACAGAAGTCATAGATACGCCTAATAGCGCCGCTGTGGCAGTCGAAAGATGAGCCAGAAAATCAACAGAAAAGCCTTACTAACGACTGTCAATTTTTTGGGGTCAAAAATGGAATGTTGTCGGATCCGCTCCAAACTCCCAGAATCGACTAAGAGACGTGAAATAACATCACCAACGGTGTACAGAAGTCATAGATACGCCTAATAGCGCCGCTGTGGCAGTCGAAAGATGAGCCAGAAAATCAACAGAAAAGCCTTACTAACGACTGTCAATTTTTTGGGGTCAAAAATGCAATGTTGTCGGATCCGCACCAAACTCTCAGAATCGATTGATAGAAGTGAAATAACATCACTGTCAATTTTTTTCGAGGAAAATCAGAAGGATTGCCGGTAGTAATGAGTATTGTCTATCACAAGTCAAACTTCTTCCTCATGGCGGCCACAAGCACCTTTCACGTGACTTGATGTGACTCCTGGTGTCAACTAGAATGGACCACCTGAGAGCTGCACATCGCAGATGTGAATCTAAAAATACTATGCCCTTCAGCCCCAGTCAACAGTCCCTCGTGTCGGATTGATTCCCAGAAAGGTGATGTCATGCAATCAAAACAGTCGTCTGTTCGGCTTACCCAAAAAACTTTCTCAAATCAATCTCACGCAAAATCCGGGTTTTGCAAGGACCCAGCTATGACAGGCATCCCTGAGACCCGACCTAATTGAAGATAAATTTCGCATGAAAATGAACTCCCACAATATTTAGCCGGCACCCGCAGAGGTCCCTTGTCCCTTTCACTTAATTACGTCAACATGATCCGATTTCACTTTCCGCACAATACCACCCCCGACACGCATTCAGTCCGCTCCGCTATTGTCCCGTTTGCGAATCTCTGACAAAAGGACTGTCTGTAAACACTCTCGACACTCTCCAGTGACAACATGGTGCGTGGTGAATTTGCATAATCCACGAGACCCAGTAGATCATCCCGAAATGGATTTCCAATGCGACCGGAGAAAAGGGACGAACCTTCTCTGAACGATGATTTATGCTGATGCCCGACAACAAAAGGATATGTTCTGTGTAAAGTACTCACTTCCTTGTGTGCATGTGAAAAATTTCACTTTCGAAAATATTCATTGTTTCGTCGGCCGTTGCCGGTGCCTGCGTCTGCATGTGAAACAACCGCAGGATGTGACAATTTTTATCTTTCCATGTGTCCTTGCGAGCGCCTGCGAGAATGGAAAGCCTTGCACATGGACACGCATAATGCACGGTGCTGCTGCGTGCAGTTGAAAGGCGGAATGTGCAACAGAAGCGAAGTGAATCGTTGGTCCGGTATTTGTCTCCTGCTTTGTTTTCAGGGGTTCCCGCTGAACAAAGGCACTCTCAGGGGCTCAATGAGACGAGTGAATGGCGTTTGATTTATGCGATCTTGTTGAGGGATTTATGAGGCTTAAGGTGACGCTGGCTTTGTTTAAGGGACGCTGCCGAGTGGTGTTGAAGGACGGCGAGACGCGGTATGCGTTGCGTGACGTCTCGAAGGCAGAGAGAGATGCATTTGACAGACAGAATCTCAGTCAACTCACGGGAGCTGCCGGCGACTTAAGCCCATCCACCCACCTCCTCCAATTAGCGAAAAGGTCAACCAACAAAGCAACGGAACGTCGCCAAAGCAGAGCCTGCGGCTCGAAAAGTCGTAAATCTCACATCACAACTCTGTCACATACATCAAAGGGCCGACAATCGAATCCACCCTCGCCACCCTCGCCGCTTGTGAGACAGCCTTTCGTTTCATCTTCCTCCCACTGATTCGGCCGTTTAACCCCCGGAATCGAGTTCAAAAAATGCCACGGAAACGGACTCGTCCCCATCCCACGTCGCAAATACGCTTCCAGCGAAAATTAACCCTCTAATCGGAATCGAAGGAACGCGGTCGTTCCTCTAAACATTTTTGCGTCTCAACCCATCGCCGGGCCAGGCCGTGAAGCAAGGGTTATGTGGGTGAGCCTTCGAACCAATCACCAACTCCCACCTCGATCGTTAGCCCTCGACGAGCACACACAACGAGAGGAATATGGCGTTTCGTGTCCTATCACCCCGTCCTTCCACTCGGTCGCGGCTAAGTGAAGCGAACAGTCACGGACGTCGAAAGGGTGGTGGGGGGTGAATTTTCATTTACACGCTGCGGCAAACTTCAAGTTAATCAATCTTTCTTTCAACCCTTTTCCGGTCGACGGCGGAGAAACCATCACTGTGTGGGAGTGAAGTGCGGAGTAGGTGGCCGCTGGCAGGTGGATTGGAGCGCGCGTATGCGCCGATCCAGGCTCAGAATTTCCAGCTTTTTTCATTCGCTTTTCGGTTTTTCCCTGTGAGTGGCGGGCATCAGCCTTTGATCTCATCCACTCCTCGCTCGCTCTCTCTCTCCGGTGGAATGGAGAACACACACAAAAACAGCGTAATTAATCGACCTATCAAAATGCAAAGGCAGGCGAATTTGTCTGCAACAAGCGTGGTTCACGCGACTTTTCATCAGAGCTTTTCAACTGACGTTTGCGTGGGCTACACGTGGGTGGAGGGTACTCACAAAAAAGGGATGATTCCGCCGCGGGTTGTAATTATAGTAGAGTCACAAGGATGGCATCTGACGCTCTCCTCGCTGGGGTTGACTTATATCGCCGAAAGGGTTTTTTACCGGTTTTTCCGCTTTTCGAGTTCGCTCTTGAGTTGTGCTCATCGCTTTTGGTTGTATTTTGATTTTTTTCCCTCTTCTTTCATTCGTGGCCTCAGTGCGGAGCCAATCAGTGGAATAAAGGGATCAAAAGATGAGCTCCGGATTAGTGGTAATTAAGTGGTTGTACCGATTTCCTGGGAGAAGATCTGCTGTGGTTCTGAGGGGATGAGGGATGTCTTGCAGGATTAGAGGTAGGTACTGGATGGAGAGAAGTCCCTTTCACTACAATTATCTGCAAGGGCAGAGGAAGGTGTAGCAAAAGTGAGGAAGTGTCATCTAGAGACGCAGGATCGACAGTGGCTTGATCGCCCTCGATTTGGAGGTACACCCGTGTAAGACCGTGGCGATTGGAAGACGGGCGACAGCGGACAGCGCTGTGAGTTGGCCCGATTTTTGCCAAAAAGATCTTCTTTTCAGACAATACCTAATTTTGAACCAGCTGCCATGTCCACAGAAAAAATCGACGTTTGCAGAGCGATCACAATTTGCAAGTGTTCAACAAAGATGGACTGTTGAGTGCTGTGTATGGCATGGCGGCTGGGTCTAACATCATTTCTGCCAAGATGAGAAAGGAGACAGGGTTGTGACCCTTGGCCTTAGAAAGAGGGCAATTTTAACCGTGGCCAGAGCTCGTCAACATCAATATACATCGATATACCAAAGTAGTGGTTCCAACACGACGATGCATCATGCCATACAAGTGACGCAAATCTCGAAGTCGTGAAAGAACAGCATAACAACTGGTTCATCCCACGGCGGACGTTCACCAGTACACCTCGACACCACACTGGGGCTACGTCAAGTGCTGAGTCCAGGCTAACAGTCCAACCACTTAGGACAGGCGCAAGACATACATTCGAGTCGCCATTGCCGAAATCAGTTTAATTTTTTAAAAAATAGACTGCCAACTCGAAGTCGTGGCGACCACTTTAATGCTGCGGTGTATCCACAGAAGATGGCATGAACGCAGCTTCAAAATGAGAGCAGAATCAATTTCACCTCTCAGTCTGTAATTGTTTTGTTTAAGTATCTTTTTCTACCGTTCTTCTCTGGTCAACCTGGAAAGAGCTGACTACAAATGCTTCAGTCTGGCCAAGTCTCACTTGGCGTGCATCATTATCCACGGCTAATCCAGCTGTTTGACAAACTGTACACCAAGCAACTGGCTTTCAAAGCGCGTCATAACACTTTTCACGAGTCTATTCACTATCTAATGCAACAAGAGCAAAGATCAAGGCTTGGATGCTTTCTTGAGGGGAAGAAGCTTTATACACAGAATCAGTCGACTAAGGTCGAGTAAAACACTGTTGTACCTACTGACCAATATGCTTATCAACAGGAATTTCGTCGTCAAGAGTAGAAAGTGATCTCTGCGAGTATAATAATAATAATAATATGGGTGGCACTACAATCCATAGAGGGCTAGGGCCAATCATGTTGTGCGTGCTATTGATCTCTCACGAGTGGAAGGGACCTACAGTTTTTATGCCAATTCCGAACTGCCAAGTTTGAGAAGCTTTTTCTAGAAGTACTCTTTGAGCATTGTCAGTGAGTCGAAAGAGGTGGGGGCGTGAAAATTATTTCCGTCGCACAGAGCAGGAATCGAACCTACGACGTCGAGGTTGCGTCGACGCACATACCCACAACGCCACGGGCCACCACATCTCTGAGAGTATACTCCAAGTAAGAAATGGTCTCTAAGTGATCTGATAACTTCTCTTCACGTGGAGATGCATACGCAAACAACTTGACCGTGCGCAGATCAAGTCCAAAGATCGATAGCATTATTTACACTCGTGGAGGTGTCATGGACTTGTTCATTCGAAGCAGATGAGAAGTTGAATAATTGGAAAAAGAACAAAGAAATGAATGTTGTGGCAATGGACTTTAATAAAGCCTTCAACAGGATTAGTCATCCCATCATCTACTTCAAACATAGAGACTTCGGCTTCCTGCATCTTTAACGCTTGGCTGAAAACGTACCTAGACAACTTAGACAACCACCACTACAAAGACCCAACGTTTGCATCGTCGGGCGATCCACAAGGCAGTAACCTTGGTACTCTATTCTTTGTCTTAACCATCAATTATTTCGCCTATATAATAAAAGATTCCGCTTTATCTGTCTACGTAGACATATGCAAATAAAGAGACAATATCTACCCCTGCCGACTAGCATGAACTCTCAAACGAATTTGATGCCTTCGGCATTTGGTGCGACAAGAACTTCCTTGAACTAAACGTCGGTAAATGTGGCAAACGCTTTCCTCGACTCCTCAGAACATACTTCCTTCACAAAGAGTCGCTGCTCATGGTGTCTTTTATACGACACTGAGGAAGCTGTCGTTATAGGGCTCTAAGTTTAAGAATATGCAATCAATTGGAAATTCGTCCCTTGACTTCAAACATCGAAGTTTTTCAACGCAGACTACATCGCTTCGCATTACGCGGTCTTCCATGTTCAGAGAGGCTTGCTTTACCTTCCTCTGAAGACTGAATACCCTTGATGGTTCGGATTCCAACTTGATCAACTTGAACACTAAAAAAAAACACCGCTAAGAAACAGACAGCCTCTTCGTTTACCAACTCTTAACTGGAGCAACGACTCGACGAACCTTCTAAAAATATTCTCTCTCAACTCCAATCCATGTCGCCTTAGGCCGCTACCTCTTTTCCAAGCCCTGGCCCTTCAGCAGAATGATGCGATCAGCAAGCCCATTTCAAAATCCCTCGAAATTCCTTACACGCGTCCTCATAACTCCACTGTTCCCCTGACGACGCCACCCGGTCAATGATCCTCTTCCGATTGCAGGTGAGAAACAGATTCCGTGTCTTCCCTGTCCCTGAGTTACTCGCTGTGCGTGAGTTCCCTTTAAAAAGTCTCCGGCCGAGACTGACACCTCGATGAGTACAATCGAACGACTGCAGTAACAGTTAAAGGCTCGCGTCTGGAAACCGAGGGGGCATGGGCAAAGTAGCTGACTGCACCCAACCTGGAAGGATGCCAGCGCGATCCCTGCTTGTCCATAAGTCAAGTTAACATACAGCCTCCTCGTGGCGCCCCTGGATAGCCATCACAACAACCGTTGTGTGGTGAACTAATGTATGCAGCGATCCCCCTCTGCCCGAGGGTCAAATAATGGGCCGGGCCTATTAGTTGTAGGTTGTGCGTGAGGTTAACTCCCTCACCACATAAAAAACCAACAACCAAAGCCTATACTCTCGCACATTTGCCTTCTTCAGAGCTAAGCTTAAGACTACGCCAGCTGGAGAGTCTTTTGCGCCGAGGCCCCCATCCATCCCCAACTCTAGTCCCATCAGAAGCAGAAGAAGTTTCTAGACAATATCCAGCTGACTTCCCTGCAGTCTCTGTGACAATCCCCGGCAGAAATTCAAAACCACTCTGACTCAAGCCACCTCAACCCTCAAGTAGACCACTGGCTTGTTTTTAATTGCCACCAATATCTGCTCCGGCCGAGTATTGGCTCGAAAAATTCCTCAACTCGACTCATGTTTCCCCCCGAGTGCGACTGCGACTGGCAGCAAATGTGCACTCGCACACAGTTGTCGCCATTCGACGATTGCGATCTTTTTCGGTTCCAACTCGAAATTCCTGGTAAGTGCCGCTCGTCCACAACCCGTTTGATCAAAACCAATCCATCGTTCGGCACATTCATCGCTTCGCTTCGCGTCGTCGGTCGTCGGTCGTTTTCGTTTCGTTTCGTTTCGTTACGTTTTCGCTTCAGCATTTCAGCCGAATCGAATTACCTTGGTGATAAATTTATTAAGATCCCCAGGTAGCCAGCCATTCACCGGCATTCGCGTTGTGCGCGCACACGGTGATCACCGATCAGCCAATGACAGACACAGCCAACCGGTGAAGGATCACGTTTTATTCGATCACTTCGATGTCCGCCATTCGAGCGTGTCGTACACCACTACACCGGCCAGCGCCATGCCATGCCGTACCACTCGCCCGACAGGCAGCCGCATCTGACAGGTAAGCAGCAACGGACCGACTGCACACAGCCGAATGCAAATGCATCCACCAGTCGACGGGCGCAGGTGGGAATACGAGCCAATAAATCCACATCGCAGCGATCATAATGGAATTTATTTTCCGTCATAACTGCTGCGCAGCCGCCTCGCTGCGTCAGCCCGGGACCGGGCTCACGTCGCGGAGAGATCTCTATCTCGCGGATAGACTCATTTTTTCCGCTCCATCTCGCCGGTGCACCGTTGATTTGGGCTTTTTGTCTTCCACGCTTCCTGCTGCTAATTATGTGGATACGTCGCCTGATTGGTGGCGGATCCGATGTCGCCTCCCGCCCCCGCCGCAGGCCGGTAAGGACTGGCCCGATCAATGGATGGCATTTTCATTAAGTCAACGACGGTTAATTATTTTCTTCGTTTTCGTTTCGAAAATCCATTTCATTCGGCCCGCAGACGGACGGGGGTCGACTGATCACCGCCATCCTACGACCAGCGACGGCCGATGGAGATAATATTTTATGTAATTATTTCCTTTCTTCTGATTTGGATGTCATCTTCTGTGTCGTTTTGTTAATGCCCCTAGTATGGTCAATAATGTGGATTGATTTATGCCTGAGGTCGCCGGCGATTAGTTGTGTCTTGTCGTCGTGTTGTCGCTGCTTTTGTTTCGTTTCACGTCTCGGCCGGCTTAGTGGTTGCTGCTCCGTCCGGCTCCGGTATCCAGATAGTTATCGAGAGATATTAAAATGTTCGTCATCATCATCAAATCCATCGGGCTATTTGAAATCGAATGACAGTTGAGGGTTACTCACACAGCCTCAGCGACTGTGGGGTCGTTGATTTAAAGTGTTATTCGGCCGGTGTGTGAGGGGGGACGACACTGAAAAGGTGCCGTGAGTAATTTATGGAAGGCGGTCGGAGAAAGGACACCGAGCTGATGCCTTTTTGGATTCCAGGTCGATGTGTTTCTTGAATGCGTTTTAAATGGAGTGGAATTTCATAATTTACATTTTATCGATGAAATGGACGGTTTTTAAGCAGTTTTTTGTGAAATACGCGAAGGACCCTGGATTGCATAGGGTATCCTTAGCATTCTGGGGTTTTAGCAATTCGTCTTCGAATTTTGTGCTTCGAGGCTGTGAGTGGTTTGTTGAGGTGAGCGACTGCACTCTTGGGAGGAAGTCGAGATGGCATCAGGGAGACCACTCGATATCACCACTTGTCGCGAGTTTTTGGGCGAAAAAAGCGAACAAAGCTGCTGGAGCGGACGGATTGTCCGCGGAACTGCTTAAGGCAGCTAGAGATGACCTGGTTGGACGCATGCACCAGCTCATCTGTAAGATATGGTCGGAGGAAAGCATGCCCGACGAGTGGAATCTTAGTATCGTTTGTCCGGTCCACAAGAAACTGCGGAAACTATCGAGGGATCAGTCTCCTTAACATCGCTTACAAGATACTCTCTGCCGTTCTGTGTGAACGCCTGAAACCCTTTGTCAACAACCTGATAGGTCCTTATCAGTGCGGTTCCAGGCCAGGAAAGTCCATTATCGATCAAATTTTCACATTACGGCAGATCCTGGAAAAGACTCAAGAGATGCAGATCGACACCCACCACCTATTTGTCGATTTCAAGGCCGCATATGACAGCGTGCACAGAGACGATCTATACAGCGCCATGTCTAGGTTTGACATTCCTGCCAAACTCGTCAGGTTGTGCTGGATGACGATGGAGAACTCTCGCTGCTCCACCAAAGTCGGTAACGAACTCACCGAGACCTTCAATGTCAAAAAAGGTTTTAGGCAAGGCGACAAGCTGTCATGTGACTTCTTTAACATCATACTTAAGAAGATCGTGCGAAACTCAAACGTAAACACTCGAGGCACGATCTTCCAAAAATCCGTTCAACTGCTTGCTTACTCGGACGACATTGACGTGATTGGATGAACACAGCGAGCCGTCAATGAGGCGCTTGCTGGCATTGAAGCGGAAACGGCTAAAATGGGTCTAGCGATAAACCAGGGCAAAACAAAGTACATGCTGTCATCACGGAAGGACATACAACATCGACGTCTCGGACAGAGCGTCATATTGGGCAGCAGAAACTTTGAGGTAGTCAAGGACTTCGTCTACCTAGGCTCCGGAGTAAATAGGGACAACAACACCAGTACCGAGATCAAGCGCAGAATTACTCTTGCCAATCGCTGCTTCTTTGGGCTCAAGAGGCAATTGAGTAACAGAGCCATCTCTCGAAACACCAAATCGGCCTTGTATAAAACCCTGATCATCCCAGTCCTGTTCTATGGCGCAGAGACATGGACACCACAGCTCCGGCCCGAAGAGTCTTCGACACCGAGCCATTGGGACAGCGCAACAGAGGACGTCCTCGCACTAGATGGCGCACACAAGTGGAAAAGGACCTCAACCAACTTGGTGTGCGCAGCTGGAGGCAGCTGGCGAAAGATCGTGCTGGCTGGAGAGGCATGTTAGTTGAGGTCCAGGTCCACCCCGGACTGTAGCGCCAATCAAGAAGAAGAAGATGATGAGACAAAATGTATACTGTCGAGCACAAACGATCCACCGCACACCACCTAGGGCCAATCATCACAATCGACTGTGTAAGGAGTTTGTTTACCTCCGGGCAAACGTGAACTTCACGAATGACATCTTGGTAGAGAATAACTATTGCCAACCGAGGCTTCTTCGGTTTTCTCGACAAAAAGTGGGCCCAAAACTTCTGACTGGAAGGACCAAAATCATGCTCTACTAAAGTCTAACTCTGCTGGTCTGCTCAATGGAACCGATACGCTGGTCGCTAAGCAAAACTGCAGAGCTGATTTCTGGTGTCTTCGAAAGAAAAATTGTGCGTCGGATATATGGAGGTGCGTCCTGTCTGGAAGGAGGAAGGTGAATGGAGGAGAAGACACAACCGCGAACTTTACCAGCTGTACCAGCATCTGCATGCATAGTCCGGCAGGCAAAAATCCGTCAACTACACTGGCTAAGCCACATGCATGGACACTAACGCTCCAGCTAAGAGGATCTTAAAAGGAGGGCCTCGTGGTTCGAGAAGGAGAGGAAGACTGAACCCTGTCAGCATATGAACACAATGTTCCATGCAATGAGGGTCTTCGAATAAGGCACACGGGCTAGCAAGACTAACTATGTCCCGCCTTGGCATTTTCATTCACATCGCTTAGCGAGACTTAAGACCAGATAGTCTTCCAATGCTAATTGTCCCTCAGTCAGAAATGAGATCACTTACGCTCTTCCACCCTCCCAACGTCTCGACACATCTTGACATCTTCAGAAAGCCACTTTAGCCGCCACCGTTCCACGGCTCACCAATAAACGAGCACTGAAACTAACTGCCTGTCATCGATCGAATGATTTGTATTTCTTAATTTATGTTTCATAAATAATCGGATAAATTTATTACACCGTGCATTCGTGAACACATTCTCCGTGTGGATGGACCACAACCAAAACCGAAAAACGACGACAAAACATTTTATGGGAAACAGACGCCCCGACAACAGAGCACAGAGCACAGAGCACAGAGCGCAGAACAAGATGAGCACGAAGACAAATCAAAACGAAAACACCAACAAGAAGATACAAATATCCGTGGTGGTGTATTAAAATTAAATGATAAACCCCCGCGCCTTTGGCTGGTGCTGGCATGCCGAGCGGAGTCGAGTTCAGTCGAGTCGAATATCAATTCTTTATGTCGTTGTCACTGTTTCTTGATTTGATATTCATTAAGATTGCTATGATGGATGCCATGGCATTTTAAATTAATTACCCCCTAAACAGCTTCGACGACGCGCTCACCTCAACGCCACAGGGCGACGCAACGCCCGCCATGCCACCACCGCGGCGGGAAGATGCTCGCTCTCTCACTCTCGCACAAATGAAACGAATTAAGATGGCCGGTGATAATTTGTGAAGAAATCTTTTTGTCCGCCTGATCCTCCGGAGACGTGCCGGCCGGCTACCACACGGCGCGACCTAGTCGGGGCGCTCCTTGCCGCAGGATCTTCTCCGATCGGGGACCAGAGCTCGCGCGCTGTTGTCGCGATGATTTCATGCGGCGTGATATATTGGATGTGATCGGCTGATGATGTTTCGAGGTCCTAATAAAAGTATCTCATTCGCAAAAAACACAAGCGCACAAGAGAGACGAACCGAGATGAATGGCTGTGCGGAGATCGGAAGATGAGAAGCGATTAAGAAACCGGGTCCGTCCGCTTTTGTCTCGCTTTATTGATATTATTTATGGGAGTGGATTACCTTTGGGCGGTTCTGAAGATGGTGACGTGGCCTGACATCAATCTATTGGCGGTGTTTTTTGCTTGTTTCTTTTTTGCGCGCGATTCGAAGAGAAATTTATTCGTTTTGCGGGGATGTCCAAGTCCAAAGTGCTGACTTATGTTTACACGGGCGAGCGGAAATTTGCATTTGATCATGGAAATATGGATGGACATGATTTGTGGTCGCTTTTCGCACAGATTTCCGCTACTTCGTGACAGCGTGACAGCGTGACAGATTATGGCTTGCGAGTGACCTCGATTTTGTCTTTTCTAAAGAAACGGCGACGCTGGAGTGTGGCTCATCGATCAAACTTTGACGAAGCCTGTTTTGTTTCCGTTCACCGGAACACTGTACTCTGTGACTCAACTCACGCCTGTTCATAAATTACGCCCGTGAGCCGAGTGGAATGTGTCGGACAAAACTGTTCACTGGCTCATGCCAGTTAATGCCAGCTTTCACATCGATCTCCGAGAGCGGAACAGAAACCAAGCGAAAACTAATGACAACCAATTCAAAAAATCGCACATGCATCCAGCATCCAGCAACCAGCAACCAGCATCCAGCATCCACCGTCCAACAACACGAATGCATCCTGCCTTGGGTATCTTCCCGCCTCTCATCCCCTCGCCCACCGTTGCGCATTTAATTAATTAACTTTACATGTCACACACAAATAACCTGTCCACTTGCTTTCCATTCAACCAGTAAGCCAATCACAAGACGCGCCTCACAACAGAACATTGCCCATATGCCCGGCGATTTCACTCGCATGCATCTCGGGGGTATACTACGTGACGCCGCAGACGACAGCAATAAAATAAAGAATCCCTCTCAGAGCATTCCGCGCACATCAGAAACGCCAATGCCAAATACCCTCCCACCGCGACCAGCCCATCCCGTCCGCATTCCGTGCAAACACATATTCCTATATCAATTTAATTTCCACCATAAAATATTCCTGAAACAACAAATAAACTATGGCAGTGCCGCGCCGCACCGAAAGACGCTCCGCTCAAGATGCACCCGCCCGGGGAAGAGTAACCGCAGCAGGCCTCCTCGCGCCGAGGCGAACAAGAAAAGAATCGGTGCAAATATTTTCCAATCATTTCCACCAATCAACTGATCCTTGAAACAAAAACCGCACAAAAAGAGGCAAAAATTTCATCGAACTGCGGCCCCCTCTCCGGCCGTTCAAAAATCAACTCCCAATCTCAACATGACCAACAGACATCAGCGATGCGATGACTTCGACGACGACCACGACGACGGTTATGGCGATACGCCGACCGTGATGGCACTCCGTTGGGGGTGGAGGGGCTGCTGAGGATCGCGAATCCCGATACTCATCCATCCAGCAGAACAGCGCGCGCAAAAGATACAAATAAACAAACCCCCTCTCGGTGGAACCGGAGAGATACGAAAAAATGACGACGGTATTTATAGCCGTGCAAATGGAACAAGTTACCTGACAGTGAATGAGGATACATGTATCTCAATAGACTGTCTCTGCGCCCGCACTTCACCCACCCATGTGCGCACACCACCACCAGCACCAGCAGGCCGGTGAGCAATCATCAGCGCCCCGATGGTCCCGAAACAGCAATAATCAAGTGAGATCGCGCGAGATCACCTTTAACCGAAGGTAATAAAATAATGATTGCATAAAAATTCACTGGAGTTTCAGTGTATCGGCGCGTCGTTGTCGTTGTCGTCAGTCTTCGATGGACGCTCCGTCGACGACGAGGGCACGTTGCCCGTTCGTGGATACTGGATACCCAACCTGTTGGTGTTGGTGGAGCTACACTCGCCGTCGATTCCTTTCGCGGACAGTGTGATCGGTTGCGTTTGACGGCTGTGCTGCTGATCGGCGGTTGGCGTTACTTGTATCTCGTTGGTGGTGTTGTTCGCCTTTGGTTTGCTCGTTTTTCTCCAGCTCCATTGCGGCCAGAAAGGGATCGAGGCAGGTAATGATGAACAGGCTTCTGAGCCATCTTTTTCGTTTTTATGTGTGAACGGCTGTTGTTGCTGGCACGGCATTCGGTTGCTTCTTCCATTTTCTTTTTTGCCGGCCTGCATGTGAGACACTTGTGGGAACGTGGTGGGTATATGGGTGTCTAGGATGGACTCTGGTCACCACACATCATCGCATCGGACAGCAGCTATAAATGGCGTCGAGTCTGACGGGGGGAATCCTTTGTTTGGTCGTTTGACTCATTTCATGTGTCAGATGCAAGAAAAAACCCCAATTACTCATCAATTTGTTGGCCAAACGATCAGGCAGACAAACTTAGTCAATGACGACACTTTCTTTTAGGAGAGCCTCGTCAGATGAGCAAGCAAATGGAGGTGCTTCTTGTCGAAGGTTGTGAACGTTGATGCGTGACAGCAGTTGGAGTCGAGAGTGGGCATTGAGATTGACGGCATTTTTAAAAACCGTGCTTGAATTATTTGGACGTTCCCGCTGAAGGGTTCTTACACCTAATTCGCTAAAAGACAGACATCAGCTACTAGCCCTGAGGAGATCAACTTTTATCTCGTGTCGACGAGGGGACGTCCCTCGCCACCTAATTATTGGTGCCTCATCGCTGTACAGATCGGGGCTAGACGCCTCTCAGCTGGTTGTGCGACTGTGACTTGAGTTGAGACACCTACGTACTGCTGAAGAGCTGATGCGAAAGAGAAGCGACTCTGAACTTTTGCCTTGAAGCAAGTCGCGCTTTCAAAAAATGGGGAACGAAGCCAACTAGTGCCGATCTTGTGTCAGTGAACATCACTCTTTCTAGGTGCCAGCTAATCATGCCTCTCGCTTCTCTAAAACGTCTTTCAGTACATGATTCGATCAATTCCAGTAATCGTAGACAAAGTGGGCCCCCCAAGACCCCTGTGCAAGTTGCATAGATGGAGAACAAGAGGCGACCATGTACGGGCACCTGCTTGATTGACCTAGAGAAGGCCTTCGACACCGTATGGTTAGAAGGACTTTACTCCAAGCTCAATCGGCTAGGCATTAGTAAGCCACTGCTGTACCTACTGTATAACATGCTTACCGGTAGACGGTTCGTAGTCAAGAATGGCAACGTGACCTCCGCAGGTATTTTTGAAGTAAAAAATGGTCTCCAACAGGGTGCCGTTAATTCGCCGATCCTGTTCAACATTTTCTTGAGCGATCTGATAAGTTCTCTTCCGCACGCTATTGCGTATGCCGACGACTTGATCGTGTACAGATCAGGCAAAAAGATCGAGGACATCACTACGCTCACGCAGGGTGACTTCGACTCATTCATGAGAGATTGCGATGACTGGAAGTTGAATATCAACTTTCAGAAGTCGGAAACCATACTGTTCAGAACGCCGTTGTATAAAGCTTCCGCGGACACGAAAAAGAATTGGCGAAAGTTCTTGGTTGTTGGACGGCACGGGCAACCACTGACGCAAAGGATTGTAGTCAGATACCTGGGGATCTGGCTAGATCAGTATCTATATTTTAACAAACATGTAGATGCTGCTCTAGCCAGGGCCCGAGGCTCTTTCGCTCTTACAAAGAGACTGTTTTACAACAGCCAACTCGATGCAAGGGTAAAGGTAATCTGCTACATGGCCCTCATACGGCCAATGCTCACATATGGTTGTCCCGTGTGGTTCAACGTGAGTGCAAGCTTGATGGAAAAGATTCGGGTGTTTGAGAGGGCTTGTCTTAGGGCTTGCCTTCGCCTTTACAGAACACCCAGTACAGAAAATTATATTCCAGTGGGGTCTTATACAACAGGGCCAACCTGATACGAGTGGACAATTTCCTGGTGAAATTGATTCGAGGTCACACTGCGAGAGCGATGAACTCGGACAATAACCTGATCTCCGGGGCTTACTACCCCAACCCACAGTTCCACAAAAGGGTACGTCACAGTGGCTTCGTCCCTCCAGAAGCATTTCTCTATATTTTGACAAGCACGGCCTGATACAAGATAAGAATGCGGTACCGCTCCTGTTTCACATAGCCAGGTCAACTGTGGATGGGCGACTCAACCACGACCGCTCCGTCGCACAACGAGCTGAGGAGGGTCTCCTCCGTTTTAGTACAGCGGTGTCGAGGCGGGATATAAGGGATGTTGCTGAGAAGCACCAAAAGTTCTGGTGGCTGGGGAGCGAAAGAACTCCAGCGTCGAACCCTCTAGACCCAGGGTAGAAAGGGTAGTGCGTACCCCCTTATGGGGCGCAGTCGGTCTCCGTCTTGCGGTGAATTAGATGCAAATCTAGAAACCGCAACCTATGGCCAACTCACTTATCGTAGGGTAGTTTTAAGGTAGTCAGTAAGCTATGTAAATAAATAAAAAAAACATACAGTAAGTTAGTATATTGGCACAGTTCGTTTAATTAGTTTTAAGCATTTTTGTCTAGTATGTAAGTTTTTCCTGAAGTAGTAAATAAAAATGAATTTAAAATGAAAAAAAAGAGAGACGACCATTATGTAAAGGGTGATTTTTGCCATCCTCTTTCCAACATTTCGGCCGGTATCTCACGAATAAATGCTTCAATGTTGTCTTTCAATGCGTCAATTGAAGCGGGCTTGTCTGTATAGACATGAGCTCTAACATAGCCCCACAAAAAATAGCCTAAAGGCCTTAAATCGCACTAAGTGGGCGGCTAATTGACCGATCCCTAACGTGAAATAAAACTTTCACCGAATTCGCCTCTCAATAAGTCCATTGTGGCGCGTGCAGTGTGGCATATGGCACCGTCTTGTTGAAACCACATGTCATGCAAGTTAAGCTCTTGCATTTTGGGTCCAATGATGCCACCAGCCCATAAACCGCACCAAACTGTGACTTTTTCTGGATACATTGGCAGCTCTTGCAATGCTTCTGGCTGATGTTCACTCCGAAATCGACAATTCTGCTTATTTACGTACCCATTGAGCCAAACATTAAAACGACCATTAAATGGAAGGAGCGCACGATGAGCTTTCTTAACAGAGCACGCATTTATATAATAAACTAAAATTCAATAATTTGCAAGCGTTATCCGTAACGCTTGTATTGAGACGGAGGCGGCAAAAATGGGTTTAGCGGTGAATGAGGGCAAAACAAAGTATATGCTGTCATCAAGAAAGGACACACAACATCGACGACTCGGTCAGAACGTCACCATAGGCAGCTACAACTTCGAGGTAGTGAAGGACTTCGTCTACCTTGGCTCCCAAGTAAATAGTGCGAACAACATCAGTACTGAGATTAAACGCAGAATAACTCTTGCCAACCGCTGTTTCTTTGGGCTCAAGAGGCAATTGAGTAGTCGATCCCTCTCTCGAAAGACCAAGCTCACATTATATGAGAACTTGATCATCCCTGTCCTGCTCTATGGCTCGGAAGCTTCGACTATCTCAAGAGCAGATGAAGACGCACTTAGTCTCTTCGAGAGAAAAGTTCTGCGTTCAATCTTCGTTCCTGTTTGCGTTGAAGGTTCTTGAAGGAGAAGATTCAACCACCAATTGTACGGGCTTTACAGCGACATGAGTCTAGTCAGGCGTCTGCGGATTCAACGCCTAAGATAGGTCATGTTGAGCGCATGGACAACACTGCTTCAGCCCGAAGAGTCTTCGACTCCGAGCCAGTGGGACAACGCAATAGAGGACGACCACGAACCCGATGGCGCACTCAAGTGGAGAAGGACCTCAACCAACTTGGAGTGCACAATTGGAGGCAGCTGGCTAAAAAACGTGCCAGCTGGAGAGGATTGTTGACCGAGGCCCAGGTTCACCTCGGACTGTAGCGCCACAAGAAGAAGAAGAAGAAGAAGAAGGTAGTAGTCTGACTATGGGCATCGCAATGGACTAATAATGGTCTCGCCCAATAGCCTAGCTCAACCTAAGATAAATCCGTTCCCTCTACTGGGTATCACAATGGATCTACGCAGAGTTTAGTCTGGCGAGCTTCGGAACGGCAGCCCTCATGCATCGACATCCCTCAGCACACTGGGTCTACCAAGAGCTTAGTGTGGCGAGCTTCGGCACGTCAGCCCTCATGCATCGACATCCCTCAGCACACTGGGTCTACCAAGAGCTTAGTGTGGCGAGCTTCGGCACGTCAGCCCTCAAGCATCGACATCCCTCAGTACACTGGGTCGGTCTATCAAGCGCTTAGTCTGGCGAGCTTCGGCACGTCAGCCCTCATGCATCGACATCCCTCAGCACACTGGGTCTACCAAGCGCTTAGTGTGGCGAGCTTCGGCACGTCAGCCCTCATTTATCCCCGTCCCTCAGTAAGAAGCATATCCTGGAGTGATTACCACACAAGACTGAGTCTATCCCTGACTACCCATCCCACACCAAGTCAAACTTTATAGCCGACCAGTGACAACCTTCAGCTTCAGAAGTTAAGTGGATCACACTAATTTCCTCAAATCGCGACCAGTCGGTCGTCTTTTTTCGAACGCCACCTACATGCTCTGTCAAGGCCCATTAATATCTTAATGAACCCCAAAAACACGAAATTCCGCTACACATCAAGACAACAAAAAAATAAATGAATTATTTTCGAAGACCGAACAGAAATAAATAAATTCAAAAGTCAATCTGAATCCAAAGACAAGGCAGTAAAACCCCTCGCCCGATACACGCGCTACCTAGATGGCTAGTTCACCAAAAGGTAGCGATAAATTTTATTTCAATTTTAAATTCTTCCACAAAGCGAAACACAAACACACACAGCCGCCGAGCACACACGGGGGTATTAAATATATTGGAAAACATAAAACACGATGAATAAAATGCCAGACATCATATGCAAATAGTTCATCCTATAAAACGGTCGTAAATTTAATTGATTCTAAATAAACATATTACTTGACGGGTGGAGCTCCTTTCGCCTGCTCGGGGTTTACAGCCCAACCGCCCCCCTCTAAGTCAGCCGGTCGGTCGGTAGGTCCAATTAAGCTGGTTGCGATTAAATTAAATTGAAGTTATAAAGCGAGAGCCTTAAGTCGCGGCCAGGCATCCGTTTGTGTTAATGAGAGGTTTGGATCTGCGCCCCACCAGCCGTCAGACGTGGTGGCGAGCCAATAAGACGTATGGTTCATTCGACGCGAGGCCCATAAAGATGTCACAGCCAATGCGAAATATTATTCAAATAATAAAAACGTTCGTCATAAAATCGAATGTCAAAACAAATAAATTATGCAAATTTCGACAGCGCGACCGAAACAAAGAGCGGGGCGGCGGCATGCTTGGCAGCCGTGATGAGGTGGCGCGGACAAAAGGACGACGCGTCTGGATTGGTATCGCGAGGTGGCATCCACGGGCGGAAAGCACTTAATGAGGGGATGGGCGGCGCACCACTTAATGAAGATAAATTCGGCCCATTGACCACGCCAACTAGCCCCCCGACGATAGACTGATCGGGAGAAGAGGATAGAGTGCTTAATTGGGCAGCGAAGGCATCGCATAGTAGCTGCAGCGCTTATCTGATCCCTGCTTGGTGGAAATGCTAATGAGAGAGACACCGTCAATCTGTCAGTAAAATGATCCAAGGGGAGCCAAACGCAGGGCACCTCTTTGACGGCAAAAAAAAACAAAAACAGTGTCACCGGTGTAACCAAACACATGCACTGCCACACACGATCACTATCCTCAATCAAAGCACTTAACCGCAATCCCCCAAATCGCAAGCCGACCACACCAATTAGTAGGCAATTGCTTGTGTGTACGCCACCATTAAAGGTAGCTGCCCAGAGGCCTGGAGGCCGCTCTTACACCTCCAGAGACGGCCGAAGTATCTCACTAAAAACGGGTGCCAAGTCCCAGGCCAAAAATAAACACGCAGACAAAAAATAAAAGAATTAGCACTAACCACTGTTGCAACCAGCTACACCTGTTGTTGGCCAACAAAAGGCGCGCGCAGGCGCGCATTCGCGCACAACCGAAACATTCTCGACGGCTAATAAGAGGTTGCGCCGCCGCGTCGTCGCGCCGCCGCATACAATGTCCGCCATCGGCCCAGACAAAGACTCCGACTCCGACTCCGGCTGCGACTGCGACTGCGACACACGGAGCAGGCCAACGTTTTGAAAACTTTTCCGCCGGAAGGCATATCAATCCGAATCTATGCAGATATTCGCCGGATCCAGTCAGCCTCGCCAATCGCCGACATTTGAATGCACACCCAATCAAGCACGGCGCACAACAACGGCACCACAATCCGGGGAGAAAAACTTAATTAAGGTAATTTTCCAGCCGGGAAGACGGAGACGTCAGACTCACCTGTCACTTGTCAACTGTCAGCTGTCAGGTGTCAGATGTGCGTTACAATTATGGCACCTGTGTCAATGTGTCACCGGTCGATTGTTTGACGCGCACACTCGCACACGAACGCGTGCCCTGCAACCGGCCGGCCAAGGTTTGATGTGAATAGTTGCTAATAAATTAACGGTGATTTGGTTTGGTCTCTTTCTCCCCCCTCTCTCTCTCTCTCTCTGTCACTCTCTGCTCCAGCCGGCTGATTGCGGCTGAATGACGGTTTTCAGTTGCAATTGCGCCCAATTGACACGGACTGACATAATTGACAAGATAAACGCAAGAAAAGTATTGCGTTTTGCGTTAGCGCTTGTTTGGTTCGGTTTGGGTTTGGGTTTGGATTCGAGTTTGTGCCTAGTTACAGGCTGTCAATGGCCGAATGGAGCACGGGGCGGTTTGTCATCGGGCACGCTTTCACTTGTCAGTTGTCCTTGATGCATGAGGTGCGCTTTTATCATTTGAGTCAATTAACAGGATGCCTGTGAGCTGTCAGGATTGTAAGTTGCCACCCAGGACCAACTCTTAGTACCAGAGCAGACAGAATGATTCACAAGTGCTGATAGGTTTCGAATTTTAGAGCAAAGCGGTGCACTGCAATAGTGATGCAAATCTTCGTGACAGCGTAGCCAGGCGACGATGAGACACACATTTTGATACGCCACAGGTCGGTAAGGTTGCTCTGCCGCGTCTAAGAAATGCTCTCTAAGAGTAGAAGGTCCATTGAGCTTCCAGCAAAGATCTCCTTAAGTCGTTGGTCTTGGAATGGTTTAGATTCCTTGTTGAACTGCCAGACTTATGTATCACCGAAACCTCATTTTTAAGGATCTCTGGAAAAAAAACATCGCTGAAGGTTTACAGAGGCGATATGCAGGTCTACTTAGGTGCCTGTAGGAGTTAATAATACTATGGGTGGCGCTACAGCCCGCAGAGGGCCAGGACCTAGCTCCTCAGCAACCACTCGTATTGTGCGTGCTATTGTTCTCTCACGAGTGGAGGTGACCTATAGTTTTATGCCGACTCCGAACGGCCAAGTTTGAGAAGCTTTTTCTAGACAGGAAATACTCCTTGAGCATTGTCAGTGACTCGAAAGAGGGGGGTCGTGAAAATTATTTGTGTCGCACAGAGCAGGAATCAAACCTACGACGTCGAGGTGCAAGCGCGTTGGGGTCGATACACACACCCACAACGCCACGGGCAACGTAGGAGTTAACAGATTGAAATAAAGCGCCAACCACCACAAGATGAGGTAGAAAAGTGGATGTAGAGGTCAGATAGTCCTTTCTCCGCCTCCTCATGCATGCACACATCTTAGGCTGAACCCACAAAATGATCTTCACAAGATTTACACCTAGTTCATGAAAAATTAACATTAACAAAATCATAAGTAGTCACATAAGAAGGGCTAGGAGTTTCAAGGAAAGCGTATAATGCCAAGGTCTGCTTGTTTAAGCTTCGATAGATGTTGTTCCTAGCCCTAGTTTAGGCTCTTCTTTTTCTTTGGGTGGCGCTACAGTCCGGGGTGGACATGGGCCTCAGCCAACATGCCTCTCCATCTAGCAGGGTCTTGTGCTAGTTGCTTCCTGTCGCGCACGTTCAACTAATTTATATCCTCTTCTAGCTGCGTGCGCCACCGGAGACATGGTCTTCCTTTATCGCCTTGTACCTCGGGGTTGGAGTCAAAGACTTTTCGGACCGAAGCATTGGTGTCCATTCGCTCCACGTGACCTAGCCATCTGAGAGATTCGAACTCTTAGCTTATCCTAGGTGTGGTTAAAGTGCCATTATAAGGGGCACTTAGGCTAAAGCCGGCCCATTAGACTGCCACTTATGTCGCTAACAGCGAGTTAGGGTTGGCGTGATTTCTATGACAGGCAACCAGTTTTGTCAGTAAACTGCAGTATTAGTCTTACGGTCGTCTGCTGACGTCGCTTAGATTGTCGAAAAAGTAGAAGCCTAGTGTGGCCTTTCTGATCGAGACGAGTGCAAGGCAGCTACAGGGGCAGCTATATTTTCCTCCTTTTCTCTCATCTAGGCAGCTTCTGCAGAAATCATATGAGAGTAGTGCCAGTTTTTTTATTGAAGACTGTAGACACAGTAGGGACCTTTTGAGACAGTTGGACCTTTCGAGGAAGATTAGGTGCCGGATTTTTTAGGATCAAAGTTTGGCTAGATTTGCTTGGACATCTGGCATGTTTGTTTGTGGCTGTTTTTCATCTGGGAGGAGCTTGAGCTTTAACATGAAAATAGCTGAGAGTGTACCCATGTCACAAGAGACGCCATACACTGTCAGATTTGTGGCAATTTTTTCGAGTTTGTCAACTTCACAGCTGCGCATGCCAGGACATAGAGACAGTCCTGGAACCGAGTACAGGCGAATTTGAACATTCATCTGAACCATCATTAACTGAACAAATTCCTTTGACGAGATCAAATTTGTCAGGATCTTTTGTCTGTCCACTGAGCCAAGTTATTAGTCTAAATTTAAGAAGCTCCAAAATTGAACGATGGTTGCTAGGTAGGAAGTAGTGGCAGGGGTCCACATGAGGACAAGACCCATAGATCATATGCCTTCTTATTTTCTAGGATGTCACTATAACCAGTTTACCCAACTGAGCGATATATTGAGTTGGCCTTTAAATAATGCCAGCTCGGCCCAGCATTCCTTTACAAGTTTGGAGTTGGTGGTATGTAAGTCTTTTTGCATAAAGACAGTAGCGCAGTAAGCACTCATTTTGGATCAGACAATTCGTATCATAAACTAAAGTTAAGTTACAAACAAATATACTCCACTGACGCCCGTTTCTCTCGTGATTTAAGAGAACAGACCTCCCTTTATTGGCTTCACAGACTAATGTCTCAGCACACACTCCATTTCTGTTGTACTTGGTCACGAGGATCATATAGTCTAAGCTGTCATCTCCGGCTATGCAATCCATGGTGAACTGTGGTCTAACCAGCCACCAAGTTCAACTAGATCGACTCATTTTGATGCAGCAACTGTTCTGCACAGACTTGGAAGTGCACCATTTTACAATGCCACCACACAGAGATCACTCGCATAATCCAGTAGACTATTCTTGCTTGAGGAAGGAATTCCTGGTGGCGATAAATAGGCGAAATATTTGAACATGGCTATAACCAACGTTCAACACCGAAGTGACGACAGGGCCAAATAGTGGGCGCCAAGATGTAAAAAGTTACCGACTTCTTCGTCATCCACGTAAGCTGTACAGAGAGCCAGGAAAGACACATACCATGGTACCCAATATTTTTCTTCATTTAGCGACAGCAATCTTTTGGTGCGCTGCGGGTCGAGATCTGGCTTATTGCAATTGAGTAGGAATGCAAACTCTTGCGATGATACAGGTCTAAGCAAGTAGTCAACTGCAGAATTAGGATCTCTATGGAGGCAATACATGCAGATTTGCCTTTGAAGACGTCTAAAGCTGAGGCTCGCATAAACTAGGAATTCCTGCTGAACATGCCCATAACTTAAATCATAAAAATGAGCGTCCAACGAGTAAGGAACAGCTTCTAGAACCAGGACGAGTCATGTACACGGAACGTTGACTATGTTTTCCGTGTAAGATATTGATAACCAAGATAACCAAGATAACTTCTCAGTGAAGTCAGCGAATAATGCTCAACAAAGTCTTTTAAAATCCATGTAACTTCCCATCATTTCACAAGGTTGATGCAAGCAGTCGTCTTGAATTTATGAAGTCGCTCAACGATTAAAAATCGGTACAACGCCCTCTATTTTTTACATTAACGAGCTGGTGGAAGTATCCGAGCATGTCAAATCATTCGTGTGTATAGTCGATACGGCTTTCTTCGAAGTGTAAATGGAAGCCTATAACGACTGTTTGAGTAGATACCATTGTTTTTGTAATTGCGGACTAAAATTACTCACTTGTGGTACTTCACAAAAAATGCTGATTGAAGCAGTTGGCGATTTGCCATGTGGCTTTAATTAACAATATAACATCATTCTCACCATACCCTTGGAAACGATCGGCTATCAAAGAGAAACCGCAGCAAGTAGAGAAAATCACTGAAATCTGCCTCGTCATCTGACGACGGATCATTTAAGGACAGTGAGTGAGAGAAAGGAACGCGATTTGCTGATGTATTCATCAGATGGATGACCAGTGCGAAGACACAGCACAGGCCACAGATGTCTGCACTGGAATCTAGCCCAAGTCGGGTTCCGAGTCTAGTGCCACCCAATAAATAGAAAATCGCGGCTCGAGCGTGGTGTGATATATTTGCAAGCTAACTTCTAATAAAGCCAAAACTTAATCCACGTCTAAGCACACGTCTAAGCATCATCTGAGGAAAAAAATGCATTCATTAGTGCAAACGACTCAGACTCTCTAATCCTCACTGCCTCTGGCGGGATCAGGTACGAGGATACGACTGGATGGAGCTGAAATTTCCCTCACCGTCACATTTCAAATGACCACCAATCCACCATGCATTTCGAAGATTCATCAGTCATCAGTCTGGCCTAGACACCGGTTCTGCAAAGAAGAGAAGTGACCACATTTCCCTCGTACATTCCTTACCGCCTTTAAGCATCGAATCAATCTCTTCCCAGCGCAGCGGACTTCGGCCTGAAGTTGAAATGCTGCGTACAGAAACACCTGTGAAACTTGTTAACAACCTGCATGCGTTCTCACACCACCTACCGATGTCAAGTGTCAAAATGAATATACATACTTCACTGGACAGCAGTACGAAGTCGCCCCCCCTCCTCCCTGCGACGCATAAGAAATCGAAACCTATGCGAGTGAATCCACCCGGCAGAGGGGCGGCGGCGTAAAAAAAAATTGCTCTCTCAAACAACTCCTGACATGTGCGTTTAATTTGCATGACACATGCCGATTTGACCGAACGAACAATTGCAACACGTACGCGTACGCACTGAAATTCGCTACCACTTCGGGGACAGCGGACAGCGAGCGGTGTCTCTTGCAACAAATGACGTCGCCCATTGCAGTCCTCAGTCCCGGCCCCTTCCTCCATTGAATGCAATTCAGAAGTCAGCTGCGGGGATACATGTATCCGTGCCGCTGCCGCTGCCGCTGCTGCTGCTGCTGCAATCACAGCTACCCAATCGACAGGTAGTTAAAAATCATGCGGCAGCTACCAGTACCCTCGGCCAACCTCTGAGTAAATACAAGTTTGAGATACTTTTGTATCTATTGCCTGCAGTGTGCCCTCCCGCTGTATCCTCCTCCCATCCGCCATCGCCATCACCGTCGACGCGACGTCCGAGTCGAGAGGATATATATATTCTGTGCCTTTTTTTATTTCTCGCTCGTCCTGCAGTGAAACTATTGCGCGCCGCGATGGTGTTATGGTGTTACGGTGTCGTATGGTGGAAGCCGAGGTTAGGTGCTGTATCTCCCGCGGAAAATCGCATTCATAAATTCTGTGGCAAGTGCAACAGATACACAGACACCGCGCCACCGCGCCAGCCGGCCGGACGGGAGCGAGAAGAAAGGTAAAACAAAATATAACGCCATTATCCCACAGAATGGCGATTGACATTCGGTCCATTCAGCGGGGTTGTCACTCCCCCCGCTCGGCCGACCGTCCTGCTGTCCATCTGACATTTCTCCGGAGATCTGCGGAGTGGCAGCAACAGCGGCAGCCCAATCCGCTCGGCCCACAGATTGAATGTGGGTGGCTTGGAATTGCTCCGATGGATACCCTCGCGCTCTCAATCGACGGTGGATCGCGCCCCGTCCGTCGTCATGGTGTCAATTAAATTGGCCAACTGCACACAAAATGTTTTTATATTCCTTCGCGGACCATTATTCAAAATCGAGAGCGAGCCGCGGCGCGGCGCGGCGCGGCCCCAGCTGCACGAGGATGACGACGTGGATGGGAGTGTGTGTGCGACTGTGCGACTGTGCTGCAGTAAGGTGCATGCATTTGGTATTCACTTTACGTCGACGTCCTCGTCCGCATCGGCCGCGTCGTTGTCGTCGTCTCCGTTGTCGTGGTCGACATCGTCGCCGTCGTCGCTGGGGTTGTCGACGTCGTTGTCGGGTGTCGTTGTCGTGGATGTCGATGTCGTTGGAGCTTTTGTCTTTTCACCACACACTGCCAATATCCCAGTGGTATCCGCACAATTGGTGAACTGACTGAGCAGCCCCCATGCCCCCCTCCCCGCCCCAGCGCACCACTGGTGGTGGTAGTGTCCTCTCATGTCCGCGTTAACGCGCGCGATGGAATTACAAAATGTGTCATAGATAAGTCGCACTTCTATAAATAATAATGTGAAAAGTCAGATGTGAATTAAACATTGCAGCGAGCGGAATGGAGTACGGTACGGGTCCTGGTGAATGGGATCTGGCGGTGGTGGTGGTCGGATTGCATTTGTTTTGCGACCGTTCACGACGACGTCGCGATAAACTTTTGATGACAATTGTTGCGCGCACTGTGTGTCCCCCGGTACCCGTGTGTGTGCCCAGTCCACACAGTCACACGCCGGGTACGCTGAAAGGTTGCGTTTTATTCGCTGAAGTACTTAAATGACAGATACAATGCAAACTGGTGGCATATTCGCATTTGAAGCACACCTACAATAGGTGTTGGCTCTTGGGAGAGGGGACTCGGTGGGGGGTCGTCGTGGTTGAGCTGGTTGACGTGAATGAAAGGAAAAGTGGACTGCCAGCCTGGGTTTTGAGAAATTCCCCGAGATAATCTCGGCGATAAGAACGGACGGGCAAGTTGACCAGGAAATGGTGCGCAACCCGAGAGTGGATGGCGTCAGCAGGTTGGCCGGCAAGCTGTCGTCGAGATGTCATAATGCGCCACCAGGTGCATGGTGCGATTGAGAAACTGGTGCACAGTGACTGCCGAGGAGGGAGATGCATGTGTGCTGATAGGCGCGGCGTGGCGGGCAACTTGACGTCTCGGCAGCGGGCAGAAAGGTACGCAAAAAGAAATGATGGTCGGTGGTCACACGCCTTAGACACAGTCAGCTTAGGGCACCATGGACTATTTGTGTTACAAGGCATAACTAGCCAATCTTGGTGCTTTTGGAAGAGCGGTGGCTATGGCAGACCTCAAGGCTGTATTGGACGGCCAGTTGTTGAAGGAAAAGCCCCCAATTGAGGAGAGAGTGCTGCAATTTCAGAAAAGGCACAAAACAGGTCATCCAAGTAGGAAATTCCGGCCCTTTTACTTAAAAATTTGAGCTGAAGGCCTTCTTAAACCGAAACTGCTCCGAAATACCTAGAGTCGTGGCAGCAAGCACAGTGCCCATAGGCATCCACACTGCTAGACCGGGAACATTTTTGAAAGGTTTCCATCATCCGAGTGCCGCAATTGCCATATTAAGCCTTCATATGTTCTCTACACACCTGTTACCGAAAAAGAAAATCTTTACTTCATTGATACCAAGGGCAACATGTATAAATTTCCGCTAGTTGTGCAAAATAACAGACTGCGACGCAGACGACGTCAAGATAGAGATATCGGGACTACAGTCGAACAAGGCTCGTGCAGACGAACTTAAGCAGATGATAGAGCATGCACTACCTCATTTGTGAGATATGGTTGGAGGAAGGCATGCTCGATGAGTAGAATCTTAGAGTCGTGTCCGGTTGTCAGATCCACACGAATGGGGACCCTCTCTCAATGGCGCCAACAACCGAGCAAGTCTCTTTAACATCGCGTAAGATAAGACCTTCTCAACAGTTTTGTATGAGCGCCTGAAACCATTTATCAACAACCTTATAGATCCTTGTCGCTGCAGTTTCAGGTCGAGGATCTCCGCAATAGACCACGGCAGACTTTGGAGAAAATCCAGGAGCAGCAGATCGATATCTATAACATATGACCGCATATGACAAAATTTATAGAGACGAGTTATACAGACCAATGTCTAGTTTGGAATTCCTACCAAGCTCGCCCGCTTGTGTAGGATGACGATGGAGAATGCACGCTGCTCCATCAAGGGTGGAAAAGACCGAATCAAGCTGTTTTGCGACTTTTTTAACATCGTTCTTGAAAGAATTGTTCAAAACTCGGACGCCAACACCAGAGAAACAATCTTTCAGAAGTCAGTCCAGCTACTAGCAAATGTCGATGATATTGACATTATCAGAAGAACGCAGCGTGATGGCAATGGCGCTCTTGTGGGTATTGCCACCGAGACCACAAAGACGGGTGTAGCGGGAAATGAGAAAATCCGTTGACTGCACTGGCTCGGCCACATCGAGCGAATGGACAACAACGCTCCAGCAAAGAGGGTCTTCGAATCCGAGCCTCCTGGTTCGAGAAGGAGAGGAAGACCAAAACCTCCGGTACGGAGACCAAGTCATAGCGGATGTAAGACAACTTGGCCTTGACGATTGGAAGCACCGTGCCCAGGACCGTGACCGATGGAAGGCAGCAATTGCTCAGGCTCAGACCCTTCATGGTTCGTCTGCCTGATAAGTAAGTAAATAAGTAGCGGCGCAAAATCGACGTCTGGGACAGAGCGTCACTATAGGCAGACATAGCCTTGAGGTAGTCAGCGACCTCTACCTGGGAACCGCTTTAAATTCAGACAGCGACACCAGTGCTTAATTAATCAAACGACGAATAACTCGCCAATCGACGCTTCTTTTGGCTAAGGAATCAGTTGAAAATCAGAGTCCTCTCTCGAACAAGCAAATTGGTCCTCTATAAGACCTTAATTGTCCCTGTCCTGATGTATGGCGCAGAGGCATAGCCCTTGACAAAAGCAGACGAACGTCCACTGGTTGGTTTGGGAGGACAATTTTTCGTGTGATTTTTGCCTCCCTATGCAAAGATGGTAAGTGGAGGAGGATATGACGACGAAGTGGACGAGCTATTCAGAGACATCGACTTAGCCAGAAGAGTCAAGATCCAACGATTGAGGTGGCTAGGTCATGTAAAGCGGATGGAAACCAATGCTCCGGCCTGAAAAGTCTTCGAATGGCTGGCTATCCTCATGGATAATGGCTGATTATCAGGGGTTCGCTTTAGAGACAGCAGACAGCATTGAGTTTTGGAAGCATTGAATTCCACTCTGTTGTTCTTACCCCAGTTAATTATGCTGTCCAGATCGGAAATCAATGTGCTTGACATACGCTGCCGTTCCAATATTACGTCCGAAGGGCAGGGTCGTGAATTTTGGAACGAATATGAAAAGCTGAGCGTGCTGTCATCAGCGAAGGAGTGAATTGGATTAGAAGTGGCAGTTTTGACATTCCTGCCAAACTCGTTAGGTTGGCGGTGACGAACGCTCACTTCTCTGTGCTCTGCTTGGAAACGAACTCACCGAGAACTTCAATGTAGAAAAAGGTTTAGACCAAGGCGACGGGTGCCCATGTGATTGAGAGGAAGTCGTGAGAAACTCACTCGCCAACACAAGAGACACGATTTTCAAAAGTCCGTACAATTGCTACCATGTGCCGAAGACATTGGTGTGTCTGGGTCAAACATCAGCGAGTCGTCAATGAATTGTTGGCTGGCATTGAAACGGAGGCGGTGCAAGTAAATTTAGGGGCAAATGAGGGCAGACTAAGTATAGCATTTTCGAAGAGGGACCTGAAGGCATTGAATTTAATTTGCGAACGCCCTCGTTCACATCAGACTGTCACTGTCAATTTATTCAGTAAGCTGAACATTTTGATCTTAAGAAAGTTCACGTGCGAGACTGCAATTTTTACCGAAATTCGCAGTCACCGGACTGCAACTTTAAAAGCGTACACTCCACTTTTCGGTCAGAGTTCTTGTCCCAGTAGATGGTCCTAGTAGATGGTGTCATCAAGAACAGACGCACAACATCGCACAACTCGATCAGAACGTCACCGACAGCAGGTTCTACCTCGCCGACGTGGTTAACGACTTCATCTACGTCGGTTCCCAGATCAATAGTAAGTCAGTAGCGTCCACCGTAAAATGCGGACACATGGCCTCCACACGATCTCTCTCTTGAAAATCCGGAAGCAAAGATCACACGCCAACCTTCGTCCATGACACCCGCTCGCGTCAGTCAGCTTAGTCAATCTCTTCTCGGAAGCAGCAGTTAAAATCCGCCGCTGACTCAGCTCCAAAATTCCGAACCCACCCCTGAGTCAGACGACAGAGGCGTTGGCAATAAATTAACGAAACAAATTCCCGGCTCCGATCACGTCAATGAATCAACTTTCGGACACTTGGTTGATTCCTCATTTTGGTCGCCACTTAAGGACGCCAGCAACCCTCTAATTGATGCTCCAGCGGTTGCCGAGGGCACCAACTTCAAATGCACATCGCCACTGGACACCCTGCAGGCTGCACCAGGGGCTGCTGCCATCAAGATGCTACAATTCCATCGGCATCCCTCCTCACCCGTGGTGCCTTTCTCGAGCGATAGAGCGAGTGAGTAACCCCGCCGCAGTCGCAGGAGAGTGGTAGAAAGGCCAGCCAGCGGAAAGAAAAGAAATGGATTTTTGACAGATTTATGACTATCGGAGCCGTCTTAATTTTTTGAATTATAGCCATCGAAATAGACGAACCAACGAAACGGGAGAGAGATGGAACGAATGGAAGGGAAAATATATCAAAAACAATCCTGCTGCTGCCTTTCTCTCTTGCAGTCAGTCGGCGGACGCGGACGGATGTACTTAAGTATACCCTGGAAGCCGAACATCTACACAATGAAACCACTCTCTCTCTCTCTCTCTCTCGCTCCCGCTTACATCACGGACGGTGGGTACCATTCAGACCATCCATCCAGGCCAGAGCACTACTGCACTGCACTCTTCGTTCGGGTTGTCAGAATCCATTCTTTTAATAAATCACAGTGTGTGGTACACTGCTGCTATAATTGTGCGCTCCACACAAAAGATGCACTCCGGGTCTGGCTCGGGGGGCTAGATGGGACGCGCAGGACCCGAACCGGATTCCCATAAACAAAATATCCTTGTGCCAACAGCGCGCGCTAACATCCAACACGAATCCACTTAACGCAAAAATCGCGGTTAGACCTCAATTAGAGTTGTCCCATCGAGAGCCACCGCCAGTCCACCGCCAGTCCACCGCCTGCCACCGTTCAACGTTGGGATCCACTCGCGAAGTAGCCCGGTGTCGCGCCCAATGGCCGATAATTGGCCAGTAATTGTCGGGCATTATTGGATGGCGATGTTGTGTGCGCGGAGCTGCGGTCGCTCAAAAAAGCACACCAAAGTGCATATTGCCAAAAATAGAATCTCCAGCTCTGGGCAGCGTTAGAAGTGTCCCATAATGGCGGGGTGTGGTCAGTTTTTTGGGTTTTTTTTCGCCCGGTGGTGGTGGTGGATCTGGATCTGGTGGAGGTGGTGCTTCTCTGCTCTTAATGAATCATAAATTATCGGCGTACAAGTGCATTTTGGGGCATTAGGAGAGGATTTAGAAGCACGCTCTGGAATTATATTTTCGGGATTAATTTCGAATTTTGTGCAATTCTGCATATTTTATAGTTAATTTGTTGCACGCTTCGTGTTTTAGCGATGGACACTGTGTCCTGGTCGACGGGGGGGAAGGGGGGATTTTTTTTGGGATAAGGACTTCTAATTCAGTGCGGATGCATCGTAGTGCTCGCATCGATTATGAGTGGATGTGGGGAGGGTTTTAAGTGGACTTTGGACCACGATTTGGCGATTTGTTGTGTGCCTTGGGGTGGAAATCAGCTGGGAAATCGAGCAGATCACAGCTCGGAGAGTCACTTTTCAGGACGCCGACACTTATAATAATATAATACGGGTGGCGCTACAGCCCATAGAGGGCCAGGGCCTAGCTTCTCAGCAACCACTCGTGTCGTGCGTGCTCACGAGTGGTAGGGACCTAAAGTTTTACGCCGACTCCGAACGGCCAAGTTTGAGAAGCTTTTTCTAGACAGGAAATACTCTTTGAGCATTGTCAGTGACTCGAAAGAGGTGGGGCCGTGAAAATTATTTCTGTCGCTCAGAGCTGAAATCGAACCTACGACGTCGAGGTTGGGGTCGATGCACGTACCCACAACGCCACGGGCCACGGGCCACGCCACGGACGCCGACACTTACTGGATGTAAGATAAAGCAAAGTATGCCAGCGGATGTTCCACTTCCATCGATTATTGGGCTGCCTGCGAAATTGCCAGCACACTAGACCATTTCTCGTCCATTGTGCCGTCAATTTGATCCCACCGGCAAAAGATGACTCTACCAGATTTATTTCACGTCCATAAAGGATGAGCTAATGCCGACTGCCGACTTGCAGCAGACCAGCGCAGTCCCCTCTCTGTTACTTCGAGGTTCCAGTCGAACTAACTCTCATACTTTTAACAAAGCTATGAAGATGACTGACACGAAAAGTGCTTGGTTCTGTCAAGCCCCTAAATTGCCAAAGAGTACAGAACTTCTTTGATTCACTACGTTAGGTACGTTCACATTATAAGACCCGGCAGTACGCCATGTCTGACGACCTGATCGTAGAGACCAACTTGTACTAGCTCGTACAAATGTGAACGCTTCGTACCGCGGTCGTGTGGAATTTCAAATGTTTCATCTTGTTCCCTAGGTCGTACAGCTGGCAACCGCGAACTCTACGAGCTGTCCAAGGATGTGGCTGTAGTCCGAAAGGCAAAAATCCGTCCAGCACACTGACTCAGCCACATCGACCGAATGGACAACAATGCTCCAGCAAAGAGGGTTTTCGAATCCGAGCCTCCTGCTTCGAGAAGGAGAGGAAAACCGAACGTCCGTTAAAGAGACCAAGTCATAGTAGAAGTAAGACAGCTTAGCCCTGATGACTTGAAGCAGCGTGCCCATGACCGTCCCCGATGGAAGGCAGCAATTGCTCAGGCGTGGACCCTTCATGGGTCGTCGGCATGGTAATTAAGTAAGTTACTAGTTTGGATCGTTACAAGCCACTGCACTGGTGGGTCGCCATGTTTATAGACAAGTGACCAGATAGGCCACAAATAGATGTTTCGACATCAAAGAAAGCAAAGAAGCTGTGGTGGTTGAAAGCCTTAAGCATAGTCTCTGTTACCGCCGGGCCTTAGCCAAGACTCTAGGTCAGTCATTCTTTATATAACGAATACACGTACGAAGTCATGAATATAGGTGTACCGAGGTGATTGATGGTCATACAATAGCGCCGATGTGGCAATTTGAAAATGAACTAGAAAAACGATGAAAATGTTTGATGAAATTGACCATGCCCGCGAGCAAAATTTACGTAGATGTGGTGGTTTTGATGTGGTGGCCCGTGGCGTTGTGGGTATGTGCGTCGACTCAAACCTCGATGTCGTAGGTTTGATCCCTGGTCCGTGACCCAGGCATAATGTTCACGGCCTGACAATGGTATGTCTAGAAAAAGCTTCTCAAACTTGTCGTCGGCAACTAACTCACCGAGACCTTCAATATCAAAAATGGGTTTTAGACAAGGCGACGGGCTGTCATGTGACTTCTTCGACATCTTTCTGGAGAAGATCGTGCAAAACTCACAAGCCAACACTGGAGGCACTATCTTCCAGAAGTCCGTGCAATTGTTAGCGTACGCCGATGGCATTGACGTGATTGGCAAAACTCAGCGAGCCGGTATTGAAACGGAGCCGGCAGAAATGGAATAGAAGACAACCAGAATATGGTATCTCTTGCCAATTGCTGTTTCTTTGGGCTCAAGATGCAATTGAGTAGTGTAGCCCTCTCTCGAAGGATCAAGCTCACATTATATGAGAACTTGATCATCCCTGTCCTGCTGTATGGCACGGAAGCTTGGACTATCTCAAGAGCAGATGAAGACGCACTTAGTCTCTTCGAGAGAAAAGTTCTGCGTTCAATCTTTGGTCCTGTTTGTGTTGACGGGTTCTGAAGGAGAAGATTCAACCACGAATTGTACGGGCTTTACAGCGACATGAGTCTAGTCAGGCGTCTACGGATTCAAGTCCTAAGATGGCTAGGCAATGTTGAGCGCATGGACAACACTGCTCAAGCCCGAAGAGTCTTCGACTCCGAACCGCACTCAAGTGGAGAAGGATCTCAACCAACTTGGAGTGCGAAATCGGAGGCAGCTGGCTAAGGATCGTGCCAGCTGGAGAGGCTTGTTGGCTGAGGCCCAGGTTCACCCCGGACTGTAGCGCCAAAAGAAGAACAAGAGATAAAACAAATTGTTAACCGCAATGAAAGTTTTCCCTTCACGGAGGAAGAACAAAAGGGAATTAACGATGCCGAAGATATTGGAAATGAAGAAGACGAGGGAAATAGCAAAAGGGCGAATCATTAAGAAGGACCCTAGAGGACGAGCAACTGCAAGAAATCTACAAAAGCTATGCAAAGCGTAAGTGACTTGGCTGCGAAGAAAACGGCAACAAATGCACACGACATTTGAGGATCTACCACACACCTGACTTTCATTCGGTTCGCGTAAGCGTTCGATTATACGAATTGTTTGAACAAATTTGAATAACCGAACCAGTCTCGTTCTCAATTAGTTTGGTTAATCGACGCTCATGTTACAGGCAATTCATAGAAACGATGATGCAGTTTTCTATATTTGAATATGAACCCATAAATTAGTGTGTCTGTACCTCTGCATTCTTACTCCTGTGAATAGACGAGTTTTGCTACAAAGAAGGGAAATAACAAGGAGGGGACGATCTGAGAACATGAACGATTTTTTTCTCTTGCGTGATTTTTTACAAATTCATTATGCATGTCGTCACTTCACAAACTATACCACAGAAGAACGTGTATTCCGCGGAAAAATGCTTCATTTCCGGGTTATCATCAAAATGTGTCTAAGTACCTACATCATATGAATGCATCACAAACACAAATTACTTGCGGAAAACCCGAAAAGATAAGAATCCACATCAAGCGGCCCGCGAAATTGCAGTAAAAAAATGTCAAATTCAAACAAAGACGCGAGAGAGAGAACGAGCTATATGACATCCGCTGGGGATTGTGCAACAGGAAATAGCCATGCCAAGCCAAGCCACCAATATGGCAGAGAAGAAAAATTCTAGAAAATTCTGCAGCAAATGATTGTTCAAATTCAAGCGTGTATGTACCAGTATATGTACCTTTTGTACAGAAATTGTAAATGCAATATAATGTTAAGATTTAGCAGTACCTTGATCCCTGTACTTCCTTTGTAAGCCTTCAACAAGTATTCTTCCACGTCTTGCCTGCCACGATGGTTCCACATCAAATTTAACTCCATCTCGTAGCAACACTCGAGACGTTTTCCCTTTAATCACACTTCACTCCGCGCACAAATTTGCATTCACAGCAAACAAAAAAACACAGAAAACAAGCACACTGCACCAACTTTATTTAATTTAAATATTTTTTTCCACTTCCACTTCTCACTTTTCACTTCTTAGCACTCGCGGTGTCAATATTCGCACGACAACTGCCGGGAAACACTGCTCTGCTTCCTCCAGCAACCTCAAATTAACAGTCATTCGAAGAAGAATGAGAGAGATTTCTACTAACTAACGGTTAATTTTTACTTTCCGCGAGAAATCAATCATTTCTTGGTGCATTTCTGACGCATTTCTTGATGCATTTCAACCACTCGCTGATTTAACAGTTATTTGACTCTCATTTTCGAAGATAGACTGTGAGATGCGAAAGGTTTTAGGTATTGCCAGATATGCAAATATTTATTTGTTTTTTAATAAAAATCAACTGTGGTTATATGGAAATTAAAAAATGCAGTTTTATCATTTTTTGCAAAAATTTCTGATTGATTATCATGTTCACATTCAGAACCATACATTTGTGCTGAAATTTCTGTTCAAATGCAAGGAAACACGACTTTTGAAAAAATGTCACATTTTGCGAGAAAAAATGCAGTGAAATGGGAACACAATTGGGTCGCATTTTTTTGCTGAAAGAAAACGAGTTCTGTGGGACTTGGATTTTGTGACTTTACAAGGCTACAAGCCGACTTTCTCGATAATTAGGACGTATTTAAAATCCAGGGACACCAGAATGAATATAAAGACATGTGCTGTGGTAAGATTTTCTAAGTAGAGTGCGGTGACTCGTTATTCGGAGGCAAAGTACACAAAGTTGTTGGAGAACTCTTGACTTATCGACTGTTTCATCATGAAAAGGTCAAAAGAGTACAAGCGTCTCTTTATTTGCTTATTTGTAGTTTCAAGAACTGGCAGGAGGTAAGGTTACGTTAGGTTGTAGTGGCTGACTACTAAGGGCAGTCACACTTAAGCCAGCGTAAGCGCATCATGATACCACGCGCATTGACTCCTCGTAACATCGAAAACAGTTGGCGCTTGCAGTGAAGGCATTAAGCTGGCCTATGCTTGCGCTGTTTAGCTCATTGAGGCCGCTGAAGTAGTACGCTCATAGGTGTAGAAACCTACGACTAGCCAGAGCACTACAGGAGCAGTGTAGGTGATGAGTGTTTTCTTCCTCCTCTTCATCCATGCAGCTTCTGCAAAAATCATTATATGAGGCACCCATACAGCGATCATGAGTGCTAATTCCACAGTACCCGGTTATGACCCCTATGGGGGTCCTTAATGACTGTTTGCTGAGTCTAAGTGGGCTGAGTGACGGTTTTTAGTTAAGTGATGGCCAAATTTCGTTTGTTTTAAGGCAGGTGGTGCCTTCTAGCCATTTCTCATTGGTAGTTTTGTTTGTGTGAATCTTTAGAAGATGGTAGACTGTAGCGATAGGCATGGAATGTGGTACCCCTGCAATGAGGTTGTACCACACCAGACGAGTTCATCGTCTTTGCAGTTTCCTGGTATGTTACAGTGTTCCGGCACCCACTTGAGGTGAATGTCAAAATGAACTGGCCGGGGGAGCCGCAAAAGAAATTCACTTAATTAATCAACCTTGAAGGAGCCTTCGATTCAAAGCCATTGGGACAACGCAACAGAGGACGTCCTCCAACGAGATGGTGCATTCAAGTGTAGTAGGACCTCAAGCAACTCAGTGTGCTCAGCTGGTGAAATACTGTGCTGCCTGGAGGAGAAGCTTGTTGGTTGAGGCCCAGGTCCACCCCGGACTATAGCGCCAATCAAAAAAGAAGAAGGAGACGGCACCTTTAAGCCTGTCAGCCCCAGATTAGTGTAGCTCTGCTTAAGACACATTTTTTTAATGCATACATACAGCTTCCAATTACCTTATAACCACCCTAAGATGTTTGAGTCGGTCATAGGTTGCAGCTGATAGACTTATGTACTTCCAACCCGCTGCGACACAGAGATCGGTTGCACTGTATAAGGCACTACGCACTACCCTTTCTAGACCAACCCTGCATCATATCATGGTTGGCAGCAGATTGGTCACATAGCTCCCCTCTTTGTGGGCAGTGGACTAAGCCCCAGAGCAATATGAATGTGCTTTGTGAGACCAATCAAAGTCTGGTGGCAACTTAAGTTCCTAGCGCGCAGCACAGGATTACTCTATGCTGGGTCCTTGTCGGCAACTAAGCAGCGGACGCACATGCCCGAAAAGAGACCTAAGCCAAGCCATCCCATCAAGCACTATCGTTCAACCCAATCTCCACAACTGGAACTAATTAAGACTTGTATTAACCCTCCTCTACGCACGTACTTACCATAAACTACTGCCCGTGGCATTTTGCATATGGTCCTTTCAAGCTTCGACATTCTGGTTAAGGACTCAATGGATATCAAAAAGTTGTAACCGAAGATACCAGGACTCAGACCGAACTTTACAGTCCTATGTTTCCTTCAATGCTCATGCACACTTAAGGCTGTTCGGAGTTTTGTTGCAAAAAACGCGACTCGGTTAACTAAGTTACCAAGCATCAACACTCAAGACAATTTTTCGATAAAAGAAGGACGTCTGGAATTTACTCCGGTGTCAGTCCTATCACGACTTGTATTTTGTATGGTTATAGACCAATATCCCATGTTCGTAATTTGCAATTTTATGGAATCCAATCCGCCAACGACTGGTGGTTAATGTATAGGTGCTGTCTAGGTGTACAATTTGTCAGACATCAACGAACATTCCAGGCTACTAACGTTTTCAAGTCCATGAGCCTCGAAGACAATAGCAATTTAAGCCGATGTGAGATCAATTTATGTGAGTCAAGGACAGCTTACCCGAACTGGAGCAACGCAGAAGAAGACGTCGACTATGCTTGGCGCTACTTGGTGTATCATCTTAAGCCGACTTTAGAGGCTGGGTGAACGACGAAACCACGGAAATCGTCCACTTCCCCGGGATGATACGATTTTGTCCAGAATGTTTACCAACCTCGTCCGTAGTCCGTTGCCCATTGATCGCTGCACCTATTGGCAAGCGCATCTGACGAAGACACAGCTGGTTTAATCGCACCTTTCCATCCTTTCCACCATCCTTCGAGAAGGGCCCCATCGGCTCCCAAGTCGGACCGGCCGGCTATGAGTAAAAGACCTAATGATCTGCCACCCTCTAGTGCACGGCCAACAACCATATCTCGGCAATATCAACTTCAATGGTATTTGTACTACATGAAGGAAAGGGAGTGGCCGACCATTCACCATCATTAGGCAGGGCTCAAAATGAAGCACTGGGTCGCTAGCTTAGACGGCATCCAAGGCTTATCTCTTTCCTTTTGTCTTCAAGGGAGTAGCACACTGTTTCTTAAATCCAGTCATGAACTTGATCAAAATGCTCGGAGACAACCCCGAGGACCCATAGTAAAGGCCCTAGTAATCGTGGGACTTGTAAACCTTTGTCTTCATGAATTATACAATAAATGTCTACCCTTGGGTCTGGGATGGCTTAGGTATGGTTGGTGCTCGATCACAAGCACCACCATTCGGGTCTGGCTCCAAATTAAGCCCAGGCACATTAGAGTTGGCGATATCCATGACATCTCCTTCTTTAAGTCACTAAGAAGGTTGTGCGCCATTTGTTCCCGAATTCAACCAGAAACACGATCAAACGCAGGTCTCACGAGAAAATTGACTGGACATCGATATGCCAATTCTGATGAAAGTCGTTGCGCCCGTAAAAACCAACGCAATTTGAACATTTCACCAAAACAACACTCAGCACATCTTCGACCCACTTACGCGTAATCGATGGGCGCAGCCATAAATGTGTCCCTCCCCTCCCGTGGCGAACATTCATCTCTCACGATCAGCCAAGGAAATTGATTAACAGATCTCCTTTCGGAAAGCTGCTTCCCTCCGTCGCCTAATCGCAGCCACCATCCAACCCCAGCGAATCATCGTTTCGAAAACAAATGTTCTCACCAGCAAGCCGAACAAACCACACAGCCAGCATTTGTATACCCGTCCGTGCGCTCGTATTTAATTAAAAACAAAAAAAGAAGAAAAGAAACGAAGAAATCCTCCTCGTGCGACATAAATCAAGGATAATCTACTTTCTAGGATCATAATTCTTTCATCAATTGACATTCGCACACAAAAACGAGCGATACCCGACGAGGACTCACACACAAAAGGAGCCGTCTTCGCCGAGATATCAGCATCAGAACCGGATATCGTTTCTCCCTTAAGATGCGACAGAAACCGAAACCGAAACCGATACCGAAGCCGAATGACGAATCCAATGCGCCATTTTGATACAATAACGTAAGCAGGGAAAACTATTATATTATTCCAGCATCATTGGTGTCCTTAAATCATTGCCGTCCACCACCACCACCGCCAGTGCCAGTGCCACCATCGCAAATCCCTTCTCCGATTGTCCTCCGTCTTGTGCTATTCGAATTGAATGTCCTCACGCATATTAAGCATGATCTACGGCTATCAGCGCCGCACCATCCCGCCGTCTCACTCTGCGGCCACTCTGAGTGCCCGGTTTTTTCTTCCCCGCTCTTGAGGAAGATTGAAAGGGCCGCAGGCAGCCAGGCAGCAATCCATCGCCATTACGCCATTATCCAGTCACATGTCACACACAAATCTAATTCCCTCTCGCTCTCGTTCGCTGGTGTGCGTGAGGACGAATCCAATCAAGTTACGCATGAAAATTGAGATGGTCGCCGGGAGAGGGAGATTGATGTTCCACTCACACAGGCACACGCGCGTGAATGGCAAGCCGAAGGAACAAAAATAGGTTAGTGTCCTTTTTTTTGTGTGCGAGGAGAAGACACACACTCCACTCTCCACACAAGAACATGATATCATCCCTTCTGTGCTGTGTGCTGTGTGCTGTGTGCTCCTTTGACAGGAATAAATCACTCAGAAAGGACATACGCACACGCACACACTGCCAGGGAACATGTCCGCTTCGATGTTCGTAAATAAATCATCAGATTGGACATAGATATCATAAAAATCCTGTCACACAGTGCTTTGATGGCCTGGCTCTGGTTCTTGCTCCGCTCGGCTCGTCTCGGCTCGGCTGTGTGTGATGCCTCGATGATATACAGTAATTGGAAAAGCAACCCTCCCTTTGAGGTGCGTTTAGCGTGCCACTGGCCGGGCCGAACGCAGTGCGTAAGGGATTCATTGGCCGATTTGGATGCGCACAGGATGGCACGCATTGATGGCATCTCTGTCTCCTGCTGATGGTGTGGATTTTGCTTTGGATGTTTGATTTTTGTCATGTGCTTGCTCGTGTTTTTTTTTCTGTTTGCCCCGAGATTTGTGTACATCCTGCGTCGGGGGTTTATTAAGGGTTGACATCGATGAATTATTAAAATCAAAAAGGATGCTGTGGTGCTGGGATGCTGTGGTGCTGGGATGCCTGAGTGCCGTATGCTTGTCGCCTGGGCGGGGGGAAATCATTCAACAAAAAGTTGGCATAAATCAATCGAGAATGAGATTTACTGAGTGAATAGGGGTGGAGGGGGGGTGAGAGGGATGCCATTTATCTGGCGAAAGGACTCGTGTGGGGTGTTGTGAAGGCAAATGAATAGCTCAAGGAGGCCATTGCAACATATGCCAGAATGATGATCGAAAGCTTTTGGGGGACACACACTATGGGCGGACAAAGATGGGAGCTCTTGTCTTAAAAGGGTGCCAAGGTCGATTTTGTTTAAGAGTCATTTCGACTTCGTGACATTTGGAATGTGGCAATTGGCAGCCGTACGGAGAGACTCTTAACAATTCTTACAAATCGGGGCTAGACGGGAATAGCTCTAGATCTCAGTTTGGCGCTGCAGAACCACCACTGACCCTCAAATGAAACACCAAGGACCACTGAGCACTCGTAGATTAACTGCATGGTGTGTCGTTGTCGTGGGCCACTGGGGCTTCATTAGAACATGTTTGATTCAAAAGCCAGTCGACAAGAGAAGGGAAACTGACATGGCCCCGAATTGGATCAAGTAGACAGGTCCAGAGGCATGTGTTTTGAAATGTGTTTACAGAAAATCAAGGAGCTGAATGACTACCGACTCTGATGACACTGCAGTCCGACCTGGTCCTACTACTCAACCAACAAACCCCTCCAGCGGGCCAGATCGTTACTCAACTGACTGTTGCAAATGCCACAAGGATGAGGAAGACCTACAATCTATCCAACATCTGCTCTGTTAGCTTAGAGTGCACGCCGATGGCCAGTAAGTTAGAAGTAGAATAGTACGTCCCACTAGTTTAAAGCATTTTTGTCTAGAATGTAAGCACATTATAAATGAAAAAAAAAATGAACTCAGCTATGCCCCAGAATGGAAAGAGGGGAGTTCCTGCGTCAGGGTATTTTTTCGTAGAGTATGAGGACTTAAACGTTGTTGAACTGAGAAGTGGGTGGTTTCATAACAAATCGAGGTGTCACTGTGGTAAACCATCCCAAGCAACCGAACAATGGACCCAGCAAGTTGGTCTGAGTGAGGTCGACATGGCTTGACCAACTCAGTTGCCTTCAATAAGGCCCACAGGCCAAGTTGTCTGAGGTCCCATTCTACATCGTGTGCCCATTCATTTCCGTAGCCAACCTCTATTAAATTATCTCACTGTTCGCTGCACTCCATTCAGTTCGTGGTTGAAATCCTTAGTCGATTCTGGAGACATCCTGAAAGGAGCTGAAGCAGGCAGGACCATAAGTATAATCTGCTACGCGCACATAGCCTTCCCCGGGAACCTTTCTCATATCTTCTTCTGATGACGAACCGGGTCGTCGGTATGGACTTGGACCCCAGTCAAGAACACCCTCTACCTCTCCAACACGATCTTTAGCCAGATCCCTCCAATTGCACATCCAAGTTGACTTTAGTCGTTCTCCACATGCAGCATCAATTTCGTGGGTGTTTTCTTTAGCGTCGTCGAAGCCGAAAGCTGTTCGGACTGGAGCAGTGAATGTTCGCTATATGGCCTGGCTATTACTGGCTCTCCCTGACTAGACGCAATAAGCTCACGCCATCAACTCGCAAACAGGACCAAGGATCAAACAGAGAACTGTTAGCTCTCGAAAAGTCCTTGGACCCTTGGACATCTCTTGTGGGCATCTTCTTCGGCATCTCCTTCGATTTAGAAAACTACTTTTGTCTTCTTCCTTTATCACTCCTCTTGGTAGCAAAGAGCTTCCACTTTGCATCGCCATCTCACTCGGTTAGTTGCGGGCTTCCTTACACAAGTGAGCTTGCACTTTTCTAGTTCCAGTAGCACCGATCGTCTGCAGGGATTCTTGGACGGCCTCTAGCTCCTTAGCTTTGAGGGTTCCACTCGAACGCCATTCCGTCGGCTTTTTTCCTGATAGAACAGATAGCCAACACATTTCCACTTGCATCTCGTGCCCTGTACCACAATTGGTTCCTGTCTCGTCATTTCTAACAGATCCACGGTCCTGATGGTACTTGGCCAGAACAGTCGAAGTGTGGTGCGGAGACATTTGTTGATGAAAACCTGTAATTTCTGTGTGATGTTGTTGGTTTCGCTAGCATTGACACACATTGATGTACTCTAGTTGAATATTGTAAGCTTCATGTTTCCAGAAATCTGGGGGTCTCCATATAGGTCTGAGTTGGCCGAATACTTATGTTTGCTTCAGAACAAGCCGACAATATTATCTGCTGGCAGGTAGCTTGAGGAATAAAGCTATCTCTCGAAGAACCAAGATATCCCTTTGTCAGGCCTTGCTAGTCCCACTCCTGCTGTATGGCGCAGAAGCATGGACACTAACTAAAGCGGACGAGGATAGTCTTGGTCGCTTCGAGAGAAAAGTCCTTCGAATTATCTCCGGTCCCGTATGTACGGTTGGTGTTTGGAGGAGGAGACTGAACGACGAGCTGTACGGGCTGTACAGCGACTTCGATCTGGTCAAACGAGTTCGAATATCTCGTCTTAGATGGCTAGGTCTCTTAGAGTGAATGGATACCATTGCTACGGCCCGGAAAGTCTTCGACTCCAACCCCGAGGGACCACAATCGGCTGAATGTTCGTGGCTGGAAGCAACTGGCGCAAGACCTGGCTAGATTGAGTGTCATGCTGGCTGAGGCCCAGGTCCATCCCGGACTGTAGCGTCAGCCAAAGAAGAAGAAGGCTGGCCAAAACCTCCATTTGTGGTTTCATTGAAGCTCCCTTGTTGGCACTGGTCAAGATGTTAGCTTACATCACGTTAAGTCAATGTACATAAAAGCGTAATGAATGAGGAATAGAAATCGGATTGCTTTCTGAACGTTTGTTATAACGATCTTCAATGGACTGACGTTAAAACGATAGATCGCTGTACAATAAAAAAGCAAAAAAAAATGCTGCCTATCGCTAATGCTCGTTATAGCCGATGCGGGGGTACGATTTGACTTTACTTGCACTTTGGTACTACTTGCTTCTGGACCGTGTTCTTTTCAACTGTTCATTCACTTCCGGTTTCAAATTTCAGTACACATACAAATTTCCATGATCCCCCATCACGCATTATCCGAGCAAAGCTCTTCATCACACCTTGTTGGCCACAAACCAACCCAATATCTCCTCATTTCTACTAATTGTCACTCAAACCTCGTTCGCGAACAACATTTTATCTGCAGTTTTTCTGCAGAGTTGCCCCATCAGCTAAAAATTTGATGGATCTCCCAAGTCCCGCGTCAATCACTTGGCAATGCAAATGCGAATTTCGAATATCGAAAGCACACTGAACTGTGCAAGCGGTGAGCGGAGAAAAGTTCAGTAGCAGTGCGACCTTTGTTAACGCGAGTGCAGTAAAGTGGTGAAAAGTGGAAAAGAAAAAGAAATTCAGTTTTAAATTGGTTCTAGTTCTTTGATTTAAGTGATTTAGTTGGTTTTTCGTTTGTGTGTTTGTGTTTAAAGTGATTTAGTGCAACCGGATGTGTAGGTGAAACCAGAACATTTGCAGGAAATGATGTGATGGGTAAGTTAGTTTGCTTGTATGCTATCCACCAACATGTCCGGACATGTTTAAACTTGCAACGTTGATTTCCAATGCACATACACACAAACTTGTGTATTAACTGGAACATGAACAAGCAGTAAGCGGGCCTTTTTTTCAATTTGTTCATCAAATGGGGCAGATTTTTGTGGCTGCTGTAAAAAAAAATACGCCGAATTCTGATGTTGAGCCTTACTTTGGTTTTGGGACCAATTTTTAGTCGGTGATTGTTAATTTTGTAATATTTGGTTATACATTCCTGTCCACTTCTCTGTATAAAATAAAATTTTCATTGAAGTGACATCGGGGGCAGTTTTGTTCATTTCGTTTTCAACTCTAGCATCTCCGTAACGGGACCGAGCTAACCAACGCCGAATGTGGCGTTCGTTTACCGCTTCATTCCGTTATGCGTCACTAATGTTCTTCGCTGCAAGCTATGCATTATGTGGCAGTTTGAATTCGTGGAGGAAAAATTGAATTGAATTGAATTGAAATTGAATTGTCGACAGCTTGATTAACACGTCATAGAAAAAAATTCTGTTAAATTCTGTTGCAGCACCACGATACGTCAAACAAAAGACAATATATGCGCCTAATACCAAGTAGTCTCTGGTCAAACACAGAAACACAAGAAATCAATTTTTTGGTAAAAACGTTTGCTCGACTCCTTCTCATTGCGAGTCGAATGCAGCATGGGGTATTTCATGTGGTTGGTATGCACGACCCAAGATTTTTGAAAGCTGTTCTGATGACAGTCTCGTTCCTCATTTCAGAGTCAATGCATTTTTCACTAAGTTGACGGCATCGCAGACTTGAATGGTGCTTGTGTGAGTTCAACGCGTTGATTTCCATGTCGCCAGTATTTTCTTCCGCTTCCAGGAAGCAGCTGCAGTTGGTGACCGCTCTTTGAGTTCGAAAATTTGCTCTTTCGGTGTTTGAAAGCGGCTAGTGTTAAGCACTGCTTCAAGCATCCGCTACATTTGATGACAAAATCAATGAGTCCGCATTAGAGGTAAGAACCTACTTCACATGTAGTAGAACTACTTCATTATTTAATTTTCATTCATTTGCTCCGTAGCAACTTATTTCTCATTTTTGTTGTGGCCCGTGACGTTGTGGGATTGTGAGTTGCCCCAACCTCGACCTCATGGGTTCGATTCCTGGTCTGTGCGACAAAAATCATTTTCACGGCCCCACCTCTTTCGAGTCACTGACAATGCTCAAAGAGTACGTCCGTCTAGAAGAAGATTCTCAAACTTGGCCGGTCGGAGTCAACGTAAAATTGTAGGTCCCTTCCACTCGTGACAGAACAAGATCACGCACAAGACGAGTGGTTGCTGAGAGCCCCTCTGCGGCTTCTCTGCGGGCTGTAGCGCCATCTTCTTCTTCTTTGTATGGCGCTACAGTCCGGGGTGGAGCTGGGCCTTAACCAATAAGCCTCTCTAACTAGCGCGATCTCTGGCTAGTTGCTTCCAGTTCCGCACACCAAGTTGGTTGAGGTCTTTCTCCACTTGGGTGCGTCACCCTAAACGCGGGCGTCCTCTGTTGCGTTGCCTCCACAGGTTCGAATTCGAAGCGTCTTCCAGGCGGAGCTGAGTTGTCCATACGCTCTACATGGCCCAGCCACCGTAGGCGTTGTATCCGTAGAGAGCCTGGCTAGACTCATATCGTTCTGCAGCCCGTACATTTCGTGGTTAACTCTTCTCCTCCAAAACCTGTTACCACAAACAAGACCAAGACTGCACTCAGAAATTTTCTCGAAAAGACCATGGACCTCTTCAGCCGCGCCACCTATGTTATATAACATAACTCATTTCTACATCGTTTATTTTGGTTCTGTTTAGGATGCATTGTAGTTATCCTCGCAAGAATCTGCGACAGTCTGTAGCCAAGGCGCCATAGACTCATTGGTGCCACAGCCCATAAACATGCTCCGCTGATGTCTTGGAAATTAACACATCCAGTAGAAGGCGAAGATACTTTTAGTACTTGGCAACGTGAGGCCCGTGGCGTTGTGGGTATGCGCATCAACCCCAACCTCGACATCGTAGGTTCGATTCCTGCTCTGTGCGACAGAAATAATTTTCACGGCCTCATCTCTTTCGAGTCAATGACTATGCTCAAAGAGTATTTCCTGTCTAGAAAAAGCTTCTCAAACAAAGCCGTTCGGAATCGGCATTAAACTGTAGGTCCCTTCCACTCGTGAGAGAACGTACAACACTAGTGGTTGCTAAGAAGCTAGGCCCTGGCCCCCTACGGCCTGTAGCGCCACCCATATTATTATTACTATTAATGTGAGGACATCACCTACTCTGATCCTGTAGTGCTCTTCGGAGCCACCTCGGAGCCTACTTCTTCAGCGGCCCCAATGAGCTAAACAGCGCCAGCATAGGCCAGCTAAATCGCTTCACTAGAGGCACCAACTGGTTCCAGTGTTAGGAGAAGTCAATCCGCGTGGTTTCACAATGGGTCTACTCTCGCCTAAGTGTGGCTGCCCTTAGCAGTCAGCAACTATTACCTAACCTAACCTAACGTGAGTACTTCATGTTGACAAGAAGTTTTTAAATAAATATTTTGTTTTATTTTATATTGGCTTCACTTTTTGTAAGTCTTCTTCGATTTTTAGGGCAATTTGCTCTGCAGTCTCATTCATGTTTGGAAGCCGCAAGTGTGACTTCTTACTTACTCAGCAGGCCGACAACCCATGAACGGACCGAGCCTTGGCAATTGCTGCCTTCCATCGGTGGTGACGGGTGACCTGGGCGCGCTGCTTCCAGTCATCAAGGCCAAGCTGTCTTACATCCGCAATGACTTGGTCTCTGTACCGGAGCAGGGATATACCTCTGTAGTTGTTGCAAGAGGTAGGATCGCCTTTTTTGTGGATGGACCAAGTGTGGCGCACAGGTCCAAACAAACCGCCGCAATTGATGACAAATTCAATGAGTCTGTATAATTTTTCTTTCGTTTATTCGATTGTCATCGTCGTCAGGCGACTTGTTTGTGCAGCGCTTAAAAGAGACATTCCGACTAAGTTGACTAGAATGTCATCGTCTATGCTTCAAGCACACCACACGTGTCTAAGTTCATAAAAACAGTCGACTTGGCCGACACCGATTGTGTTCAGTGACAGTTTACGACAGATGATGGCTTACCGCGAGTGTCCCACTTTTTTTCCCAAAATCCCAGCCTTCAACCACTTTCCCCTGTAGTCCGCCACGTCAGCCGACGATCCTGAACCTATACCCCTTTCACATCCAATCCCCGATCCAGCATTTCTGCCTCCTCCAAGCCAGTTGATTACCCACATACCTCCATCCCCCTCCGGTTCGGCTTCCAATCGCAGTTAAGACCTCCATTTCGGAGTTCAAACAAAATCAAGCAATTCCCATCCATCCCATCCCGAATCAATTATGTATCTGAAATTTATGACAACATTTGTGCGGCCAATTGCAGCGTCTTGCTTCACCAGCAGCATTTCGGTACAAAAATGAAACCCAAAAAATTGTGTCAAACCCATCAAACGCCAGTTGTCACGACACTCCCTTCTGAGAGTCTCAGTCCACATTTCCCTCACTCTGGACCACTCCACTGGGGTGACAACTTCAAAAGAAATTTTCAATTTAACGACTTTTCTTTTGAAACGAAAAAAAAAAACCGAAAACCGAAAAATTCTCTTCGAAAAGTCATAAAGCCTATCGCCAATAAATCAATGCACTCCCTTCGCCATCAACTATCCCGGCCGGCCGAACTAAACGATTTTCTATATTTACCCACCGCCACCCACCCCTCGGCTGGAATGGTCCTTGGGCCTTGCCAATATACGTAAGACATCCCTCGGCGGAGTCGCACGTATTTAGTAAATTGTCTCTTTCGATATCAAAAATCCATAAAATATACATTACACTCTCGGAACGCACTAAACACATCATCGTAAAACCGAAATTCATACAGAATTTAACGGTGAGCGACATCGCTGCGCAGGGTGAGCGATGTATCTCTCACGGATGGATGTGTGCGCCGCTTGGATGGTGTGAGTGCCATCCGTACAGTCCTCTCCTCGTCGTCGTCGTCTCCGGCGGATCGATGATGATACTATACACGCACACGTAATAAAACAATGTCACGCACTTTAAAAATGTCAAAAACTGAGTGATTTACTACCAACAGACGGACGTTTTTAGAAAGGAGTCCCTGTGTATTATATTCATATCTGTCCCCGAGTATCTTACGGATGATGAAGGAGAGTCTTTCACTCGCTCTCCTTCTCCTTCGCCGTCCTCCGTGCGTTTATCGCCCATCGCCGTGCACTTTCTCTCTCAACGAAAATAGATCAGTTTTTCCTTGTTTTGTTGGGTTTTTTTTCATTTTTTTTTTCTTGCTTTCTCGGAGAAAGAAAGTGATTCATGCGAAGATGCACTCTTGTCAGTTGTCTCGCCGTCGTCCTGCTGACGACCGCCGCACAGTTGACGTCACGTCACGTTTTGAAGGATCACCCGCAGCAGCAGCAGCAACAGCGATCGCCACGGACATGTGTTGTGCGACCTGATTGCACAATATCTGAGCCATCCAGGATGTCAGCTCTCGTCGCCATGCTGTGCGTGCTCGTTGGTTTTTCCATCGTGTGTCATAAATTTAGTCCTTTTGACGATGAATTATGAAAGGGAGATGACATGCCGGCAGGCAGTCGATATGGGACCGGAGCACACTGGTTTTCGGGTGAATTATGAAAATATGAGTTTCAGGGAAGACAGCCGTAAAGTCGGCCGTTAGGATGCAATATTAATTTAATGAACCGCATCGAGTGACATCCCTAGTCGGTAAGAAATGTTAATGTGCTCGAAACTATGGAGTCTGCGGTCCTGGTGACACTGACAATGGCTGCGCTGATGGGCGGATGGTGTCCTTATGGCTTATCACTTATGATTATTACCGCCGCTGAGTGAATGAAGGATGAACGCTTTTGTTCTCGTTGTGTGCCATTAGATGGTTTTTTTAAGGAACATCGAGTGATGTTTGGTTCGGTGCGGCCTTGGGTGACAAGATTGATTCTTAGAGTCCTTTTGTCAGCAGCGGTGGTCTTTGCTTTGCGTGGAAGTGGAAAATATGAACAAAATGTTGTCAACATCGAAATAATGCTCGGCAAATAGCTTGTCCTTGGTCTGAGACTGACACACCTTGGATCAGGAAAAAGCCTGAATTTAGGATAACTATTTGTGGTTTTTTAACTGAAATGAGAAATATTATAGCTCGTCTCGAATTGTGGAAGGTTTACATGGATTTTTATGAACCATCACCAGCTCAAGCACGTGGAAGTTCTTAATTAATTGAATAAACGAGTTCAACGAAAATGACTAGCCTCTGAATTGAAACCTGTTCCCGCTGCAATGACATTGGAGGCAAATTCCCCCTTGAGCTGGCAAGAAAATAGGTAGTTTGCGCCAGTCATTGCTTGTTTTGCTGAAAATCCGTGAATATCAACTGATTCAAGAATCTGCTCAGGAACTAAATTCGGGACATTTTGTGCCTTGAATAGAGAATGTCTAGAACAATCACACAGCACTGCAACTGCTGCTATGTCCTATTTTGAGCACATTTTAGTTGAACGAATCTGTATAGCAGTTATACCGGTATGAAGTGAGCATCAAGACACAAATGTCTCGATAGGGAACATTTGTTGGGAACGAGCCCTTATTTTTTTTTTGTTTGTTTGCTATGACATCTGTGAAAACTATTTAGTATACATCAAGTCATTGAACAGACTTGATGTGTTAAAAATGTCGAATTTTGTACCAGAAAGTGATGATTTGCGGAAAGCATTAATTTTTTAATTTCATTTGAAGAAAAGTGCTGCAGAGTCGCATCGAATGCTTGTCGAGGCATATGGTGATCGTGCTCTATCAGAAGCAACATGCAAAAGATGGTTTCAGAACGGTTCAGAAATAATGATTTTGATGTAAGAAATGAAGAACCTGGAAGACCACCAAAAAAGTTTGAAGACGCCGAATTGCAAGCGATATAGGATGGAGATGACACTTTGAGTCAAAAGCAAATGGCAGCAATGTTAAATGTTGCACAACAAACAATTTCTGACCGTTTAATGAGCTATGGGAAAGATCCAAAAGTGTGGGAAAATGGGTGCCACATGAATTGAATGAAACACAGATGGAAAACCGAAAAAACACTTGTGAAATGTTGCTTCAAAGACACCTAAGAAAATCGGTTTTTCATCGGATTGTTACTGGCGATGAAAAATGGATTTATTTTAAGAATCCTAAACGGAAATCCGGAACAACCATCAACATCGACTGCAAAACCAGACCGATTCGGCAAGACGACAATGCTGTGTGTTTGGTGGGACCAGAAAGGTGTGGTGTACCACGAGCTCCTAAAACCTGGTGAAACCGTTAATACTGATCGCTACCGACAACAAATGATCAATTTGAACCATGCATTGATCGAGAGACGACCAGAATTGGCCAGAAGACACGGCAAGGTAATTTGGCTCCATGACAATGCACCTGCACACAAAGCAAAACCGGTTCGGGATACAATCAAAACTGGGAAACTGGCTGGGAGCAGCTACCCCACCCGCCATATTCACCAGACTTGGCTCCTTCCGACTACCATTGCATTGGCCGAGCAGCACTTCGATTCCTACGGAGAAGTCGAAAATTGGTTTGCTTTAAAAGACGAACAATTTTGCTGGCGTGGTATTCACAAATTGCCAGAAAGGTGGTCAAAATGTGTAGAAAACAATGGCCAATACTTTGAGTAAAATGTTTTTCTTCTTTCTTTGATTGGCGCTACAGTCCGGAGTGGACCTGGGCCTCAACCAACATGCCTCTCCAGCCAGCACGATCTTTCGCCAGCTGCCTCCAGTTGCGCACACCAAGTTGGTTGATCCTTTTCCACTTGTGTGCGCCATCTAGTGCGAGGACGTCCTCTGTTGCGCTGTCCCAATGGCTCGGTGTCGAAGACTCTTCGGGCCGGAGCTGTGATGTCCATCCGCTCTACATGACCTAGCCATCTTAAGCGTTGGATCCAAAGACGCTTAACTAGGTGCAGTTCGTGGTTGAACCTTCTCCTCCAAACGCCATCAACGCAAACAGGACCAAAGATCGTACGCAGAACTTTTCTCTCAAAACAACCAAGAGCTTCTTCATCCGCTTTCAATAGCGTCCATGTCTCTGCGCCATAGAGCAGGACCGGGGTGATCAGGGTTTTTACAAGGTCGATTTGGTGTTTCGAGAGATGGCTCTGTTACTCAATTGCATCTTGAGCCCAAAGAAGGTGCGATTGGTAAGAGTAATTCTGCGCTTGATCTCGGTACTGGTGTTGTTGTCCCTATTTACTCCGGAGCCTGGGTAGACGAAGTCCTTGACTACCTCAAAGTTTCTGCTGCCCAATATGACGCTCTGTCCGAGACGTCGATGTTGTGCGTCCTTCCGTGATGACAGCATGTACTTTGTTCTGCCCTGGTTTATCGCTAGACCCATTTTAGCAGCTTCCGCTTCAATACCAGCAAACGCCTCATTGACGGCTCGCTGTGTTCGTCCGTGTAAGCAAGCAGTTGAACGGACTTTTGGAAGATCGTGCCTTGGGTGTTTACATTTGAGTTTCGCACGATCTTCTCATGAAGAAGTCACATGTCGCCTTGCCTAAAACCATTTTCGACATTGAAGGTCTCGGTGAGTTTGTTACCGACCTGGATGGAGCAGCGAGAGTTCTCCATCGTCATCCTGCACCTGTCTGACGAGTTTGGCAGAAATGTCAAAACTAGACATGGCGCTGTACAGCTCGTCTCTATGCACGCTGTCATATGCGGCCTTGAAATCGACAAATAGGTGGTGGGTGTCGATCTGCATCTCTTGAGACTTTTCCAGGATCTGCCGTAATGTGAAAATTTGATCGATAGTGGACTTTCCTGCCCTGAAACCGCACTGATAAGGACCTATCAGGTTGTTGACAAAGGGCTTGAGGCGTTCACACAGAACGGCAGAGAGTATCTTGTAAGCGATGTTAAGGAGGCTGATCCCTCGATAGTTGGCGCAGTCAAAGGGATCTCCTTTGTTTTTACTTTCCCATTAATAATTAGTGTTTTATTTTCGAAAAAAACCGTCTCTATTACCCGTCGCTTGTCATCACGCCTTATACTGAAGTTTTTATGCAAAAATGGATGGCAGCTACGCCTAGATCACTCAAGACGATCACTGATCGCCAATACTATTGCAACAAGATCGTTTTCATCACAATCTGCATTTACTCCCATGTTCCGCCCCAAATGAACAGCGAATAGTTTGTCCGCCTTAATCGAGCAGAAAACGCACATAAACACCTGCCTGATCGTGAAATATCACAGGCCCCCCATCTCAGGTGTTCCAGAAGGAATGGACCCCATAACTTAGAACGATCAAAGATGTGCCTCCAAAGGCTCCTTGCATCATCTCCTGCTCTCAACTCAAAGCTAATCCACTGCAAAGCGCATAAAGTATAATTTAATTAGTTTCCAATTGTCTGCTCAGCATCGTCGGGCTGCCGCTTGATCAAGTTGCAGTCATAACTTCACGAGACCGCTCTCAAAAAACACACACGCCCGCCCGCTTTCATCTTCCTTTGATCGAAGACACAACCCGGTCTCGCTCTCGTCAAGCGCACTCGATATTTCATCGATATTCACGTAAACATGTGCCCCACGGGAGAGAGAGTGGCCTCCCCCCACACGCGGTACTTGTTTTGGCGCGACACCTAAACAATTTCACGACGTCAAGCGCGTCCCCGGTGTCTCGGATGTCTGGGGCCCCAGTATGCGCCGTCGTTTGATGTTTTTTTTTTGTTTTTGGGGGGCGTTCGCAATGCACTGGGGCGTCAAAAGATCATCACTCACGGGCGAGCGGAGAATAAGTGATGCGAGCGAGCGAGAAGGACGGCGAGCGCGCATAGACGACGACCAGACAGAGGCAGTGATCGAACCAATTGAGCAGACCAAACCAAACAAATCACAACATCGTCGTCGGCGGTGCGCGCATAAATTTCCCGGACTACAATCGAAAGAACCGAATTGAACCAATCAAATTCGTTGTTCTTGCTGTCATCTCGGTGGCGGTGTGGCTGTGGCGAGATACTTTATTTATTCGGCTGCTCGTCGGGCTTCCGGCGGTGGCGGTGGCGAGAAATGCGTTAAACGCGCGCCCTGTCTGACGCATGTAGATACATGTGTATCTTCCGGATACACACCGATCGGTGTGCTGACTCTCGCTCTCGCCCGCTCTGTTGAACCAGTTAATTAATTATACGATTTGCTAATTAAATGCGATCGCCTCGCTTGGGTTTTGTTTATTCGAGAAAATTAAATTGTGATGCTGGTGGCGAAGGAGGCGAAGGCATGCCAAACGATAGCGGACACGGTGGCGGTGGTGCAGCACAGCCGCCTTCTGGCTTCGATACATCGTATCCAATGGCGTGTACGGCTGCGGCTGATTGTTTCACAAGAACCTGTAGACGCGGGACTGTTGAATCGGTTGCCGCCTATTTGCATGCGATTAATCAAGTATAAGATCATTAAATCTCTTGTCTGTGTGCACAGCATGTGAAATATGGCCAAGCGAGCGGGCGTACAGCGAATGTGAGCGAGAGGAGTGGTTGGCTGGCTGGGTGCTGTAGGTGGAGGCTTTGCTGAGTGCGCGATAGACGCGTTCGTTTTGTTAGACGGCCGCTGTATGATTCACGGTGTCACATAATCGCTTGGCATGTCTGATCGGTTGGCCATTTTACTTCAAGTCCTGGTCGTGGACGTGCTCACTGCCTGCACGGTGGCCCGGCTTCCACTTGCCTCCAGTTGGAACGTCACTGCCTGGACGGTGGCCCGGCTTCCACTTGCCTCCAGTTGGGACGTCACTGCCTGGACGGTGGCCCGGCTTCCACTTGCCTCCAGTTGGGACGTCACTGCCTGGACGGTGGCCCGGCTTCCACTTGCCACCAGTTGGGACGTCACTGCCTGGACGGTGGCCCGGCCTCCACTTGCCTCCAGTTGGGACGTCACTGCCTGGACGGTGGCCCGGCTTCCACTTGCCTCCAGTTGGGACGTCACTGCCTGGACGGTGGCCCGGCTTCCACTTCCCTCCGGCCTGGGGCTCCATCAGTTCCCGAGACTCGTGCTCCTCGGGGGACTTCCACTTGTCAGAGGGCGGTGTTTTTAAGATCTTCGACCTGTCGGGGGACCAAGTTCGATTGACCATCGTAGCAGGAGACTCGTGGTCATCCCCGGGCTTCCACTTGCCGCCGGCAGTGTGTGGAGGATGCGGCTTAAGCCTCATGGGACTACCAGGCATCCACTTGTCAGCCACCATAACGTCGAGTGGACCATGGCCTTCGGAGTGCCTCCGCTTTTGGCTGACCTGAGGTTTCTCGTATCCTGGCTTCCACTTGCCGCCAGTCTCTGGAACCTCTGGCAACTTGAGGGCTTTCGAGGTGTCCTGCTTCCACTTGTGCTCCGCTGGTTCCTCCGTGATGTCCGGCGACACCTGGCCATCGGGGGACTTGCACTTGACGGCTGAGGTCGGCTTGGCGAAGCCTGGCTTCCACTTGCCGCCGGTCTCTGGAACATTCTGCTTGGAACTACAAACACCAGTTTGTGGACCGTCATTCGAAATTCGCCATATTTTCCCTCATCCCTTGGCATTGTTGTCCATCGTCCCTCTTCATCAATCGGACATGTCTTCCCCCACCACCACCGGCTGACATCTTCATCCTTCATCCTGCGAGTTCCTTTTTTCCACGAAATCACTGCAATCGTGTACCGACACATGTACCATCGTGTACCCCTCCCGTCGGCCCTAATCGCCTCGAATTAATCATCCCTTCAAGCAGTCGAATCTAGCCGGCTCAAGTGGCCACGCCGCTTCCTTTCTTCTCATTTGACGCACAATGGAACCCCATGCGAGCCCGACAACCGAATTGAGTTGTCCTCCTCGGGTAGATCCACTTGCTTCCATTAAAAGCAGACACACTCTGTACGCTCCGCTCCTTCCAATCTCCGAGTGACAGGCTAATTTTTCAAGACGTAATTACTTTCTCTCGTCTTCGTCTACCACGACCGTCTGGCTCTCGCCGTACCCGCTCCAGCCCACTCCAGCCTCATCTCGACGTCATCATCATCATCTCTTCAGTGTCTGTGGGAAAAAAAAAGAAGAAGAAATGTGCTATCCCTCGCGGCCAACAGCGCTCCTTGCGACGGTGCATCTCTTCATTTGATTGGGTCACAAGATTAATTGCCCGAGGAAATTGTTAATTAAATTATCATCCCGTCAGACAGTCGGCGGGCCCGGCCAGGCATAGACCAGCCGCGCACCACTTGACGGGAGAGAGAGTGTATCTTTCATGCCCATGCCCATGCCCTTCCTTGCTAATGGGCCAAATCATTTGCTTAAGATGTCAAGTGGTTTCGAGTTCCTTTTTCGCTTCCACATCTCCACTTGTTCCCAAGTACGAGGCGAAATAGATTTCCGCCATTTTGTCGACCCATGACGACGACGACGACGACGTCGGTGACGAGAGCAACGCGCAGCCATCGCATCGCCAGCACACACATCCTCGTTTTCGAACGTCAACCATTCACATCCCTTTTTGTGCCTTTTTTTCCTTTTTGTTGTTCTCTGTTGTTGGCCGTGTCATGCCTGCGCTACGGTTGGTGCTACGGCTGCTCCTTGTTCCCAGTGCCGTCACAAAAATGTCAGAATAAAATCCATCAAAGGCAGCAAGGTGGTTGGTGGTGCTCTCTGCTCTCGTTCGTGCTGCACACAATCAAGACGGGCCACACAACACAGGCAACGTGGAAGACGACGCTACGTAGCAAGAGCACAAAGTTCCACCCCTTTCCATTGTTCTGCACATCAAGCACAAGTTGACTGCCTCTTGCCAGTGCCACTGGCGCTGGCTCCACCGTCGTTCGGCTTCTGGCTCTCGGCCCGCGTCTGGACCCGGGCAGAGATGCGCTTAAGCGAAGTTGACTGGTGTGCTGGGCCTTGGCTATGTTGACATGTCACTGGAATAGGGAGCAACAAAGTATCTCTCGGTTTACTCCTCCTTCTTCTGACTGCGATGATGACCGATGAATCCTTGCCACTGTGTGTGTGAGGGAGAGAGAGGAGAAATGCATCTGCTCGCATGATGGATGGATGCAAGAATGTAGACCGAGCGACTTTCTTTCTGTTCGTCGCGCAAAGACAACTCTGCTGGGAACTGGGCTATGGACTGGCTGAAGAATTGCCAAGTGGTGGTGTGCGAGTTCTGAGCATGCGGCCAACTGACTCGACTGACTGGGGATATGTGTCTCTCTCTCTCGCGGGGGCTTGATGTTTCTCCTCTGATGTCCCTATGCGAACTACTGGTTGTATAGGGGCACTGTCAATTTGGGTGATGCTCCGAGGAGATTTCACTACCGACTGACTTGTTTTAAGGAAAGCTTCACGCGTCAAAGGGATGTCAAAGGAGAGAAGGTCTTGGTAAAGGAATTGAGAATAGAGCCTATTTGCGGCCAAATTTGGTCTTTTTTACGTGCAATCTGTCATGTTGTTGTTTATGTCCACTTCCAACACTTCGATAGTCAGCCCTATGAAGGCTGAGGGCACTTTAAGTCACTCTCAGGGATAGTAAATCCGACGAACATGGTCTTGTGGTGAACCAAAGTGGAACAGAATGAACCGTCACCAAATCATGTATGTAACACCTCACATCTGTCGCTTGACAAAAATTTCGACGGGCTTCCCTCTGCCACCAGGCTTGCAACAATTCTGGCGCGAAAATTCGTCACTTTGGCTGCCGCAGATCACAGCAACACTCACCCTTTTCAGATCATCTGGTGATCCAGTAGGCCGTTGCCAACTTGGAACGACTTTATCTTTTGTCTCTATGAACGCGCTTTGAATGCACAATTTCACCGACAGCTTGAAGGCATTGACACGTCGTCATGTATGCGGCCATCTCACCACTTGAAGGTACCCCAGATTCAGTGTCTCAAGTTATCTGTCAAAGCTGGCATGACGTTATCCGTTTGTTTGGCATTCCGTTTCTTTTAAGTTAGAGTCTCTCCCTACGCGGTATCATTTTCCATCGGCGGCGTTGAACTCGCAGATGCATACACACGTTGTCGAACCGGTGACGTTCATTAAAAATAAAAAAAATATGACGAACCGATCGTCATTCAGTCGTATCCCTTGGTCTTTCCCTATCTCAGCCCAATATTTTCTTATGATGCTTTTATGATGCCTTCTTAGGACCCTCTACCACAAGCGCTTGCGAACAAATATAACACATGCTTGCTCGCAATTTTATGACCTCCGGAAGTCCGCCTTATCTCCTCTGTCGCCATCATAAAAAACGACTGATAGTGAACAATAATATTTCCCTATCCAGAGTGGACTGCGTTTTATTGTTTCGCATTATCACAGATAAGAATTGGTGGCGACACACGCAGGAATTGCAGAGCATCCGGAACAATAAAACCCTTCTCGGTGCCTTGCTTCAGTGCGGATGGACTGGACTTCTATCAACAAGCTCTCTAGCAAACGGAGGTGCGACTAGCTACTTTTTTTTTTGTTTTTTTTTTAATTTCATTTTTATTTTTATTCCGCTCTTATGTCTAACTTAATCCTAGACAAAATGTGTAATTCTAGCTTAAATTTAACAATTAATTTGAACTTATAACTAACTTACTGACCCTATGCGGGTACTCTAAGCTAAACTAGTCTACAACTCTAATTGCCTTTCGGCCTATTCTACCGGTTTCTTGACGTTCTGTCCGCAGACGTATGTATCCGAACTGCGACTAGTTACGCGCTCTACCGTGTTCTCCACTGCTGTGTGCTACCTTAGGCGTTGTCGCAGTTCGGAGCGGAAGACTCCTCCGATTGATGATACTACTTAGCCCAGCTCCCTTAGCCGTTGACTTCGTAAGTACCTGTCTAGACGAAAGTGGCCCTGCAGCTCTTGTTTGCACTTTCTAGTTCAGATCACAGACAGAACTTTTCGATCGAAGAAACCAATGACTAATCGCTGAAGTTGCTTACATCGCAAGCACACCAATGTCAGCTTAGACCTTCGAGAGACAGCTCTGTTACAAAATTGCCCGTGATGGGCAGAAGTTGTTTAGTAGGTGGCTAAGTATGTAGATGCTCCTACGGTCTTGGGGCTGTGGCTTACTTCGAAGAAGCAGTGGTTTAATTCATTTCGCCCTCAAAGGGGGTCGTGAGACTGAATTTAGGAGACGTTTCAGTTCAACGTCGCTTAAGTCATGCGACCCTAGGAACACGTGATTTTTGACAGATTCATTTTCCTCCTCTCAGCAGCTCCTGTAAAAATCATTGTGCGGCATGTTCAGTCGCAATGTATGCGTGGCGTTAGCACAGCGCCCGGAGGCGACTATTAGCATGTGTACTTCCTTGCAACTAAAGCTTGTCATTGGAAGAATTCAATTATTTCCGTCTGATTTGGACAGTGATGGTGCTTGTGATGTTTACCACGGTTCCTAACCAATTTTGGTAATTCTGAATTATCTTGCACAGAAATTCAGAATGACCAAAATTGGTTGCATGCATTTTCTTGGTATCAATGCCAACACAGGCCTCATGGACGGCTCTCTGTGCTCGGGCCAATTGTACCACCTGTCTGAGTCTTGGACGATCTTCTTCAGAATTTGATTAACTTTACGGACGCTTCCGTAATTTTGTTTTCAAGAAGGTAAAATTTAGGCAACCTCATTAGCTAGCATTTTGTTTTTTTAGAAAGTTTGAATTGGGCGAACTAGACCTAGACCTAGAACTAGACTTAAGCTCCTTTTTTCCGCTGCCAGTCATCTTGACGGTACATCTTGCATCTTCTGTGTCCTTCGACATAGTTACGCTCGTGGTCTTGTATTGCACAGTTAAAGGGACTGACGTCTAGACTCTTGCAGACACACTTATTGTCCTCGAACTGCGATCGTATGACAGTAGAATATTCAATCAACATAGCCTACTTGCTTTATAGCCCTTCCATAAGCGTCCTTTCTACTCTTCATCTGTCTTCGGGATGATGTCGTGATGTTCAATCAGATTTTTCTCCATGACACCTTGGTATCTCACCAGCTGACTGCAGTTTCGCTCACATGATCTTTATTTTTCACCCTCATCGCGTACGTCTACAGTGTTGTTCCACATGGTTATAGACGATCACACGAAGTTCATAACCAGCCTCGCAACATCTTGCACGAAAAATTCGTATAGTACGTCTATGTTAAGGAGACTCCATGGCTGGTGCCGTCAATTGACATTCTCCTTGTCGGACAAGCGCTATCACATCATAAGCGTGTTCTACGGACCAGCAGTCCTCACCAGCAGACTGGAAAATAAGAAGAGAGGCTCTCAAGTTTAAGCGAACGCTTGCACGTACTAATTAGAAGGCTGTCAACATGACGTAGTGATGAGCCTTTCCACTGCTCAGAAGTGGACAAATGCAAGGGAACTCTGAGGAATCATTGGGAGGACAGGCAAATGATATCATTAATCAAAGCAGCTTGTGCCTTACAGATCCTCACAAGAACTTTATTAAGGCGAATTACGTGCAATAAGAGCTAGTCCTTGAGGCCCTGATCCACACTGGACTGTAGCGCCAGTAAAAGAAGAGCTGGTCTCTGTGGACTTTTCAATTTTGGCTAACGAGCATGTCACGAGGAAGTACTGATGGCTTGAATACTTCCTCCTTGACACGTCCAGCTGAAACGGACACATAGTCGCGCTTGTGGATCGATCTATCAGAATTGAGGCGTAGCTGGAGAAGTACCCGACAAAAGGTGCATTATCTTTCTATACTGGGGACGGCTTACATCTTGCATGGGTTTCATCGGAAAAGTGGTTACACATGAGAGCCTTCTGTCCACAGCCTCACTGCTCTCGTCAGTGAGACAGTCTTGATATCGTGCCATCTTGTCCGTGGACGATCAACACTCGAAATGGCGTCTTTTAGGTTAGGGTCAGGATATTTGGCTGCCAGGGAATTTGCCACCACACTTAGATCATAGTTACTTCATTTGATCCCAACGGCAAATGATGACTGGACCAGACTTGAAAACCAGCCTAATTTCACTGGAATTCGAACCGGGGACCCTACTAACCACAGACAGGCACTCAACCAACAGCGCCATCTAGGCGTTAAATGGTGTCAAATGCTTTTTACTGAAAATTCTTGCAGTCCTGCGATTTGAATGGTCTCGTGCAGAAATTCTTGATTTTCACCTCCCTGTTGGCGACTCGGGATGAATGAATGGCACCAAGTTACACGATCACACCCGATCCTCTTTCGTCAGATCAAGCACATCAATCAGGCCTCCCTGCGATCTAATCGCGACGACACATTTAGAGTCCGACCTCGAATCCATAAGGTCTCTCCAATCAGTTGGTTGCTCAAACAGAACGACAGAAGAAGACGAAGAAAAAAAACGAAGAACCAACCGAATACCCATCCAACTGGCAATCGTTTCACAGAAATCGAGTGTGTATCCAGAGCGAGAGGGAGAGGCAGGGTTTGGGACGGAGGGCGGTGTTCCTTCTGTCCTGTTCAATGTTGGGCAAAAGTGCACAATGTCGTCCATCAGCGGGGCACAATAGCGACAGTATGGCACGACTTTCGGCATATCGTCCTTTGTGCAGCACTCAATACCCAAAGCTCTGGTGATCGACGAAGAATGAAACGATCCCAGTTGTCGTCGCCGTCGTCGTCGTCGTCGTCGAGATGTCGTTGTTCTCCCCTCCCTCTCGCGTGTTATGTTGCAATCTTCTTTGTTGGCGAGATCCCAGCCCATGCGATCCTCCACGCCACTCGAGCAAGGTGCATAACTCACTGGCGGCGCGGCATAATTTATTGAGAGAGACCGATCCCGAAGCCCTGTGCGATTGTTTTTGACGATGCAAACAGGTATTGGCCACTATTCTCCCACTCATCCAGCATCTCCCACCGCTGATTAGTGTCAATGCCTCGCGAGAGCGATGGGCCGTAGCACGGACGGTCTGCGTCTGCCTTTTTGTTGTTCTCCCTTGTTCGCGCGCTTCGGTCTTCAGTGGGAATCAACACCCGGAGACCTCGGCGAGGGCGACTCTTTAATAAGATGCGCATTCCCGAGACCGGGCAGCCATCGCGGAGGGAGAGAACGACAAAACGCATCCGAATGTTTAATTAAGTGATGATGACTATCTCGGGACGGCTGCGAATCTGAATGCGAGAATTCGCTGCTCCCTCGGGGTTTTTGGGGGGCGCGCGCACGATGCGAGGAGACGCTACGTATCGGATTTTATCCGCGGCCGGGAGAGGGAGGGCGCTGCCACTGCGGCCAGTGGCGGTTGGTGTGCAATTAATTCGCCGGATTCGCCACTGAAAATCAATTTTCATCCCAATTTTCGTCGTTAAAACGTTAAATTCCATCGGCTACCGTGGCGGAGGAGACAAGAAAGGGTTTTATTATCGCTTGTCAATGATCTACGCACGACCAATTGCCGATGGAAGCCTGTGCAGTCTCTGCTGCGTTTCAAGGACTCTCCGTCGACTGTCTGTTGGTCCCACCGACTGAACGACTTGGTGTTCTGGTCTGTCAGCTGCTGGGAGACTGACGAAAGACTGTTGCCTTGCCAAACGGCATCGGTTCGTCGTCACGGCAATCACCTGCAATGCAGCCCCCTCCCAAGCGGTCTCCATCCGTCCAATCATGGCACGGCTGCCGTCCACGGTTTGCTGAGTAAGTACAAAACACCATTCTTTGCATGCAGCCCCTCCACGACAATCCCATTGTGTCTCGCATCACGATCGAGGCCGCCGCCTGCTCCCAATGCGACCGAGGAACTCCTCACAGCCCACCCGACTGCGGATGGATGCTTTGTTTCATCTCGCTCGTCGATGATCCACATTCAACCCCCCATCACCCTCGGCAAAAAATATGAAATTCCTCCAATCGACGATGACAAAAAATTAGCATTGAAACTGCAGGACACTGCACGGGGAGTGCAAAAGTGCAATTGCAGCGCTCTCTCTCTCCCCGCTTACAGGACATTCCATTTTCCTCTACCGCCGGCTAGTGGCACTCAATTTTCTGGGCGCATTGTCTTGGCCTTGCATTGACAATAATTTCCATTGGCAAGCGCTGTAAGATTCTCATGCAAGCCGTGCCACGAGATGCACAATGCACTCTCTCTCATCGTGTGCGCCTCGCTTTTGTTGTGAAGTTTCGGGCCCCGGTGTCGCCGGTGTGCGAATGTGCCGTGGTATTTTATGTGAGCGCGTGCTTTGCTGATTGCGAATCGATGATATTCCTCCTCTTCCCGCGATCGGGTCTAGGATGCGCTGAATTTTATTTTATTGTGTCTCCAACGGAAGGGGGACGTTCAGACGTAGATACACCCCGACTGAGGATGGCGAACAAATTTGTAATAGATACATTTTATTCGATTGTCGTTTCTGTTCCTCGGCCGGATTACCAATGGCGCTCTTCACGATTTTTCTCGTTGCGAGCCGGCCCGCCGTGGACACGGACACGGTCGGGTCCGCTTAATTTGTTAAATTTGGCGGAGAATACACAACCAGTGCGCGGCACACACAAACCATAGAATTAGGTAGCAATAATAGATACCTAGATACGGACGGACAGAGGAATTCCATCCATGCATCATCATCGAGGCAGTCGCTCGGTCTCTCCCTCTTCGACTGTGCAGATCCACTTTGATGGCCGCTGCTGTGGTGGCAGCGGTGGCAGCGGTGGCAGTGGCATTGGCGGTGGCGGCACTGTCGATTGGTTCGCTACTGGCCGCGCGGACCTGTATCAGTTTTCGTGGACCTAGTCACGATTTGGTAATATGTTCTGCACTGGTACTACCAATACCGAGGGTATTTATGGCAAAGATTCCGTTCGAGGATAATGGCAGTCGGTCGGTGTGTGCGAGCTGGCTGTGGTGGTGGTGGCTCCCGGAATGAATTCACTGCCGCCACCGCCTCGCCGCGCTCCAGCCACACAATCGATTACAAATTAAATGGTGTGCTGGTTGCGCTTGGAAGGATGTGCTGCCGCTGCTGCTGCCGCAGCTTCTGCAACTATCTCCCTAGTAGTCGCACTAGTAAACTGCGCTGTGTACGCGCTGGTAATTTACTTCGGTCATTTCTTTTCCCCGGCTGAAGATACAAATTTTTGTGGATTTTTCCGTTTCGGTTTCGGTAGCTCGCCGGGTAGCCGTGGGTGAAGTCGTGATCGCTGGCTAAACGGGGAAGTCAGTCATTTCTTTTGTTTTTTTTTTCTTCTGGTGTGCTCGGTTGTGATAGGAATCATTTTGAAGCATGGTTTGTCTGGTCGGACGGCCTGTGCGCGAATGCGAAGGTCGCGAGAGGTTGTGTGAAAATTGACGTCTTATTGGGCATTTCGGGGTATTTTTGTATGTCCCCGCTGTGGGCTGGTGATGGTATGGCAGAGGTGAGGGGATCATGGAACAAAGGACTTGTTTTCAGAGGCAAGCCTTCAGACAACTTTTCCAAGCTACGTAGCTCACAATGGGCCGACTGTCTTGTAAGGCGTAAAAGCAATCAAACGTCGCGCTAACCATGAAGCAAGAGTTGGTCTGTTTTGTCTTAAATGTTGACGTTCATCACCAGAAATGTTGCCCATAAAGCAGAAAGTGGTACAAGAGGGAAAACATATCAAACCCCGTGAGATTTTTGACAAACTCTTGCATTTCTTTGATTTTTTCTTTCAACCTTGTGCTCAATGCAATGACGCTTCGTTTGAGTTTACGAACGTGGCTCTTCATTCAGTCAGAACGTCGGCAAATTTCTCCGTGAATCTCTCCTTAAATCTGTTTTGCGCTGGCGCCTAACTTTACTATGCTGCACCGTCTGACGACGCTTGAATTTAAGCCCAAAACCACACAGGTGGAAGAGTTGTGCATGAAAGTACACCTTTAGAGCAGTAACCGCTCACTTGCTGTGTCCAGTTGAAGCCTACTTCTAAGGCAATTCTCCACCGGTTAAGCTGGTCGAACACATAAATACCAATGCTCTTGCGAAACAGTTCTTCGATTCCGACGCTGCTAGTTGGAGGCTTAGAGGAAGACCGAACCTCGATGGAATTGATTCCAATGTTTCTGTTTAGACAGTCGTCGAGCTTAGTTTTCTTGTCCGACAAGGAAGACTCTCATCAAACCTACCATTTGATCGCGAGGCAAAACAACATGTGTCTGATCACTGAAAGGAGTGCCCAAGGATAGTCAATGGTGGATAACAGTTTAGTGTCGTCATGCCAGTACAAATCATGTTCAGATCACACCTCCTCACACAAGACAGCAAAGCTAAGAGCAGAGATGCATATATAATGACATCTTGTAAAACTCCCAGGCCTTAGGCTAGTCCTCCCACACAGCACCATTCACCTCATAATCGTTGAACGAGTCCTGTGTCCACCAGATTGATGAATTGGACGACCAGCTTCGAACGCCTGGAGTGGTGTCACAAATTTAGTTTAATTTTACCCAAAATTGGGGACATCCTACTAAATACACACGACTTGTCGGTTAAAGCCTAGGTCCGCTCAGAACTTTATCCCCACCTCCAGAGACACCATGCGTCTTGAGACTACGCTTCAATGTTCTGTGCGGAACTGACTCTAAGTCTCTACAACTTGCTCTAGACTGAATCTACGCAAACTTCTTGTTTATCATTCATCACTATGATTTACATTCACACCTCCTATCTTGACAGCACATTTGACTGTTTCTTCAAGCTCTTGGTGGTTTAAGATCATATTTATAAACAACAACCCGTGGAATTTTTTTTTACAACAGCCACTTCATCAACTATCGACAGAGACTGGAAACTATTACTGGAGAAAACTGTTGTCACATTCAGATTTTCAGATTTCGTTGGTTAATAGCTTCCACTCGTGAGAGAACAATAGCACGCACAACACGAGTGGTTGCTGAGAAGCTAGGCCCAGGCCCTCTACGGGCTGTGTTATTATAATAGCCATCAAAACTATTGCCCATTTCACTTCATAGTTTTGAATAGTACGAGAATGCCCAGCTGAGCTAGCGGTAGACACATGAAGATGGTCAGCTCAAAGCTTTCTGATATCCGGCTTATTGCGACATTTAAGGGAGCTAGAAACAATCTTTATCAGGTATCTGCCCTCCGGTGCTAGACATACCACACAACATGCATTATGCTAGTTGCAACAGCAGATAGCCATACCTTTACCCATTTCGTGTGTCTGACCGAAGTTTTGCTGAAGCGAGTCATCGAGCGTTTGTTAGACGCTTCTTCAATTCACTTGATGGGACTTTTGCGAGGGATTTTTCGAAAATGAATGACCTACCTCCCAGCCAACGCGTGGCATAAAATTCTAGGTCCGAAATATCACGCGTAACTGCTTAACAAAATTACACCCTCGAGGCAGCTTCGAGTTTAGGTGACAACCCTTCGAAAGCCTCAATAATTCCTGCAAAATGTTGCCCAGTTCAACTGAAATTTGTCTAAGTTCGCTTTAAACACCAATTTCGACCGACGTGAGCACAAGTTCTGGTACACCTACAGTTCCTACACTACAGCCTTTCTCTGCCTCTTATATCTTAAAATGATAGTTGACCAGCTTAAGTAGACAACAAGTCAACAATAAAAGGCAGCAGAGTCTTGATGAGACCTAACCGAGACCTTTGATGTCAAAAAAGGATTCAGACAAGGCGACGCGCTCTCATGCGACTTCTTCAACATCGTTCTTGAGAGAATTGTTCAAAACTCAAACGCCAACACCAGAGGAACAATCAGAAGTCCGTCCAACTACTCGCATATGCCGACGATATTGACATTATCGGAAGAACGCAGCGTGATGTCAAAGGCGCTTTTGTGAGTATTGCAACGGAGGCCGCGAAGATGGGTTTAGCGGTAAACGAGGGTAAGACCAAATATATGCTGTCAACAAGAAAGGACACCCAACACCGACGTCTCTGTCAGAACGTCACGACAGACAGATATAACTTTGAGGTAGTTAAAAACTTTGTCTACCTAGGAACCGCTATCAACTCAGGCAACGACACCAGCGCTGAAATCAAACAAAGAATAACTCTTGCCAATCGGTGCTTCTTTGGAACAAAGCCCTCTCTCGAACAACCAAGGTAACGCTCTACAAGACCTTAATCGTCCCAGTCCTGCTATATGGCGCGGAGGCATGGACTCTGTCAAAAGCGGATGAAGCAGCTCTTGGTTGCTTCGAGAGGAAAATGCTTCGCTAGATGGTAAGTGGAGGAGGAGATACAACGACGAGCTATACGAGCTGTTCAGCGACATCGACTTAGCCAGAAGAGTGAAGATGCAACGATTGAGATGGCTAGGTCATGTAGAGCGGATGGAAACCAATGCTCCGGCCCGAAAAGTCTTCGAATCCACCCCCGAGGGACGGCGCAGTAGAGGAATACTGCGACTCAGATGGCGCACGCAAGTGGAAAGGGACCTCAACCAACTATGCGTGCAAAACTGGAGACAGCTAGCTAAAGATCGATCTGGCTGGAGACGCTTGTTGGTTGAGGCCCAGGTCCACCCCGGACTGTAGCGCCACCTTAAGTAAGTAAGTAAGAGTCTTGATGGATGGACATAGATGCTTCGATGACGCGGCTGACTGCTAAGATGTCAAACCAGCGTCGACTAATTCTGTTTCCACACTGGTCCAGTTAATCGGTGGGTCATTTTAACCAAGCTTCAAACATCCCTGAAACTTATGTTACTCAGTTCAGCTCTGTGGATGAGGCCCTAAGTGAGTACAAAAATTCCGTCTACTTCCTAGTCTCTTGAATAGTTCTGCAGAAGGAAGAGAAAGGCGTGTTCTCCGAATGCTCAATGCCCAGAGGTTCTATTAAGCTTCCTTGTACATACAGGGTGTCCTTCCGTCTATGAGGATGTCAGCTCCAAACTTTCCGTCGGCATGCAATTGGTTGTTCTTTTTTATGGAACACCGCAGGGCTGCAGTTTAGTACCCATTCTATACAAATACTAGAAATACTCTTGCTTCATGGTTAGCGACGTTTGATTGCTCTTACGACTTACAAGACAAGGGTCCATTGTCAGCCACCTAGCTAGGAAAGTTTGTCTGAAGGCCTTGCCTTTGAAAACAAGATTCTTAGCATCTCCAAATTTGGGCCCTGAAAACTGCTTACCTACACCAACTGTCTCCTACCGACACCATTCATTGCAATCGCAGAAGAATCTGATCGCCGTGTTGCAGAGGATGCGTCCGTTGACTCTGAACACCAATGTAGCGAACATAGCGATGGTTCGCGGTTCGAATCTAGGGAACACCAACCCTCGTTTTCACTGCGCCGCCTCTCAGAGACACAGAGTACTACAAATGTGCCGCGGAAAGACGTAAATTCACCCACATTTCCGACATTTCTCCAAAATCCTTAGAACTTGAGTCGTGGAACCTTCCGAAAAAAGTTGGGACTCTTCAACCGACCGATGTTACATTCGGTCTGTGACCACACTTACCCACATTCCCTGAGATGGCCTATACCCCTTCAAGTCCCCAGATCCAACAACAAGTACCCACAAGCCCGGACGAACATACCTCAGTCTCCCTCAGTAACTCCGCCTTCAGACCAAAGGTTGCCCGACTTCGAGAGACACTTTGGACTGGACTGTGGGTATCTTTGACTTAGACCCCACTCCTCCACTCCTACTCACCACACCTCCTGCACTTCAGTTCCAAAAACAAGCCAAAAAAACAAGAAAAAATCCAAACTTCGTGTTCCACAAAAAAACCCGCAATTTAATTGAAAAAAGACCAATCTCTCTGAGGACAATCATGTGGAGCCCTTAGAAGGGCTGAGGCTGCGCGTTTGGCATTCCTGCGCAGCCTGGGGTCGTGGCTTGATTTGGTTTATTGTGTGTTCTTTGGTTCCACCCGTTCCAGCAGTTGTGCTCGCAGGCGTACACGCTGTGTCTAGTCTTCCTTCTTCATCTTCTTCGAATCGAAAGCGCCCACCGTGGCGTGAATAGGATTCCCTCCTCGTGGTTGTCTAGTTCCTGGTGTGTTGTGTGTGTGTGTCAAAGTCAGGCGAATGACAGGAAGATTCCTGAAACGACAGAAGAGAGAGGATTCATCGGTTAGTCGGACCGCCTGGGCACGGAAGCAGCTGTCGCACTTACCTCAGTGAATTTGTTCCTTGTTGCGAAGTTAACTCTCCGCCGCTCCCTATCGCGCCGGTCGCTTTCGTCGGGGACTGCCGCCGTGTGGGGTCGCCTGGAAGAGGCTCCTGCGACGACGGTTCTCACGAAGGCGATAGCGATGGTTACGATGATGCCCGGCTGCCAATTCGGCGACCGCATTGCACCGAGTGTTGGCCCGTTCCGTAGCATCTGGAGACTCTGGCGTGGAGTCGTCATTACTGCGGTCGCCGATATGGCGACCGGATTCCATGGCTGAACTTATCGACGGTACCGACGTCGACGTGGTTGATGGTTGTGATGGTTTGTCGAAATTTTATGCGGTTTTCTCTTTTTGATCGCAGAACTGTCGGAGGGCGGCCAGGGAGTTGGAGGCCGCGGCGAGCGCGTCTTCGGGCGACTTGACCGAGGGTGGCTGCGATCGATTGCCACCGACGCTGGTCAGTGAGTCGAACATGGACGAGAGGGCGTTCAGGCTGTCGCTGGGGTACTTCTTGTCGCCGTCGCCGCCGCCGAAGGACTTGTGGCTGGAGGCCGGCGACTTCGGGGTGCCCGAGCGGTTGCTGTCCGGACTGGCCGCCGCCTTGGGACTGGGCTGGTTGTTGCGATCGGTCGTGGAGAGGTTGAGCTCGCCGTTGGGCGTGGACGCCTGCGAGGGCAGCTTCGGCTTCTCGTCGGGTTTGTCCTCCTGCTCGGAGTTCTCCTTCTCCTCGGGCTCCTCCTTCTTGATGACGATGTTGGCCTTGCAGTCGGCGTCGCGCTTCTCGGGCGTCTGGGAGCCGGCCTTTGTCTTGGGCGCCTCGTGGTTGTCGGCGCTGCACTCGCTGGCGCTGCGCTCGCTGCTGGTGTAGCGCGCGTAGTGGTGGTAGTAGGGGTCCTGGATGTCCATCAGCGGCTTGTTGTAGTCGACGGTTTCGTCGATGCCCAGGCGCTTGAGGATGCTCGACGCCACGGGCGAGGTGTTCTTGTTGGCCGCGTTCACCGGCTGCGGCACGTTGTTGTGACGGGTCGGCGTGTCAAAGCTCGTGGTGAACATCTGCTCGATGGCACTGAGCACGGACGACGAGGAGGCTGCTCCTGGTGTCGTGGCGGCGGCCTTCGTGGCGCCGTTCTTCACCTCCTGCTCGGGGGACTTCTTGAGCATGGCCGGCGACTTGTTGATCTCCTCGGGCACGGCGGCCGCCTTCACGCCGCAGATGTACTGGCGCATGCGCTCGGCGAACATGGCCGCCTCGATCTTCTCGTTGCGCTGCATCTTGGCCTCCATGGCGTCGACGGCGTCCGCCTGGGCAGCGGCGGCGCCCTTCATCTCGAGCAGCTTCCGCACGGGCAGCGACTTCTCGCGCTTCTTCTGCACCTGGCGCTTGCGCCCGGCTGCCCCGCCTCCGGCCATCGACTGCATCAGCGGCTCGGCGTAGTGGTTGTTCTTGGCCATGTGGCTGCTGAGGTCGCCCAGCGACGAGAAGGCCTTGTCGCACACCTTGCAGGTGAGCACGGCGCTCAGGGTGCGGCTCTCCTCGGAGCTCATGGCGTCCTTGCCGTCGCCCACGCCGCCCGAGGCGGACGACTTCATCGAGATCGTCTGCTCTTGCGACAGAATGTTCGTGTAGTGCTGGGTCTCCTGCATGTGCTTGGTCATCTCGCCGAGGGAGCGGAAGCTCTCGCCGCACCGCATGCACTTCAGGATCTGCATGGCCTGCTCGACCCCCTTGCCCAGCCAGACGTTCTGGCCGCGCACCAGCTTCCTGGGGAGCGGCGTGTTCGGGTCCCGGTTCGACGGGTAGTTGTTGTAGGCCGACTTCGAGGGCATTTGCTGCTGCGACTGGGGCTTCCGCATGTGCGGCGGCGTCTGCATGGGCGGCTGCTGCTGCTGGCGGTCGGTGTTCGGGAGGTTGCTGAACGGCGGCACGTTCACGCCGCAGTGCTTGCTGTCCTTCATGTGGGTCGTGAGCGCCTCGAGGGTGGGGAAGCTCTGCTTGCACCACACGCACCGGAACACGCTGCTCGCGACCCCCTTGTTCTGCCAGTGCGACTGCCATATGTTGTGCCTGCCCTTGGACGCCATCACGTTCTCACTGGGCGGGATTGCGGCCGCGGTGGGCGGGGCCGCTGGAGCCGCCGGCTGCTGCCTGGGCGACTTCTCCTTCCGCGGCCCCTTCACCAGGTCCGTCATCTTCTCCAGACAGCTGGTCGGATCGATCACCAGGTCGTTCTTGCCGTTCCAGCCGCCCGCCGGGAACGGCCCGTTCTGGAAGATATTCGCTGCCGCCACCGCGGCCAGATACGGATTGACGGTCGGCATCAGTGGAGCGGCTGCCGGCGGCGTCACCGGTGGCGGAGTGCCCTTGTACACTTTTTTGGTCTGATGGGGAGTCTGTGCGCCCGAATCGTCTTCGTCGGCACTGCGCTTCCGCGAGCTCACCGACAGGTCCAGTGGATTGTTGCCGTCCTCTTGAATGTCCTCCATCTCGTCGGCGTCCTCGGGCTCGTCTTCCTCGTCCGCCTCGGACGCGGCTCGCGTGAAGTTTGTTCGAAAGTCCAGCGCTTCTGAATTGTTGCTCGACGCCGTTGGAGACGCCTGCGGTGGCAATTTGAAGTGCGGATCAGCGGTGGCTGCCGGCGGTATCGGCATCGGCAAGCGGCCGCCGCCCAATGGGAACTGAGCGTATTGTTGAGCAGCAGCGGCCACCATGTGCAGGTAGGCCTCCATGGACGGTGGTGGTTGCTGATGGTGTTGTTGCTGGTGTTGATGATGGTGCTGTTGTTGTTGTTGTTGCTGATGATGGTGATGATGGTGGTGCTGCTGCTGGTGATGGTGGTGTGACGAGTTGTTATTGGCTGAGGGTGGAATCATCGAGGGGAATGCTGTGTTCGGTGAGCCTGGCAGGAGATTGGAGGCGTTTCCGTTACCATTGTTGCCGCCACCACCGCCGCCGCCGGCACTTCCATTCTCCGCTGACGAGTTGGAATCGTGCGACGGGCAGCGTTCACTGGAGTTGGCCGACTCCGTTGACCGTGGACGTGGATTGGGTAGAGCACTGTGGATGAGAAAGAAGGGAAGGTGCTGGTTAGACTTAGAAAAACGATCGTCGTTTAAAAATTCAAAAATCTGATCTCCCGTCGGTAAAGACGAACTCCCAACTCACGATCGCCGCGCAAAAAATTCCACAACCGAGAGAAATGCAAACGCTTCAAACGATCCTCTTCAAATGGTGATCGCGGCACGATCATGCGCATTCCACGACATCCGCACATTCCGCGACACGGAATAATTATCACTTAGTCAGTGTAAATCAGCCAAGTGCCTTGATATCCATCAAAAGTGCGGATTCCAGCGTCTCGGTTGCACCTTTGATAGTTTCATTAAGTCACAGCGCACTCTCGGGACCGGTGTGCGATTGCAATTATTGGCGAACTCGTGTTTATGGTAATGGCCCGGTGTACTGAATGTGCCCGTGATTGACGTATCAATTGTCATTAAGCCGTACTTAGCGCAGACTTAGGGTACAACTCAGAGACTAATTACGTCTGAACGGTTGAAGATGGCTTGGCTTTTTTGGTCTGTGTGTGCGGCTTGTGCTGTGCACTGTGTGTGGGATGCTGTGCTCTTTGAATTGGCGCCAAATTGAGAGTGTGCTGCTGGTGGTGGTGGTGTGTGTTGGACTAATCGTGACTAATTGTGGGTATTAAATGGAATTATGAGTGCACTTTGGATTGCGATTGGCATGGGGATAGTCTAATCGACGGGAGTTGCCGCCGCGGCAGTTGGCATTGTGAATATGATTAAGATATGGTGCGAGCTTATAAATGTACCGGAACTTGTGGTGAGGAAAGGCGAGCTTACAGTGGGAATGATTGGATTTTTACGTGACGGCTTTGCTGGGGGAAGGTGGTTTTGTGGTGGGGGTTGGAAAAAGAGATCGATTTGGCCTACATCTTGATATGTGTCGGGGCTCAAATTGAGTTTTGTTCAGTTTGGGGGAACTCTGTGGCTTATGAAGCGATCCTGGTTGGTATGACCGTGTCAGGGGTAGGTATAGGCGTCATGACTGCGACTGCACGATCACGATCACTACAACTTATGAGTTCAGCACAAAATTCTGACCTAGGCTCAAGCTTTCAGGCAAGATTTTCAACAACTGGGTGACAAGATGAGGATTTCGACTGATCGGAGATCACTTCTGAGAAACTCAAGATACGACAAGACGATCTTCACCTCCTTTTGATAGACTTTGGCAACATTTTGTTGTTCAATTGAATAGCCACCTTACCACTGGTGGGGAGGCAGCTACTCAGAGAAGACTGCAAACTGCTTGAGTGTTACACTTGTTCTCATTTATTCAATGAGTTTTGATTCTGCACGGGTTGGTCGCTCGTTAGGTTAGGTTAGGTAGTAGTGGCTGACTGCTGCAGAGCAGTCACACTTAGGCCAGAGTAGGCCCATTGTGATACCACGCGGATTGACTTCTCCGAACGCTGGAACCAGTTGGTGCTGCTAATGAAGCGATTTAGTTGGCCAATGCTGGCACTTTAGTAGCAGGCTCCTAGGTGCAGGAACCTACGACTGGCAAGGGCACTGCAGGAGCAGAGAAGGTGATGAGTATTTTCTTCCTCCTCTTCATCCATGCAGCTTCTGCAAAAATCATTATACGGGGCACCCATCCTGCAAGCATGAGTGCCAACTACACAGTGCCCGGTTATGACTCCTATGAGGGTCCTTACTGAAGGCTTTCTCACTTTCTTTTGTTTCAAGGCAGGTGGTGCCTTCTAGCCATTTGTCATTAGTGGTTTTGATTGTGTAGATCTTAAGAAGATGGTAAGCTGTAGCGATCGGCGTGGAAGGTGGTACCCCTGCTATCGATAGGGATGAGGTTGTACCACACCTGGCGAGTTCGTCGGCTTTGCAGTTTCCTGGTATGTCACAGTGTCCCGGCACCCACATGAGGTGAATGTTAAAATGCTCGGCCATTTCGTTAAGAGACAGCCTGCAATTAAGGGATGTTTTAGAGTAGAACATGACACTGTCGAGGGATTTAAAGGCGGCCTGACTATCGGAACAGATGGTGATATCCCTTTTTGATATCACATTGTCAGGACAGCGCCTCTTTAATCGCTATGGTTTCTGCCTGATGGGAGCTTCACGGAGATAGCAATGTTGAGGTCTTGAGAATAGACACCAGCACCCACGCCTTCTTTTGTCTTCGATCCATCTGTGAAAATGCGCAGAGGATCTTTCATCGTTTGCCTGTCAGACATCCAGTCCGATCTGGAAGGAATGCTGATTGAGAATTTCTTCTCGAAGATGGCCTGGGGTAGTAGGCGGTCGGTGTCGCTAGGAAGGAAATTGAATTCCTTGAGAATGGCTGAGTGGCCAGTGTTGAGTTCGGACCACAATCGAGGTGTTTTGAGTCTCAGGACTGTGCTTGCTGCTGCTTGTTTCCCGAATACTTCCAAAGGTGGGAGTCGCTCGTTGAACGCTCGTAATTTGAAACCTCTGCCATCGTTCATGGGAACGTGAAAATAAATGCAACTTCTTCAAATTTTGTGTGCTGAACTTATGTGGAACTGAATGCGAGGTCTTCATTTTCGCACTGTCTGCAAATTAGTTGATTTTTTGTGTAATTAAATGCGCCGTTTGCAAAATAATTGTTTCCCTGTGTCTTACACAGTCTAGTCTGATGGTTGATCTCAAATTGGGGGCTTGTCATGAGGTTCTTTATGTGGTATTTTTACACAATCTCTCCCAATGTCAGATGACATTCAGGCATCTTTGTGAGGTTTAAAAATGCTGATAATAAGTCGGTTGTGTCAAGTTTGGGAGTGGAACCAGAAGTCATTACTTCAAGAGCTTCCCACAATTGTCGACCGTGGTAATCATAATACCATGCAGCCTGGTAAATAAATTCAAGCCATATGCACTATTGAGTGTTCATGTGCCGGTAAGGCAATCCACTGTCGCAGTTCTGAATGAGTCTATTTAGAATGAGCAGTTGAATTCATTCCGTTCAAAGGTATTGAAAGCGTCTCAGTACATTTTGTGGCGAAAGAGGAGAGAGCCTTGCAAGACCGAATTCACCCAAGAACTGATGCCTCTTCTCCGATTGAACCCTTTAAAATTTCATGAAACGTCTTCTTGCAAATTGTTGCACTTAAGTCGTTGCTAGCTTTCTTAAGGTGGCTCTACAGTCCGAAGGGGACCTGGGCTTCAACCAAAAAGCGTATCCAGCCATCTAGATCTTTTCCTAGCTGGCTTCAGTTTCTTACGCCAAGTTGGTTGAGTTCCCTTCTTACGCGCGTAGGTCACCTGAGTCGCAGTCCGTCGGGGGATGGATTCGAAGACAGTGGGTTTTTCTAGCCCTACATGACCGAGCCATATCAATCGTCTGTTCTTCACTTTTCTGGTTAAGTGGCTGTCGCTGGATTTCGTCGTTGTATTTCATCCTCCAATCACCATATGTGTATACAGACGGGACCGAAAATCAGTTGAATTTTACCTGTTAAAGCAACTTCATCCGCTTTAAATTCCATGCCTCCGCGCCATAAACCAGGACTGGGACGATTAGGTTTGCTAAGAGACTGATTGTGGATATAGCAGAGAGATATCCGAGTTCTACCACTCTTGCCTTCGATGGCGTAACCATATCGTTTTCCTCAACCAAACGTACGCATCAGGGAGTACCATTTAGACGTTAAAAATTCACTCAAATTCGGACAAGGCGGATAGCCCATAGCTCTCGATGTCTTCTCTGTTTTGGTTTCTTTTTTTACATTCTCTTAGAGTTAACTCTCAGCATGGCTTTAAACAGCAGTATGTTGCTGCGCGACTAAGGATCATCTAGTCTACAATTCAGCTAACTTTTTAAACTACAATCGTGACAAACAAAAATCAATTTCCTTGCAAAGATCATTGGATGTGGTTAGTCACCATGTCAAAGAGCAAGTTTCTCACAAGAAGACATTTTTGGGGGAATTCCCAATCCTCAGAATTTCTGTGAATTTTTCGAGTCAAATTGATGACGATGGTGGGGCCCAGGCCCAGGTCCATATTAGACTAAATGCCCACCAAAGGAAGACCAAGGTACATCGTCTATAAGGAGTTGAGGCATGTACAACAGACATACCCTTAGAGTCATTGGATAATACTGTACCATTACCAGCCATACGATGCTTTCGGTGCTCAATTGAGTGCCATTTCCACTCAGAAGCCTATAAATGAAGTACTTTTGCGCGCTAAGCTACGAAAACCAACACAGCTTGGACTGGCTCTAGAACAGCGTGCCATCTAGTCTTGGGCTCACTCCCACAGAACTAAGCGCTTAGCAGTCACTAGTGCGATAGTTAGTCCTCTTAGCACTAAGCTTCCTTCTTCTTCTTATGGCGCACAGTTCAGGGTGAACCTGGGCTCCAGTCAACAATCCCCTCTAGCTGGCACGATCCTTAGCCAGCTGCCTCCAATTTCGCACTCCAAGTTGGTTGAGGTCCTTATCCACTTGCGTGCGTCATCGGCTTTGTGGTCGTCCTCTATTGCGTTGTCCCATTGGTTCGGAGTCAAAGTCTCTTCGGGCTGGTGCAGTGTTGTCCATGCGCCATCTTAGGCGTTGAATCCGTGGACGCCTGACTAGACTCATGTCGCTGTACAGCGCGTAAAGTTCGGGGTTGACTCTTCTTCTTCCTTCAACGCAAACAGGACCAAAGATTGACCGCAGAATTTTTTTCTCGACGAGACCAAGTGCGTCTTCATCCGCTCTTGAGATGGTCCAGGCTTCCGCGCCATACAGCAGGACAAAGATGATCAAGGCTTTATATAATGCGAGCTTGCTCCTTAGAGAGAGGGATCTACTGCTCAATTGTCTCTTGAGCCCAAAGAAACAGCGGTTGGCAAGAGTTATTCTGCGTTTAATCTAAGTGCACCAAGTTTTAGCTTCGCTAACAAGCGTCTATTTACAGAACAATGCAAACAAAGCGCAAAGGTAGCGTCGTTTCCCTCTAGGATCTAGCCCGCGATCGATCAATGAGAACCAACTCAGCAAGATCAGCGATCGAAGTTCTCTCGCTTTTTGATCATGCTCTACTTGCCTACAACTTCAGTCCCCCATCACACCCTGAATGTCAATGACGATCACTCACAAGTGATTCTCCACCGACTTCGATGACGAATTCCCATCTACCACGGCCCACTCCACCACTACCCACCGCGCCCCTGTTCTTCCAATTGCCCACGCAAATTCGTTGCGAGACCGAGAGGTCCGATAGCTCATTAAGATTAACTCAAATCACCTCTAAATTCTGCTCAATGATCACATCATATCGTATCATTGCAACTAAATGCCTACGTAATGTTATATCGTGGAAAACAAGAACAGCCCGAGCAGATACGAAAACCTGTCGCCCGAGAGCCGGGGAGAAACGATCTCGTGTACCGCAGCATCGATGCCTTCACAAGCCATTTATTCTATCAGTCGTCAGTTGGTTGGCTGTTGTTTTTGCTTCGATTAAATAATTTTTTTTTTCAAAGTTAGCATGATCGCACTTAATCGACATCCATGTCATTACTAAATTGTTTTACACCGATCCCCAACTTGTAATCGAAATCGTAGTGAAATCGAATACGCTCCGGAGAGACTAGTAGCTGCCAGTGGGATCGGAATACGCGGTTTTAGCAGCGACATGATAGATTACTTTGTATCATCATCATTATCGTCGTGAATGCGCGCTGATCATCACGGACGTTGATCATTGAAGATCGAATTCTAATCGTTGCAGTGGCAAGGAATTGGTGTTTTGCTATGTGCCGTGGGGGGAGATGAGGGCTGTGTGCTGTTGATTCTGGCGCGTTCCCAGGGTTCGTGTGGTAAGCGGGCTTCGATTCGCACTCGCACTGATGTCAGTGGCAGGCAGGTGGTTGTGATGGGTGCAAGGTGATGTGCAAGGACATGAGAGGTTCATCAAATGCTGTGTCAGATGAAGCAAGCTAGGGTTAAGGTTGCCGTACGGGTGATTGGTGGCAAGACAGTGCTTCGACATAGGTTGCTGGAGCTCAGAAGGGTGGTCAATGTCGTTGCCGAGTGGGGAACTGTCCGGGAAGTTGAAGAAGATCTCGTCTTTAAGCTCGGATACTGTGGGATGAAGCAGCAAGGGACGGCTTTTGTCCAAAATCAGAGCAAGCTTGATGTTTTTTCTCTTCTTGGACAGCTCTACAGTCTGGGAACAGCGCCCTGGATTCATAACCAGTTTTGAAGTCGGGAGCACCGCCACCAAAAGCTTCTAGTTGTGCCACAGCTCAGGAGAGGATCGAGAAGATCTTGGCGTTGATCCTTATCTGTTCATGAAGCAAGAGAAGTGGCGTCTGTTTGCTTCCTGGTCGACTGGAGCTCTATCGTGCACAGGACAGCAGAGCCCTGATTTTGTCCCAAAAAAACAGACAATTTGTCTTCGAGATCGGCTACAATTTTGGGCGAATTACTGATCGTGAAAATGTCTTGTGTTATTAGTTGTTCCATTTCAATAGCAACGTAGGTCGTAGGCCTGAAAGGTCATCACTGTTAAGTGCCTGAAATCGAAAAGCTGGTGAGGCAATTTCACGTTAAGCAGCAGCAGAACGTTAAGCAACAGCCTCCAGTGGAACAGCTTCCTCCGTCAGTTCAAGCCCCTCCACTTCCAAAAAACTTGATACTCTCCTCATCCTTCCACGTTCTCCACACCAGTCCAAACCTGCCTGCTGTCTAGCTTCCTTTCCTCTCCCCATTCCATTCCGATCGTCAATCAGACAACAAGACAGAACGATCTAGCCCCTGATCGTGACATACGACGATCGGTATCCAAAGATCAATTAAATGTAATTTCTGTCACAGTAGCAACTGCTCACACAAACTGTCGAAAGTGTTTATGGCTGAGAAGTGTTTTAGAAGAGAGAAAAAAACAAACTAGTGCACTCGCAGGGACGCCTTGTTTTTTTTCAGTCCCCACATTAGCGGCAGTCAATCAGAGAAATCATTTGCATGCTGACTGCGCCCTATTTAAGATAAAACTTTGAAGAAATCGATCGTTTATGATTGTCGTGCCCGATGATGTATAGGCCTGGTCGTCGATAGTGTTTTGCGAAACAACCTGACACACCAGTTGATTGGTGGCGATAATAATAAATGGGTGGGTTTTTTTTTTCTCTGTCGCATGACATCGTTTGTCTGTGAGGCTCCCCTGGTATTAAGGGAAGTGAGCGTGAAGGTGATCGCAGAGTTCAAGTGGTTGTTTGTGATGCGAATGGTTTTTTTGCTGGCTTTTAACAAGAGTTTTTGAGGAGGTTTTAGAGGATTTTGGACGGGATTTCGTGGTTAAGTGGTTGACTTAAGATGGAGTCCTTGACTGGACTTGGATGACATCAGTCAAGTCACCTAGAACGTAGGTTGCCTTCTGAACAGCTTCAAATCCTTTTAAAATGAATGGCTCTGCGGTCCGTAGAGGGCTACGGCCTAGTTTCTTAGATATGTCAGCTGAAGCCAGCTAAGGTTAAGGTTGCCGCACGGGTGGTTGTTGGCAAACCAGTGCTTCGACATGGGTTCTGGAGCTCAGAATGGCAGTCGTTTACGACTGAAGAGCTGTCCGCGAAGTTGAAGTCGTGTTGTGTGTGCCATTTGTCTCTCACGAGTGGAATGGACCTCCAGTTTAATGTCGTCTCCGAACGTGCAAGTTTGAGAAGCCTTTTCTAAACAGGAACTCATTGAGCCCACTCGAAAGAGGTGGGGCCATGAAGTTGTCGTATTCAACGGAAGTCGGTCCTTGACGTCGCAAGTGAAATGCATTCTAGTCGACGCACATACCCACAACACCACGAGCCACCTCGGGAAAAATTCCTACAAAACAACTGGTATCGGAGCTGCCTTGTATTCAGCCTCGACCGGAGCAAGTCCAATCAGACAGCGTGTTCAGAAATGAGCGCGTCCTCATGCACCCTTGATCCTCCACAAAAAGGACTGATTCCTGCAAGAACCAGATCATTTTTTCTCTAGAGATTCTACGGCATGGTGACGTGGGTTGTTTAAGGCCTTGGTTCTCCGACTAGGCCAGTCCAGCCACCAACAGGACGTACGGCTGCTGTCCACAATTTTCTGACAAACTACACCCATTTTAGAGAGATCCCGCAGCACTAAGAAGTCAGTTGGTTGATATGTCAGTCCAGACACGAAGAGGATCACTCCTGCCTCAGATCGTGGTTCTCTGAGAACAGACTGCTAGTTTCGTGGATATCGTACAATTCGTTCGCCATTGACACACGACACGCGTTTTTTCTGTCGAGATCAAGCTGCAGGGTTGATTGTGGAGCAAGTATGCACAGACTGGAGGTTAGTCTGAAAGGAATTGACAAGAAGACCACTTCAGCTTTAGATTGTGGCCGTCCAGCAATGGACTGCAACATTGTGGCTCATCTTGCGAGCCACTCGATGTTCACAGAATTCGTGGATTTCATTCAAAGCAGTGAATGCCGTGGTTTGCTTCACATTCGATGGAGGTTTCGAACGAAAATACACGAGAGAGGAGAAAAATTCCATGTGCCCAACCTAAGTCAACCACGTCTGCCGAGGCTTGCCTTAAATGCGACTCTTTAGGAATCCCCATTGGAAGACGTGGGACGAGGTGGTTGGACCAAGTCAAAAACGCTCCTGAGGTCGTTAGAGTCGCATGGCGGAGGATCGAGTGGCCTGGAGATCACTAGTGCGTGCTTTACCCCAACGATCCCTTTGAATGGATGGATGTGACTGTGGATCATGCGGGTCAGAAAATGATGGTGATGACGATGAGGTGCAGAAATGCATTAACTTCGGAATGTTAGCTGGGACCCTCGGCAACATCTAGGGACCTCGAATCGATGGTTAAAGCCTATCTTCCATTCCATCCACTAGGACGGGGAATTCTAAAAAATTTCAGTCTCAACTTGAGGCCCTCATGCTCACTATGTCGTGGTTTTAGTCGCCAACAGCCAACGACTATGCAGTTGTCGGAATGTGAATCTGGAACAACTTCGCCCGGCCAAAATGCTCAAGTTCTTCAAATTTGCTGCTGAGAGGTCCAACCCTTGAACAGGTCTCCTGCCCTTCCACAGATCAAACCTGATGTCGAAACACAACAAGTAACCACCGAGCTACTGTCTCACATTCGCTCGCCAATTCCCCTCACATTTCATAAGAAAGGCGCTTCAAAATCCGCCTAATCACATATTTCCCCAAAATTGAACATTGTCCACCTCGTTGACTCTCGACCTCGACGTGAGTACGAATGTGAATCAGTGAATCACTGACGATAATCTTCGAAAAGTTCTTCAACTTTGACACAGCATTTTGACTGAAAACTGTCTGATTCTGATTAATTTCGGAAATTGTTTCCTATGCCCCGCGCCAAGTTGAAGATTAAACGGGGTCGGCACTGATATGCAAGCGATGGCTTATCACTTCTCCCGTGAAGCTTGTGTCGAAGGTTGCGCTTCGGGATAGTTCTTGGAAATCAATCGGCAAATCAATGGGGCTGAAGTGCGATTGAGGGGTGCCTGAGATTTAATGAACTTGTAGTTCACTCAGAGTCCTCTTGATTGACGCAAGAAATGAGTGTTGTAGGTTTTAGACCAAAGACCGTGCTGAATGCTTTCATTTGTAGTTCAGATCTTGGTTAGATGGGAGTCTAGAATTCGAGGATCTCATTTAAAGGCTTGATTGCCGTGGTTTGCTTCACATACGATGGAGGTTGCGAACGAAAATACACGAAAGAGGAGACCAAGTCTTCCGAGGTGTGCCTTAAATGCGACTCCATTAGGAAGGCATATCATTTGGAAGACCTAGGATCAAGTCAAAAATGCTCGCTTAGTTGGGCTTGGGCACAAATCCTGAGGAGTTAGAATCGCATGGCGGTGCAACGGCTGACCGCAGCACAAGAATGTGGTAGGCTGCAAATGCTTACAATTTTATCTTTCCGATCACCAAATGACTTGTGTCCAAATTCCATCGAAATTTTGTGACAGCACTTGCTATGTCTCTCGGAACTCCTTGATCGTCTTGCCGCGATTACATTTTTCCCCATATGGAGCCAGTGTCATGAATTTGACTTACAACGTGCTCCAAAAGCTGTCCCAAACTACCTCCCGATCGTCCCAAAAATTGCATCACTCTCCCCTACCGCCTCACATCAAACTGACCGTCACCCCACTCCGATCACGATAATCAACTAAATAGTTCATAAAACAAACCAAAAAATGAAACCAATCTCAATATTTATTGTTTTATTTGATTTTGTTAATCTCCGAAGGAGTGTAGCTAGCCGCAGCATTTCGATGTGATAAGTCATCATGCCTTTCCCCCCGAGAGCCAAACGATCGGTACCCTACGTGTCAGTCACGATCATAAATATTCGTGAATGTTTTTGGACATTTCTGTGTCTTCAAATAGAATGTTTCTTCCCGGCCCGGCGGGGCTGAGGAGGGGGAACATTTGACACATGTGTGATAACACTGGACATGGAATGTCAATCTGCATCTGACATATTTTTGAAATATTTATATTTCTTTTTTTTTTCAAAATTGTATTTTTGTCCCCCACTGGAGATAAGCACGAACGTGTAGTATTCACTTATTTTTAAATTTTAGAGGAAGAAGGTATTCGGGTGTCAGTTTGAGCCGGGGGTTGGGGTCGGTATTGTTTTGGGCCAGTTGATTAGCAGGAGATTATCTCTAGAGGGGGAGAGGAAGCATAGTGAGGTCTAATTTTGGGATTACACGGCTGAATGGGTGCAGATGGGAGATTTGTAATCGGGGATATGTGAGTCAGCGACAAGACGTCGGTTGAATGGAAGCTTTTCTGAGAGTGTGATTGTCCATGAACAGATTCTCAAACATTTTCAACAACACTCGTAGTCACAGTCACAATATGGTCCCCTCTACTCGTCAGAGAAGCCAAAAGCAGGCATACTTCCGATAATAGCATGCGGATGGCAAGCTCGGTTAGAGAACAAATTATTGATCTGCCGGTTATTTCAGCGATCGTTGCAAAATTACACCGCTTCGCTGCTTAAGCAAAGCAACGAGCGCTTATACTCACAACTAGACATATTCTACTTCCCACAGACAATCACTTAGATCAGGCTTGTCCAAAATTAGGAGGGGGGTCTAAGACCACTGCTTAACCTCTTCTCCACCAAAACAAAACCACTCTGCATACACGAATAAAAGAGACGACCACCCGGCGGTTTATGTTGTATATGTTATTTCATGTTGGCCTGCACACGACTCTAGTCTGCACAGCCCCCAACTTAGATGAACAGCCACAGAACTCTAGTCCGGCCCGCCCCACCTTAGATGAACAGCCACAGGATCTTCGTCAAGGGAAGAGAAGCGATCCTCACGGCCCCTTAGGTTATTGGGCTGCCAGTGAATTTTTAAGCACACTTATGCCATTCTTGGTCCATTGTGACACCCAGTGCCGATGATTGGATCCCACCGACAAATGGTGACTGGACCAGATTTAAAAACTAAGATAGAAGCATTGGAAGCACTGGGATTCGAACCTGGGACCCCTATAAAAAGCCGTAGGAGAGATAAGCTGTCCTTGACTGCGATCTGATGCATTGAATGCCTTTCTGTCAATTTTGAAAACGGCCACGATCAGGTTCACACAAGCAGTCGAATGTGATCTCCATTGCATGTGCAGATCACTTTTTATTTATTCTCATAATTGTTGCGGCGATGCTGTCCAGATCACTGACAGATTTTAAAGGAACGTCGAATAATGCAGACAGAGAGAGAGAGAGAACTTTAGTGAATGCCATCTATCGCATGAGATTAACGATCAATTCAACTGTCGATCGGAAACCTCTTGAAATGATCGACACTGAACGCAAGATGGGAGCCGGAGTGCTCGATTGTTCCTAACACAGATGATCAGTGATGGAGATCCATTCAGATTTTAGAATGTCCCTCCACCCCAAACAAGAGCACATCAAGGAACAGACGTGTGTCAAAATGTGGTCCATACGAGGCATCCTTATGGACAGAGACTTCGACTTTAAATTTGCTGTCGATTGACAGTGATTCTCAGTTTCTTCAGAAATTGGCGTCAAATTGTCAGTTAATCTCCCAGTCAGAGTTTTGGTGGATTTTTGGAGGAGAACTGTATGAACTATGTGGTGGGCCGTGGCGGTGTGGGTATGTGCCTTGAACCTCGACTTCTAGCCTCGATCAATGGTCTGTTCGACAGAAATCATTTGCACGGCTCCAAGTTTTCCGGCCAGTCCTAACTTCGGCAAGGGAAGAGAAGTGATCGTCACAGCCACTTAGGTTATTGATCTGCGATCGAAATTTGTCAGCACACTTCGATCATGCTTCTCAAACTTGGCGGTTCGGGGTTGGCATAAAACTGCAGGTCGCTCTTGAGAGAACAAAGGCATGCACAGCACGAGTGATTGCTAAGAAGCTCGGCTCTTGACGAGTTGTAGCGCCACTCATGTTCTTAGTATATCATGGAAGTAAAGGGTGGTTAAATTAAGGGCCCATGTTGAATGTGAACCATACCTTAGCGTCATTTTTCTGCATTTCATTTGACATTTCTCAATTGCAGACTAACTCAATTTGAACCATGGAAAGATACACAATCGAGCAACGCGTTAAAGTTATTCAGGCTTGTTATGAAAATGGGCGTTCAAATAAAAGTGCATCGTGCACTTCGTGGAAGAAAATCATCTTCAGTGATGAGGCACATTTTCACCTCAGAGTCAAATCGAACCACCTTTTATATATGAAGCTCACACTGAAATAACAACTCGATCATAAGATCAAGCGCATTGATCAATACATGACCAGTGATGATCATGCTGTGAGCAACACTATTTTAGTGGTCACACAGTTTATTATGGATGTGCACAGTCCATATAGCGAAGCACTGCATATAAGCTCCTGAAGTGCCTCTGAAATCGAATGTCTAAGGAAGAGCGACAGTGAGGAGCTTCTGAACACTTCTGAACACGATCGTCGTTGTTACCAAATAAATGCAAACGTTGGCGAACTCACGATTGCCCGAAAGTCAGACCAATCAGCGACTAAATTAAGCTCAGAAGGATCGTTGCTCTGGCTTGTTCTGCTGATGAAAGAGAGAGACACAGGATGAAGTAATAATTATTTCCCATCAGTTATGTCGTAACATTTGAGCAGCAAGTGATCGACTATGGAGACAGTTGATTGATTGGAGCTCTGTGATTGACTTCTGTTTCTCTGACTTCCTCTTAATTTTTAGCATATTTTCTTTCGACTGAATGTTTGCTTATTTCTTTTTTTTTTTCAGAGACCCTCAAGCAATGGATAGATGCATTGAGACCTGATCCACGTTGCTTAAGAATGTAAGTCGAAGCGGTTGATTATTTGTCTGTGAATTCTGAAATCTGAAAATTCTCGAAGTCCCCGAAAATGTGTGTTATTTATTCAGAAAGTGTGAATGAATGTTGTAACTAAACTTGATCCCTCACTTTGACACAGGTCCCTTCACGAAATAGTGGACATTCTCAGTAAATTGTGTCACCACCAAGAAATGTCTTGCTATTTTTTTTAGAGGCAATCAAGAAGTGTTGCCTTCAAGAAGTGACTAGGATTTTCTGAATTTCATGCTCCGTCCAGAGACATGAGACATTCCCCAGAAGCATTTGAGCATTTTTTGAATGAATCACTGGCCAGTGGCCGCAGAAAAATGTACACAAATCGAGAGATGATCGCATTTAATTTGTTCTCATTTTGTGGGAGATTCCCGAAATCTGTCTCATGACTTCTTCTTCTCGTAAGTCAATAAAAAGATGGCCTCTTTCACACTGAACACGTGCCTCATCGTCGCGCATTTTCGAAGGAAAAACTGAAATTCACACCAAAATGACAACTTGATCGTAGCTCCACAGCGAAGATGACACGAAAGAACTTCTAAATTCTTGCCACCACCTTGCCATCGAATCTGATCATCATTTCCCAAGTCATCATCTCTCACTGTGCTTCATTAGCCATTCTCTGACCAGCTTGACCCTCTTCTTCGCCAACACCTTCAGATTTCAAGGAAATCTCTTCAAGCCACTTGTCAAAAATACCCTCAAACTCAAACTCTCTTCTTATCACTTCAACTGACTGAATAGCTACAATACGAAACAAGAACAGGAAAAAAAAAAGGAAAGGTTCAAGTGACTTACCCAGCATTTAGTGCTTGTCTGTAGATTTCTAACATCAATGCTTCGTGTAACATTTTTGTTGATAAATATTTTTCTTTCTTCTGTTTTATCTTAAAATGTTGCTTTAAAATTGTATACTAAGTTTTGCTACTATATTTTTTTTTTTCGATCACTTGTGGGGGATATCTTATGGATACTTTTTTGCTTGAAATCACTTTCAATTGGGGGATAATTTATTCACACTAATTCACTTAAATAATTTTTTTTTATTTATTTTTGTTTTGTTTAACAACACTTTTAAAAATAATCATGCGTATGTATATATAGAGAATTTTATTTTTAATGAATATCTTTAAGTTCCAAAGAGAAGAAAAAATAAACGGATTTTTTTTCCAATTCGTATTTATTGCATAAAGGTCGTATACTTCGGTTGTTTGTTTGTTTGTTTGTTTTTTTTGAAATTTGAATTCAAAGTGTGGTGTTTTGTTTTGTTTAACTAGGTTAAGTTTATGTATTAATTAGATATATATATTTATTTAGTTTTTTTTAACTTTAAGAAGGTTCAAAATTTGTATTTAAAATTTACGTATACATTGGTTAGGTTTTAGGATTTCTTTAATTCTTCGTTCTTATTTTGTTGCTGCTTGTTTGCTTGGCTATCAGTCTTGATTTTTCGTATATCTTGAGTTTGTTTTTTTTTAAATTACATATTTTTTGTCGGCGACACACAACACTGCGGCTCTATCAACTTTTGACTAGATATGAATTTTCTTGAAGCAAAATAATCCACTTGGCGAGGATTACGAGGGGAAGGAGATAAATCACAAAAAATATTTTATTTTTAATCAAATCGCGTGAGAAATTCCTGTTGACGCCTCTTTAAAAACCGATCGTTCTTTCACTTCGGCGACGGCCAATTGCGATGCACACAGACGGGGGCGAGTCACTTTTGTTTAAAAAAAAAGAATTAGTTTTATTTTTTCTCGTTTGCTTGATTTTTGATATATTTTTTAGTATTTTTTTGTTTTTCTGTTTTTTTTTTTTTTGCTCTCTTGTCGTTGTTGTTTCTTTGAATGAGACGAACGAATAAGCGACGACGAACACACAACGTCTCGTTTGACAGAATCCGAAAATACTGAATGAATGAATGAATCCAACTAGCGAACGAACGTACCGTGTCTACGGAATGGCATACAACAGCAGCAGCAGCCGCAGCAGAGTGGTGTGTCGAACATCAACGACGACGAACGACGTACTCCATAAACGAACACATAGACAGAAAAGAAAAACAACACAAAAAAAATGAAAGCCCCAAACAGCAGCGATGACGAACTGTACTGAACTGAACTGAACACCACCACGAAAGCAGCCGAATACACACGCTCCGCTCGGGCTCAGGGTGCCTGCGATGTGGATCTGATGTGAGGAGAGAGAGATACAACGAGTGAGAGTGGCACGTCAAAAAATTCTGATTGATCCGAAGCAGAAGAGCTGCTGTCTTGTCTGTCTAACGCTGTAGATACTGTATCTGCAGTCGGCGGTACATACGGTGTGCGCGCGTGTGTGTGTGGGATTGAACCAGATACTAATTAACCCTCTTTGCTTCTTTTGCTGTTTCTGTCTTGTCTTGTTTTCGTTCTTCTTGTCCTCTTTTTCCTTGGCACCACACACTCTCTCTCACTCTCCGGTTTTCTTCTGGCCTTTGAGTGTTAAGCACTGACGACGACGGCAACGAGGACGACAACAACTGAGACGAATACGAATAAAAATTCTCTAGACATGGTCACTGTATAACGGTCTGTGGTTGACTGAAAGACTCTTTGTCGGAGAGTCCTCCTCGGCGGTTGGGTCGACGTCGATTTTCAACACTCAACACTTCCAGGCAATGGCGGTGCGATGTGCGCCTGTGTCGAGCCACGCACACAGGCACTTGGGGCATTTTTTTCTCCCGACCCGTCGCACCACTACCAGCGGCGCGCAGTGGTGAGCCTGTGTGCGAAAGGGTTACTCTTCGAAGTGTCATTGTTTCGATTCCACATTCCTATGGGGAGGCCATTTGCTCTTTCGCAGAGAGTCGCCCCGAGATTCTCTTCGCACAACTGGAAGACGCTCGCTCGTCCATTGAGGGGAGCACAGCCAGAGCATCGGTAGGGATGATTTATGACAGTTCAAAACAATTGGCCTTCTCACTTGCTCATGCTGGCTACTGTATCTGTTGCGACGGTCTTCGTGTTGTGAAATTCGTTTCGTTTCGTTCGCCGTCGTTTTGTTGTCTGTTTTCCTTCTGCTTTCGCCTGTTTTTCGTTTTGTAAACAAACAGCGCTGGCGATGCTTTTCTTTTTTCGTGGCGAATCCCCGGATCACATTGATCGGTCCTCACGAATTGAATCCAATCAATCAAAAAAACAAAAGGAAACAAGAATCCGTTTGATTTCTGCTCGAACGAGAGCGGTTTGAGATGGATTTTCTCGGCGGGGTGCGGAAAGCTTGAATTATCGGATTAACATAAACGTGCGTAATGTTGTGTGCGCGCGGTGTCTTGGCTGTGGGGGGGGCATGACGGGATATGACGTTTTTGCGACGGTAGATGAAGAAAAGTCTGGAAAATTTTCGAGTGTGCCGAGAGAGAGAGAACTTTTCACAGATTACATAAGAGTTTCGGGGGAAAACACTTTTGATTGGCGGACGACTCGTTCACGAGATGAATTTAGGTATTTGACTTGTCTTGACTTGAGGAATATGTGTGCTCTCGTGTCGGAGACGAGATGGGTTTCATTGATTTTTTGTGGGACAATGGTTAGTTGGTGTGTCCTTGTGGATGAAAAAGATGTGGTGGGTCGCTATTTTATCAAACTTTTGTTCAGAAAATGGTTGAAAACGAATGCGGACAGCCTTTCAGTTGGACGATCTCCTCTACCAACAACTCCGTCAGTTGGACAAGGGAATGCGTCACCCTAGACGTCCATCTTGGGAGGATTCGATCTGTGGTGCTCTGATCTTGAATTTGATGATTCCAGATTCCACGTTTAGGACGCGGAGAAAGAATATTCATTCTGGACAGCTTCTGTAGACCGTGTTCAATTTCACTCTGACTGAGCTCGGTGGCGATCTTTGAGCGTGGTTAATGAGTGATTGTGGTGAATAGTGTACATGGGTGTAGGGCAAGCAGTCATCAGGTGTTGTCTAGTTTCAATGCCCGACAGGATCAAGACGCACACTTCGCTTCCTTTACGACTCCACGACCCGGCGTCTCTTGAGTCTCTGACAATGCTCATCTGTCTAAAAAAGTTGAAAAAACTTCACGACGTGACGAAGACTATGAATGCCTTTACTCGTGGGGGAAAAATAGCACCCACAAAACGAGTGTCAACACTAAGAGCTCAACCTAGTTGCCCCTCGAACGCCAGAGTTGGTCCATGTGATGCTAAGGCTCCCACTCAAACCTTGTGAGAAGAGCTTCCCACCTGATCAGTTGTCTTCCTTAAGACTGCCACAAGTCGCACTGTGTCCCCAATAGATTGTCATTCAAATAAGAGTGTCAATATCATTGGCTAAGGCTTCCCTAATGGCACACAGGACTTAAATGACACAAGATGCGTCATTTTGTGGGCTTAGTCGGAAACGTTCCACGAATGTATTGCAATCGAAGACGAAGCCGATTAAAACATTGTATGATGTTGAGGAGGATGAGGATACTTGGAATTTGTAATGTCAACGCGTTTTCTTTGCTTGGCTTTACGATAGACGCATCTGTAGTGCCTGTAGACGCTGGGAGCCTATGTGCGAGGTTAGGGTTAAACTGAGTCGAAATAAGGGGCTTATCTTACATGTGCCAACATAACTCTGCTGTCACTGCTAGAAGGTTGATGTCGTTTCTTTATTTGTGACTAGATGACTGGAACTAGATTGCCATTGCATGGAATTGTTAGACGGCACTAGTCGGAAGCGTGAGCACCTAGCCAACGTTCAACCCGTGGTCGCCCGCGGTCATCTCGGCGCTCAGCTTCATCTCGTCGCGCTCCCGGCGCCGTCATTAAGCTCAAGCTTCTATGTGTGTGTAAATAAATTTGGACATGTTCATGAGGATTCGGGTGTTTGGTATATTCGATCATTTAACCTGGCACTCACGGCGGAGGATTCGAAACATCAACGTACCTTTTTTTAGACGGCTTTTGTCTACACCATGAACGTCGACGGAGAGCTTTTAAATTATTTATCGTATATATGAAAATTCAACATTTACAATA